>CM076584.1:954038155-954422370 GCA_034641835.2 Pinus albicaulis | reverse complement strand
GCAATGTTGTTGTTGGAAACATGCTTCTATTTGTCCCATATTTCATTCTTAGACCACATATTCCATACAAAGGGCCTTCTAATCATTTGAGGTTTTAACATTTCTTATATTGTAACAACGATCTACGTAGGCATGGACTAAAAACTCATTGTCTTCAAAAAGTAAGGACAAATTTCGCAAGAATGTAGATGTCCTAGGAAATATTATTGTTGCAATGTTTTTTTTGACAATGTGTTTGTGTTTGTGATAGAAGGAATTTCATCATGCACTAGATTTACTTTACAATGCAATGTTGTTTCCAATCTCTTGTATGTGATAGAAAAAATTCTTCAATGTGTTTGCCTTTTTATGGTCTCTATAGCAAACTAAGAATATACATGACTATAAAAGATAAATTTTGTGTATACATGATGTTGTTGTAGTATCTACTATTGTTGTTATGTATTCACAGTGTATTGTTGTCTTTTGGTAACGTGCTTATGCTTTCGCTAGAAGGAAAGTTAGCAGGTGCTAGTTTTCTTATAGACACAATTAAAAGAACATATTAAATTATTTAGGGGTGGAGCCCTTTTTCTAATCAACACCATGATTAACTGTTATTGTGAGTTCTACACTTTTTATTGTTCTTGTTCATTTTGTTACACATACAATGATGCAAGTAGCGGTAGTATTAATAAATTCATACTTTATTCGATAATTTGAAACTATGATAATATTTTCTTACTTTATTTTCAGAAACCATGGACCCTGAAGCTAGTGGGAATTCAAAGGAATCATCCATGGAAAAAGGAAGTTCACCAAATACAACACCAAAATATTTAAATGGTATGACGATTTTAAAATTAGTTTGTACTTTGTTACAATGGTTGCTAATAAATTATTGTTGATTAATGAAGTTCATGTTGTCCTTATTTTTTAAGAAAACTTTCATATGCTTTGAGCTTCTTTCCTTTTTGCATATGTATGAAATGAAGTTTTATAGAATATGAATTCATATTGTTTTTTAATTTATTTAAAATTTTACCATTATACATTCTTGCAAATGTTTGTATATGCTAAGAACTATGGTACAAAGTGTGAGATTATAAAAATCTATTTTATATTCATTTTCAAATAATTTGACAAAATCCTAGTATGAAATTTGAAACTTCATGAATTTTGATTTGTTATTGAATAATCTCCTATCTAATATTGCTATGAAAATTGAAATACACCATGTTAGTTGGATTTTCCACATTAAAGATCCACTTTTACACAAAAAAACATGCAAATAGCACTAGGAGTGGGTTTTTAATGTGAAAACCCCATACTAACATGGGTATTTTGCTTTACAGATATTTACAATGCTTATCTGGCAGGAACGTGAACATGAGGAGGTGGTGAAGCTGCAATGATTCATCCACCTACATTACAAGTTTTGAGAGCATGCAGGTTACTTAAATTCTGGGCTATTAGCAGCATGATAGCCCAAGTAGATCTACTCACTTGGTTGGTAAACAAGTGGGATGTACAGGACCAATGCTTTGTGATTGGAGGAAACCAGATCGAAATCGAGCTGGAGGACATATACTTTCTGACTAGTTTGTCTAAAAGAGGTGAACCACTTTCTCTATTTGGGGCTAGGCCAGGTTGCCAGTCTGTTGCTAGCCTGCAACTAGAGTTCTGCAATGATGAAGCCAATCCTAAAGACAAACAGATTGTATCAAAACCATCATCCATCCTGAGTTGAAAGTAGTTGCATTTACCGTAACCAGGTTATGTGGAAGTGTAGCTTTACACGTTTCTACTGGATCTCAAATGCGGATTGCAATGGACTGTTTCTGAGGCACCATATTCAATTGGTGCAAGGCAGTGTTGGATAATATCAAAGGCCAACTAACTAGAGCAAAGAACGAGAAATTTAATAACTTTGGATATTGATGCAGGGGAATTCTTCAAAAATTATAAGACCCATGAGTCTTATTTCTCATTTACTAAAGGGAGTAGGTTCCCTTAATCATTTTATTTATTTTCCTAAAGTTTAGTTAAGTTTGGAGAATTTTAATTATAATTTAATTAATGGAGAATATCTTGTGAGTTGTAAAATCTTAGGGATGAGTAAGGAATCCTAAGAATAGTGAGGATTTGAGGGATTTAAAAACAAATATAATCTAGGATTTTTTTGAATAAAGAGAGGAGTTGAAGAGATACATTAGGAGACAGTGAGAAATTTTTGGGATTTAAATTAAACTAGTTCATGAATCCTTTTTGTTTTATAAATTGTAAGATTTTGAAGCATTAAAAAGACCCAACAGAGAGAGATTCGAGAAGAGTAAGAGTGTGATAAATGAATGAAGAGTGTGATGGAAGAAGGAGAGTGGTAGAAGAGTGCAAGAGTTAGGGTTTAGAGAAAGCGAGAGATTAGATAGAGGCAGAGCTAATGGTCCAAAACCAATAGCTAGGTCTCATAGAGGAGGGTTTGATAGTAGTCAAACCGAATGCATTTTCGCTTGTAAATATGATATGGAAAATACCAAAAAAATAGTGTGGAATTGTACATATCGTGTATCTGTATGACTTTATGGTTTGTTTACTGTGAATCTGAGAAATATTTGGAATATTCTGTGCAATTACTGTGTTTGATAATGGCTGGAATATGGGTTATTTTTGTCGCTTGTTGATTGATTGTAAGTGATAACGGATGACCAATTATTGTATACAAATCTGCGGATAACCCATTTCTTGTGAATTTTGCTGAACCACATCAACGATCATATAGTAAAGGCTTGATAAAACCTGTGTATAGATGTGTAGAGGGGTTGATTCATGTGATGGTTTGTTTAGTGTTGAACGCGAGTTGGGTTAAGTTTTAAATAGTAGATGAGTGAAGTAGGTTTCAGAACCACACGCATTTTGGAACCATGAATCAATAGTCAAGGTGGAACCATGGGGTGGTTTTGAAAACCACCAAAGACCTTATCGCACCGCTTTTGGAGGTCAAGCGGTAATCATCGGATCGAACACGATACAGTGGAGGAAGCGACACGTGGATGTCCAAAACCACTTTTATCGCGCGGTAAACATTCACGTAAGTTGCAGCGGGTTGGAATGCGAACACCGTTAGGTCAGACACAAAGTAAATCTGACGACAGAGGAAAAGAGGTATGTTGAAATAAAATTGTGGGACTAGATATAATATTAATATGTGATTTGAGATGCCAATGAGTCTAAACGGGTGTGAAATGCCTTGCATTAGTGGAATGGTAAGTTTTAAAGGTTTATGGTTAATTTCTATCATAAAATTATTATAATGGAAAGAAGTAGAACAAAGGGAGATTAACCAAAGTTTCTGATAAGGTGAGTAATAAGGTGGGTCCAAGGGTTTGAGTTTTGACATTTTCCTAGTTTTTAACCCAAATTTCAAACTTTGAAGGATATCGTGGATATGTGGGGCGAAGTGAAAGTGTGGGGCCCGATTTTATATAAGTATCTATTGGCATTTGGATTGGTGAATGTCGATTCAAATTTGGTGGAAGGCATATTAAAGAAATATTTAATATGGTATTAAAGAAATTAACCATATTCATTGGTTAAAGGTGAGTTGGTAAGTGTGGACCATTATGTTTTGGGTTTTAATACAAAGTCGAACATGTATTCGATATTCATAAAGTGGATTTTATGATATGGTTTTTAACCATAGGTTTTGAAAAAGGTAAGTGTTGGGCCGTTAATATGCCATTATTATTATCACTTGTGAACACTTATTCCACCCATTTCTACCATTCTTCATCACGTCATTTATTATAATTTATTATTTAAATCCATTTTATGATGATTTATGCTTCTATGAATGAATGTTATTTATTCTCCTTTATTTCTAATAAACTGATGATTATGAATTATTTTATCAATGATAGTTTTAATAAGTTGGTTATAACATTATTCACCATTTTTAGCCTCCAAGGTAATTTCCAGATTGAAGATTTGATCATTAAAAGTGCCAACTCAGAAATGCGCTGGAATAAGGAGTGACAGTTTTGCGGTTGAGCTTCTGAGAAAATGAAGATGAATCTGGAAAATCCGGAACATGGGTTTTGTTCAGAACGGACCCAATTAACTTTTTTAAAGAATGGTTTGCCCAAATTCGGCTTGTACTGAGAGCAACGCAGGGTTCTTTGAGCACGATATTCTCAGATTTGTTGTTGCGGCCGTCCTCCAAATCTCAACTGCAAAGCCAAATTCGTCTTGCTCTTGTTGAGAGATGGATGGAAATATGTCTTCTTGTTGATCAATTGGTTGGAAACAATCCAATTTTGTAATAGAATCATGTTGTAATTATCTCTATTGTAACCACTCTCTGCTCTCTTTGTATTTAAATCAGAACAGAGATCAGAGAGGGGGGAGGACTTTAGGGATGACTTCAGGGATGGATTCGAATGATGGAATTGAGGATGAATTAGAGATTCAGAATTGAGGATGGCAGAGAGAATGGATAATGGCTGAGAGATGGAGCGATTTCTTGTTGTAATCCACTATAACTCTGCTTTGATATTTTAATATAAATCTGGTTGCCATTCATTCTTTTCATTCTGAAGTAGCCCAGCAGCATCCGCTGGCGGCTAAGGGCCCAGCCTCTGGTGGATTGTGCTGCTGCTGTATATTATTTCTTTGGTTTATGCGTGGTTTTTCTTATTAGCATTATTTGGTAATCTGATGTGTTGTTTAAGTTTACATCACACGCTCTGTTATGCTTAATTTATTAAGGTTTCTAAAGACAGAACTATTGTATTGACTCTGCATCGTATCTCTGTTCTTTTAAGTGTTGATATAATACTGCTAGTCTTTACAGAATACTGTTGCTGTTTAATTACAGAGCCTCTGTGCTGTGCACTTGTTCATTAACATTACGGAATTCATCTTGGGAGTTATGTTCTTTGCGATTGTTGGATCTATAAACAATGTTGTTCTACTTTGAAACGCAGTCGTACTCTTTCTAACTGAGATTGATAATTGGATCAGATTACTATTAAGGTGTGTCGTGTGTTAAGTCATTGTGTATTTATATTTGACTTTCCAACGTTGTTTCATATTCTATCATTAATCAATGTTGTTCTATTTCCGTGTGCTGTCCGATTTATTCTTAGAGTAAAGATTGCTATTAATTTGGCTTTGCTGTTGTTCATTTCCATTAATTAGAGTTTGCTGTTCATTTCCTTTAATTACAGTTTGCTGCCCATTTACTTTGTTGTTCCATTTCTTATCTGTTGTTCCATTTCCTGTTATTCGCATTATCTTTGCCTTGGTGTGCAGAACGATCTGAAACTGTAGTGGGCATTGGCATTTGCTGTCTAGTCCCCAGATTGAGGATCTGTTCCTTGATTACTTTTGGTTACATCAATTTCCAAAGGGATGGGCTATTGTTGTCGAACCCTTGACTGATACATTGCTTATTTTTCCGAATGAATGATTTAGGCTTCAAGGTATTTTGTTGTTGATTTCTGAATGAATGAATGATTGTCTTGTTCCGGTTTGATTTCAATTGCATCAATATCTAGAGGAATGAGTTATTGCTACTGTATCCTCGATTGATGGTTGTTTGAGTGAATGATCTAGTTTAGAACATTTCAATTTCTTGTTGTTCCAATTAGATTTTGTTTCCAGCTTTCATTTACTTTTGGATTTTAAGCACTATACTACAAAACATTACTCTTGAGTAAATAGCCGCCTCAGACTGAGTACACTCTTGAAATAAAAAGTCGTCCCTGGGTTGATAATTAATGTGAAGGTAATTAGGAGTTAAAAAGACCCTTTTTATCGCTCCACATTTTGGCGTCGTTGCCGGGGAGAGTGTAGCCATTTCTAAAGAGTAGTGTGAATCTGATGAGTGCCTACTAGGGAAGAGTTGGATCTTAAAAACGGAAGGTAAGAACCTACGTGCGGAGCATGTAAAAGCCCTGCTCCACTGTCCGCTTTCCTAACAGATTTGTTGTTGCTTTGTTGGGTAGAAATAGATGTTTGAATTTTTGTATGAATGATTAGGAAAAAGATAGAAATTTTTAAAAAAATGGATCACATGATCTCATGCAAGTGGTGATGTAAGCACCACCCATTTCACTAACCGATTGACAGGAACATTTGAAGAAGGAGCCTCGAAGAAACACATGAAAAACATCTTATATTATGGTAAGAAATGGCTCACGTTTCTACTTTTGAATTTCCTATCAAAGATCTAGGAGGAGTAATACAAATGCACATAATTCCCCCATCTTTACCAAATTTTCATGGTTTAGCAAATGAAGATCCAGATACATTCTTATTTGAGTTCGAAATACTTTGTAGAGGATATGATTATTGTACTAATGATCAAAGATTGAAAGTGTTTCCTCTTACTCTAAAAGGAGCAGCTCTTCGATGGTTCATGAGCCTAGGTGGGAACTGCATCCAAACATGGGAGGACATGAAGAACATATTCTTGAAGAAGTACCAAGACTATTGCAAATCCAATGAAGATATTTTCAGTATGATACAAGGGGAAGATGAAAGTTTGGAGGACTATGTAGATCGATTTCAATACAACCTTCAAAAATCAAAATATAAGCATTTGGAGAAAGAGATCTTAAAAACACTCATTCTTAAAGGAATCAAAGATGAATTTTTAGAACTCTTAAATCTGATAGGAAAAGGTGATGTTTTTCAGTTATCATATGATGATGTTTGTGAGTTGTGCATAAGGTATTTAAGAGGAATCTCCAAGGCTGGTAAGAATTCTAGAGATGTTTGTTCTTTCTTTTCCAAATCTGCTACAAGAATATGAGACATAAGAGCTGAAATCAATGATTTATTTGAAAATTTTAAAGTTGATTTTATTAGCTCTCTAAATGCAAAATTAGCTGTTTTTCAAGTTCATAAAAATCAAGAATTTGATGAAGTGTTTTTCACTCATGACCAAAAGGAGCATCCCATAGATACTCACTCTTCCTTATCTAGGATGGAAGTATCATATCAAAGAGGTGAGGAAGCTGCAACAAGGTCAAAACCATGGAAATCATGGCCTACAGGTATGGTTCAAAACACTTCTTCTCCATTCTCTTACTTGCATAATCCATTATGGAATACTCATGTTCTAGGGCAGCCATGTCAATTTCAATATAACCACCAATCTTATCTACAAGTTTGGCATGGTTCACTTTATGATTGCATGACTACTCTCCCTCATCTTGTAGCACAAGCACATTCTCCATATTCTCCACCAGCTCTTTCACAACATCCTGCTTGCATATCAAATTTATCCACTCAACCCAACCAACCACATCATCACAATGCTCCATTCCTTACACATTTTCCTGCTCAACTAATTCCACACCCTCACCATAATAAACCAGTACAACATACTTACAATGTTGAACTGCCAAATTTACCCACCCTTCCCAACCATTCTATCTCACATATGTTATTAGAGAAAACTTACAATGAGATTCAGACTGTTTCAATTGCAAAAATTGTAGAAGCTATGGAAGAAAATGAGGTTTCTTTTACTATGCATCAACAAGCTATTTTAAAAGCTCAAGAACTTCATGATATGATGGCTATGAGAAATCAAGAATGTAAAGGATATATTGAATATTGGTTTCACTCCATCATTTGATTGCAACATCACTCTATGCTTCAACAATTTTTGATACCATTTTTTCAAGGGAAGTTGGCTTCTCATACCCTGATTTTCATTAATATGCATTTTTCAAATTTGGGTATGTGTATACGTGAAGCCTTATTTCGAAAATGGCTCCACTGGAAGTACTCATATACGTATTCATATTCATTTTTTCAAATTAAAATAGGTTAGTGTAGAAAATAAAATAAATAAGGGAATAAATAAATGCATTTTGTTTTTTTATGTAAAACTAGTTGTTTTTTTGTTGCAACATGCTATGCAAATCAACATTGGTGATAATTTTTTAATTCATTTGTGTTTGTAGATGAATTATAATGGAAATAATAGTTCTACAAACACTCATATTCACTTTTATCACCAATTTGAAAAAATGCTTCAATATCATATTTTTTTGGCTTCTGGGCTTGATGGAATTTCTGCAAAAACAGTCGGGACAGTCATGTTTTGAGGGACCAAAAGGGAATATTTTTAAAACCTATTTCTACCCTAGGTATCCCTTGATGTATAATTTCTAACCCAATTTGAATCACTCAATTTGGATTTGAAACGAAAAAGTTAGAACCAAAACATTGACCGGATGTCTAGTGGGAAGCTCAGGAACAGAGTTGGGACAGTCAGTTTTTGGAGGCCTAAATGAATGAATTTTTAAAACCTGTTTCTATGGTAGATTCCCCTATGAATCTAGTTTACAATTCAATTGGAATCACTCATTTTCGATATCGTATGGGGAATTTATGATCAAAATACTGACTGTCTATCGTAAATCAGCACCCTTAAAACTATGTCTTTCCGGCTGTTCCTTACAGTATTTGACCTATCAATTCTTCTTGTCTTCAAAACTTGTTTCTATTGGAAATAAATAAATGAATCTATTTTCATTTCCAATTTGAATTATTCGAATCCGACATCAAACGAAAAACCTATGCTTAAAACATTCACTGTTGATCTGAGCCGGGTAATTGAAAATGACTATGTTATGCAGGTTGTTCTAACTAAAATTGACATATCATATCATTGAATTTCTAAAACATGTTGCTACTGGAGATAAACCTTTGAATTAACTCTTATTTAGCTTTGGAATCACTCAATTTCGATGAAAAACAAAGAAGTTGTGATTAAAACACTGCTGGATAGTATGGTCGACCACTGCTCTCCCGCAGGTGACAAATAAATTTTACTTTGTTATTTTCTCTGTGGATTTGTTATACAGAGTAACTACTTGTTAATTTTTTTTCATAATTCTTGGATTAAGGGAGCCCGTACACCTCTCTTTCTCCATGATTTAATGTTTTATTGCAGGTAGATACTCGTTTTTTGCAGGTCTTAAGAGAAGAAGAAGGTCAATTTATGGACGAGTGATTTTGAAAGAAATTTTAAATGAAACAAAGGAATTTCATCCAACTCATTACCCAACGGATTCATAATAACAGAAATGAAGAATTGATTTCCGTTTGAAGATTCATGTCTTGTCACTGCTGCCAAAACATTTTTCAAAAAGATCATTTTTTTACATAATATCATAGCTGTTGTAACTTAATTTACATATTGTTTTTTAAAATGTTGTTTTTTTCTAATTTCTCTTATATTTTGTGTTTCAGGTGTTGCTTCATTCAAAGTGTAACTCATCCTCAGCATCAATGCCGTGAACAGCTAATTTGTTTTTTTGCATGTTTGCATTTTATGATTGTCCATTTTGATGTTCCTTTCCGAATGGAACAGCACTTCTGCACTTTCACGTTTTACTGTTTCTTTTCGAATGGAACAGCACTTCTGCACTTTTCATTTTTGTTGTTCCTTTTCCAAAGGAACAACACTTTTGATTTTTTCTGTTCCTTTTCCAAAGGAACAACACTTTTGATTTTTTCTGTTCCTTTTCCAAAGGAACGACACTTGCGGTTTTGCTATTCCTTTTCTAAAGGAACGACACTTTTAGTTTTTGCTGTTCCTTTCTTCAAAGGAACGACATTTGCATTTTCACACTTTTTTGTGTGTATTTTTGCTTTTTTTTTGTGTGCATTTTTGCTTTTTTGTGTGCATTTCCTTTGTTGTTCCCTACAAGGAACAACACTCTTTTTGAGTGCTTTTGCTGTTCCTTCAAAAGAGCAACACTTTGGGAGTATTTTCGAGAGCAACCCTTCCTCTTGTGGAATTATTTTTAGTTCATCTCAACCGCATTTTACTAATTCCCCTTCATGGCATGAAGTACACTATTTTTATGAGGACAAGAATTATGGATTCTATTGAAGCGAGCTAATATCATTCACGTTATGATCTTTAACATGACAGCTCCTTGATGATAGATTATTTTCAAAAGGGACACAATTATTTATATACTACTTTACTGCATTGTTTTCTGTTGAACATAATATTGATTGATCATCTTAATACCATGCTGGTTCCACCCTTCTGGATTATAATCTTCTCTGTCTGTAATAAATGAGATTATGGGTATATTTTTCTATTGACATGTTCAACTTCTTCCACCATCCCCGCTCTTAAGGAGTACTGAGCCTCCCTCTTTTTATCATAAAAATGTGTAATAATAACAAAATTTTGTTCGCAGATGGAGGATAGGGGGTCTCATTACGAGCCAGCCTACCATGTTCATAAGGTTGTAACAAAGTGACATTCCCATTATGGCCACCACACCAGGGTTATGATCCATTGGATAGCCCAATTATCCTTGGAACAAGAGGTCTCATCACGAGCCGGCCTGATCACTTTTGCTACATCCCAGTGAATGACAGTGTGGTTATCTGGTTACCACGCCAGCACATTGATCTCTTCTGTAGAACAACAATGTAACTCTCTAGTTATAAATTGAGGATTCTGGCTCATATGGGTTAAAAAGCAACCCTGCCGAGGCTATGGACGCCTGCTGGCAGCAGCGGCTCTGCTTATGGTATTGAAGTTATATCTTATCGTCAATTATTACTATAATACCCTTTTCTTATTTTTTTCTTTTTATCAGAGAAGTTATTTCCTTAATTTTTTTTTTCCCTGTTTTGAACCTTTATGCATGAGAAATTGTTTTCAGATCAATCACATCATTTTCAGCTAGAATGCTGTCAGTTAAGCATATTTTTAGCATATTGTTGTCCTTTTTCGTTTTGCATAAACTATCATCAATCCAAAGCGTCCTATCTCTTATTCATAACTATCTTTACACACTCTGCTCTCATTATAACCATAACTCTCGTCGTCCTCTCATTGATATGTGTACTTTGTTTTATTTACTACACTATTGTTCATTCCCTTGCCTTGCTCTCAGCACAACGCCTTTCATGTGCTTTATGGTCATGGAATTCCTTTTCCAATTGGAGGGGAGAATGTATGCATTATGGGATTGCATGTGATATGATTACTGCACTCTGCCATAACTTGTTGATTTGATAAGTTTTTCTGATTGAAATTTTTGCATGCATCTTATCTATTGCTTACACTATGGATTCAAGAACATTGTATGCCAAATAGTGCTTTGTTTGTAGGAAAACAACAAGTATGGGCAGAATTCTATTCATAGCATGACCACACTATTGCACTTAACAGAAGAGGCTTGCGTACGTGAACAATTCTTTAGATATGATGTGCTTACCTGGATTCCACCTTTTGTATCACTTTCAGCACCAACTCTGCCTACATCAGCTTCAACAACTGCCAGTCCATATATGTCATTCCACATTTTTGGAGGTAAAACTTGAGGTAAAATCGCATAATTTTATGATTTATTACGAATTTAGGAGAATTTCATAAAAATCCATTTTGAGCATCATTTATCATCCTTCAGTCCACATCTATACCACTCCCTATTTTTCAGCAGCATATCATTTTCGAGTATGGGGGAGTGTTCCTTTCATTCATTTCTTTCTTATGACCATGTTATTCATCTTCTTTATCATCCATTGCTATTCTTATTCACTCTCACCACCTCCCTTATTCCATGTTGTTTTACACCAAGCATAGAATTCAACAGCTGGTAGCAACCACCTCAAATTTTTTTTTTCTAGCATCGCATGAGGGCATGCTAATTTTTCAGAGAGGGGGAGGAATTGCTACGCATGATGGATGTTTTCAATTTTCTTTCTCATTTAAGGCATACAATTTCATTTTTACACAATGCAGAAATTGATTTCCATAATATTTTTAAAAAACCATGAACTCAATTCTTGTGATTTCTCGAAAACACAGACGTATCATTAATACAAACCCAGATAATTTCAAGATAAATTGGTTCATAAAATTTCGGAAATCATGCACTCTCACCTACAGCCATTTTGTTTATATTTCATGATCCGTGCATCAAAACGATCTGATTTTTGGATCATAAAGGCATTCATATATTATAAATTTACTTGCCAAATTTCAACAAAAGCTGGTTTGTAGTTTTGAGAAAATGGTTAATGAAGTTTGCTGTTATCTATATCATATTTTGCTGCAACTTCATACATATAATTGAATGTCAATGTAAAAATTGTTATGCCTTCATCAAGGTTGCTAAAATTGAATATTCATTAATTAAGGAAGCATTCATTTGTTCTCAAATTTTTATTGCTTGGTTAACACGGGTTTTGTCTTGGGGTTGCATGAAGACATGAAATATATTCAGGTTTTCGTTGCATGAGGACATGCAACATATTGAGTGTGGGGGTATGTTGGGCCGTTAATATGCCATTATTATTATCACTTGTGAACACTTATTCCACCCATTTCTACCATTCTTCATCACGTCATTTATTATAATTTATTATTTAAATCCATTTTATGATGATTTATGCTTCTATGAATGAATGTTATTTATTCTCCTTTATTTCTAATAAATTGATGATTATGAATTATTTTATCAATGATAGTTTTAATAAGTTGGTTATAACATTATTCACCATTTTTAGCCTCCAAGATAATTTCCATATTGAAGATTTAATCATTAAAAGTGCCAACTCAGAAATGCGCTGGAATAAGGAGTGACAGTTTTGCGGTTGAGATTCTGAGCAAATGAAGACGAATCTGGAAAATCCGGAACATGGGTTTTGTTCAGAACGGACCCAATTAACTTTAGGAAAGAATGGTTTGCCCAAATTTGGCTTGTACTGAGAGAAACGCAGGGTTCTTTGAGCACGATTTTCTCATATTTGTTGTTGCGGCCGTCCCCCAAATCTCAGCTGCAAAGCCAAATTCGTCTTGCTCTTGTTGAGAGATGGATGGAAATATATCTTCTTGTTGATCAATTGGTTGGAAACAATCCAATTTTGTAATAGAATCATGTTGTAATTATCTCTATTGTAACCACTCTCTGCTCTCTTTGTATTTAAATCAGAACAGAGATCAGAGAGGAGGAGGACTTCAGGGATGGATTCGAATGATGGAATTGAGGATGAATTAGAGATTCAGAATTGAGGATGGCAGAGAGAATGGATAATGGCTGAGAGATGGAGCGATTTCTTGTTGTAATCCACTATAACTCTGCTTTGATATTTTAATATAAATCTGGTTGCCATTCATTCTTTTTTTATTCTGAAGTAGCCCAGCAGCATCCGCTGGCGGCTAAGGGCCCAGCCTCTGGTGGATTGTGCTGCTGCTGTATATTATCTTCTTGGTTTATGCGTGGTTTTTCTTATTAGCGTTATTTGGTAATCTGATGTGTTGTTTAGTTTACATCACATGCCCTGTTATGCTTAATTTACTAAGGTTTCTAAAGACAGAACTATTGTATTGACTCTGCATCGTATCACTGTTCTTTTAAGTGTTGATATAATACTGCTAGTCTTTACAGAATACTGTTGCTGTTTAATTACAGAGCCTCTGTGCTGTGCACTTGTTCATTAACATTACGGAATTCATCTTGGGAGTTATGTTCTTGCTAATATATGATCTATAAACAATGCTGCTCTACTTTGAAACGCAGATGTACTCTTTCTAACTGAGATTGATAATTGGATCAGATTACTATTAAGGTGTGCCGTGTGTTAAGTCATTGTGTATTTATATTTGACTTTCCAGCGTTGTTTCATATCCTATCATTAATCAATGCTGTTCTATTTCCTTGTGTTGTTCGATTTATTCTTAGAGTAAAGATTGCTATTAATTTGGCTTTGCTGTTGTTCATTTCCATTAATTCGAGTTTGATGTTCAGATTCCTTTAATTACAGTTTGCTGCCATTTACTTTGCTGTTCCATTCCTTATCTGCTGTTCCATTTCCTGTTATTCGCATTATCTTTGCCTTGGTGTGCAGAACGATCTGAAACTGTAGTGGGCATTGGCATTCGCTGTCTAGTCCCCAGATTGATGATCTGTTCCTTGATTACTTTTGGTTACATCAGTTTCCAAAGGGATGGGTTATTGTTGTCGAACCCTTGACTGATACATTGCTTATTTTTCCGAATGAATGATTTAGGCTTCAAGGTATTTTGTTGTTGATTTCCGAATGAATGAATGATTGTCTTGTTCCGGTTTGATTTCAATTGCATCAATATCCAGAGGAATGAGTTATTGCTACTGTATCCTCGATTGATGGTTGTTTGAGTGAATGATTTAGTTTAGAACATTTCCGTTTCTTGTTGTTCCAATTAGATTTTGTTTCCAGCTTTCATTTACTTTTGGATTTTAAGCACTATACTGCAAAACATTACTCTTGAGTAAATAGCCGCCTCAGACTGAGTACACTCTTGAAACAAAAAGTCGTCCCTGGGTTGACAATTAATGTGAGGTAATTAGGAGTTACAAAGACACCTTTTTATCGCTCCACATCTGTGTGAATTCTCTCAAGGATCGTCGTGGCGTGACTATCCTTCTCGTGAAAGGTGGCTTTCACAAATTTTCCCAAGGTACATCCCTTGCACTAATATGACTGTGCAAGAGTACCCTTAGGAAGCCCAGTAGAAATCTGCTGCAGTATCTTCAAAGCTCCATGGTGAAGGTGGCCCAATCTTCGGTGCCACAACTCGCCATCATCTTGGCTCACCACTCCTTCTGCCTTGCCTGCTGTTGCTGCGCAGCCATCTACCTACAATTGATAAAGGTTCTTAACTCGAACCCATATCCTCTAGGTCTCACCAGTTGCCTTACTGCACAGGAAAGCCTTTCCCTTGCTAAAGACAACATCATATCCCTTGTCTTCTAACATCGCCACAGAGATAAGATTCTTCTTCAATCCTGGAACATGCATCACCTCCTTCAATACGAAGGGTTTACCAGAATCCCTCTCAAAGTAAATGGTATTGATACTGGTCGCACTGTATCTACAATCATCGCCCATCTCAATGTGCACTCCAAGATCTTTCTCATCTAGATCAGTAAAAAAATCTCGATCTCCTGTCATGTGAAAAGACGCACCACTGTCCAGAAACCACACTGAACCCATCACACATGAGACCAAGCATGCAACCAGTGAAAAATATAGCTCAAACTGCAAGGCTAAGGCCTCTCTAGCTGCAGATCCAGCAGCCTGCTTATTTTTCTTCTTCTGTGGAAAATTTGTGGCATAATGTCGTGTTGGTGACAGTGAAAGCACTTCACCTTGGACATGTCCTACTTCTTGCCTTTCGCACCGGAATGAGAAGAATTCTTGATCTTCTCATTCTTTGCTTTGGCATCCAAAGCGCAATTCTCTTCATCAGAGTTCTTTGATGAAGATCTGTCCCTGGTACTTCGCCTTATCTCCTCTTGCACAAGATCCGACCAAAGTCGCTCCCATCCTGGCAATTTCTCCCAACCATTGACAGAGTCCTGATAGGAATGCCAACTCTTTGGAAGCCCAAGGAAAGCCAAGCTCACCAATTCCTCATCATCAACAGTCACCCCCACACTTCACAACTCATCCCTGCATTGGGTGAACTTCGTGATGTACTTGGGCATACTGTCTCCTTTCTCCATCTTTATGTTTCTGAGTTTATCCTTGAGCGCCAACATCCTCTGGTCGCTCTTGCTTTGGAATAATCTGTCAAGGCTTTCCACATCAAGAATGGAGAAGCCTTACCATGAAGGTTGAACACTGTGTGATCCTTCACACCCTCCAACAGAATCCTTCGACACTTTGTTGTCTTCTTCTGCCATGCGTCAAGTATGGCAGCATCAGTAGAAGTAGGCTTTAGGACTTCAGCATCTATGAACTCCTTCAACCCATTGTCATCCAACACCGCCTCCATCCTGTCCTTCCATGCAATATAATTCGAGCTGCCCTCAAGGGCATACTCCAATCGCAATCCATTGAAATAAATCTCAACTTCGACACCAAGAGAACACTACTGCAAATTTGAATTCCACCAGCACAAAACTCAACCGCTTCAATGTTTTGCAATTGCTCCAATGATCAATACTGCTCTGATACCATGTAGAAATTTGAATAATTGCTAAATTATTCACCGATATTATCCTGATCACACACTATTTGAGCTTCATGCATAATACATAACCTCTTCTACTATTGATCATTAATTGCGGAAATATAAACAATCGCATGCGCACATCAAAACCATAAACAATCACACATATGAACACAGTATTTATGGGAAAGATTAAAGCTGAAAACCCCCAACTATCTGTATATTATAATGATAGATATCATGTAAAAATCATTGTACAAACTCCTCACAAGCTTTTAGTACAATCTCCAATTGTTACACACTACACAAGCTCGGATCTAACAAAACACATGCTCCAATCTGCTCCACCTGTTAGCATGCCTCTACTGCGTAATCCAAGATGAATAATGGCCCAATCTGAGTTCGAATCCACCTGGTGTGTACTGTGCAATCCTCATTGGCATCTCCATCAATGTGCTGTGCAAACTCATGCACCAATATAGTCACAACTGATAGTCACACTGCTCTTTCACCTACCTCTCCACTGGTCTTCACTGAAACTGTCCATGCACTAAAGTTAACTGATGTATTCTTTAGTTGATTTATGAGTTAATAATTAGTGAATTAATTAATAATTAATTCACACCACTCTCACTAGTGTATCAATTAGTTAGACTAGATACAACTAGCTCAACTATGTTTAACTGAGTTAAACTTAATACAACTCCACTAACTTCCTCAATCAACTCCACCAAACTCTGTCACATGAGTTCTAACTGAAGTCTCCATGCAATAGCTTCACTTGACCCTTAGGAATAGCGTAATTCCTTCTGTCAGCTGCATGTGCCACTTCTGTGCACTTAACTGAAGTGCTCCAAGAGGATAAGATAATGTTTAGAGTCCAAATATTATTAAGAGCTAATAATATTCGATATATCTATTTTTAGACTGGCAATCTAAAAATAGATTCCGCCCAGTATGTCTAAAAATAGAAGTCCATCTATTTTTTCTGACTTGACCAACCATCCACAAATAGCATCCTGCAACTCATAGAACATGATCCATATGTCTAAAAATAGACTTAGTCTAAAAATAGACTTTGCACCAAAAATAGCCTGCGGGCCCACTTAGTGAAGGCGACTCCTTTCCACTAAGCTCATCATCTTGTTGCAATCTCAACAAAGAGATCCCCATGCCCTATTGTTTAGGAATATGAGATAGATGCTTTGTCTCTAACAAGGTATGTTGTAAGATGTCAGTCTCCTCCATGGGTTTTTGAAGTGGATATGATTTTACAGTTTTCTCCATCACATGCAAGGGTTTCGTTTGCTTATGTTTGTTTAACTTTTCCACATGTGTTGCAGAAATTTTTCCATCAAACCTTTCCACTAATGCCTTAACAAATCTTTCATAAGAATAATTATTTTCATTTTTCAAAGAGAAAGACTCAAAAATCCACCATGTATAGGCCTTACCTCTAAGATGCAATGCTGCAAATCTGATGGCTTCATCTTCAAAAATTTGGTGCTGCTACAAAATGGTGTCTAGTTATTCCACCCAAGCTCCAGCTGAACATGTAGGTGAACCATCAAAAGTAGATAGAAGAAATATATCCATATTATGCTTCTTTCTTCTCTTCACCTTGACCTTGCAAAACTCTGAAAAAGTAACATGATCTCTAAACTTTTGAGTTTTAGATTCATACTCTTGCAAAAAATCACTAAGAGTTCGCCTCCTAGTCATTCCATATTCTTCCATCTCTCTCATGGAAAATCTAGGCATATGACTATGCTATGCATCATTGTGTGTGGCTGCATGCTCACACTCATGATGAGAAATTCTAGATTTTGATTCAGATTCAAACCCTCTTGGAGATTCTATGCACATATCCCTTCTGATCTTCTTGAGATCTCCTTGAATGCTCTGTACAGATTTAGGAAGAAGCTTTGAGAGCCTCTCCTCCTTATTTCCTCCAAAGAATGGAGTCTTCATCTTCTCTTTTCTTGATAGCATGTTGGTTGAGTTCCACAGGCTAAGCCAAGATTATGCTTTTATACCACTGTAGTATCCAAAAATGGGGAATTTCTACAACAATAAGAACACCTTAAGATGTTCCAAAGTTGGAGATGCAGAAATGTAAGAACACATAATGGAGTGGCAGTGTTATATCAATGCATAAAACATGAGAAGATCCAAATAGCCATCATATTGATCTCATAGCAGCAAAAGAGAACAAATCCTTGAGGAAACAATCACTCAAGCTAGGTAATGCAAGCCTCAATAGAACATGTACATGAAAATTAAGGACACTGCTACATATGGAAAGCCCAAGGCTATGACTGCAGAGTTTGTAGGAGGCACTACTACATAAATAATTTCAATACATAGATATGGAAATGTATGGCCAAATAATGTGGGGAGAAAAGCTCTAACCCCTGTAAAACAATATCAAGTCAATCCTATAAGGATTGGCTGAAATATACAAAATGGAAAAAATGCTAGAGTATCAGGGTTGAGTAGAAATTGCAACTCAAGAACTAGATGATATGGCTATATATGATGCACAAGCTGAAAAAACCTCGACCAATGGATCTTCCAAGTGAAAGGATGGTCCTAACACTGAAGATCTGACCCTCCAAACAATCTATGCAACCCACACTGCAAATTATCTCTGAAAATAATGCAATCACTTGGGGATACTGCATTGTAGGTGCAAGAAAATAGTTTGGCCAAGTGCCAAGATCTGAAATATGCTCCAAGGGCTTCCCAACTGATCACCCAAAGGAAAGAAATATTCCTCCTCTGAAAGATAAGCTCAGGAAGTGGTGTTGAGTAACCTCCACTGCAACACCCTACAACACAACCCAGCTCTAAACAGATATTGTGTTGTAGCTGAAGGATGATGCTTGGACTCAATCCTGGATGTGGAGAAATGAAGTGCAAACTCCTTCAAGAGGCCTCTATTGAAAGGAGAAGGAATTCCTAAACAGGAATGTCTTGTGCTAAGCAGCACTGCAACTCTGCTAAACAACAGGAGAATGCACAAAGTCTAAACATACCAAGAAATCAATAATCCATAACATGAATAGAAATGGTTGCCTTGCCCTCCTTTTAAACAAATGGAAGCCCTCTCACCATGGGTCCCACTCATTAGGGTTTCGTTCACCAAGGAATCTTCCTCCCATTCATACTACGTTGTCTCTCCAGGTGTTCTCCACCTCCTATCCCAACGCTGTTGACTTGGTCAAACTTGACCTTGTCCACATGCAAATGACCCTATTCACACATGAGGGTGTGAAATCCAGCTCCTATTATGATCCCTTTTCACACTATGAGGGATTTTATTCTTATTTTTGAAATTTATGGGCCTCCTCACCCATTTATTCAGCTCCTAAATGAATTCAGCAAAAATTAATATTCCAATTAGCTGCATGCTAATTTTGGAATATTACAAGCAAACACTAGCCTTGGCCCTCTTTGATAGGTTAATGCAAGAGGTGTGATGGTTGTCTTTTTGGTGTTCTCGTCATGGTTATTATCCTCAATTTGACAATCATCCTCTGCACTTTCCTTACTTTCATTTTGTTCATCATTAGGACTTCTTTCATCTTTGTTTTCTATATTGGCACTATTTTCATTGTCACTAAGGGGTTGATTGTTGTCATGACTGTCATGACTATTTTTTTTTTTTCCTTCTCATCACTAAGACTGTCTTCATTTTGGTCACTGCTGCCTTAAATTTTGGCATCTTCCTCACTGGCATCCTCTTTTTCCTTGTCATTTTCTTTCATGTCTTCATTATCTGTCATAGCGTCATCATCATTTCCTGTCTCTGCCTCCCTAATTTCCTCTTTATTTTCTGCCTCTGTATCCTCTGTTTTATTGTTTATCTCCCCTCCATCAATGCTCATTTCATTTCCACTTTCAACCTCCTCATTTTCTTCAACATCCTCTTCCATATTAGCATTGTCTTGTTCATTTTCTTGTTCACTATTTCCACCTCTATCACTGTCATGCTCACTGTCCCTTTCTTCATCATCTTTTTCTTCTTCATGATGGCTTGAACCACCATAATTTATTAGATTGTCTCCTCTGTCCTCTTGTTCATTTGCTTCATTTCTATCATCCTCTTCCATTTATATGTCTTCTTTCTCTTGCCGATTTAAGTCATCACCACCTTTTTCATCATCATCACTTTTCCCTATTTCCATATCTTCTACCCCTCGTAAGCTCAATTTATCATTTCCTTCATCTTCAACTTGGGCTGAATCATTGGAACCATTACCCTCACTTCCATTTATTTTTACATTACTGCCACTGTCATCCTCTTCATTTGACGCATCAAGAGAAGGGGAAGAAGCGAGGTTTCCTTGAGGTGAGAGCACTTGTGTGGATGAGGAGGGTAATTTTGGTTGATGAGGAGGTTGTGGGATTGTGAAGACTTCATAGGCTATGAACACATCCCAAGGTATGCCTTTCTGTTCCAACTGATGTAATACCACCATCTAGATTAAGGAATGGTGAAATAAAATTTGCATTTGTTGGGAGTGATTCCTCCTCCGGACAATAGAAGACATCTTCTCAGTGATCCTATAGAGGTAGTCTTAGGGTCCCATGATTTGGCTAATTGGCAAGCCAAGTGATGGGGTAACATCAAAACAATCTTTGGAGCCCAAGGACCTAGCCTTCCTGGACTCAGAGAGGGCTCTCTCTATTTGTGTAAGGGATATCTGTGTGTTTGCTTCTTGTGTTTTTGATTTTAGGCTAGTTATGAAGTAGGTTTTTGGTTTTTTTTTTAGGTTTATGAGGGATGAAATGATCAAAGACTAAGATAGGTAAAAATATTCCAGATCAACTGGGCTATGGGGTCGAAAAGGTCAAGAAATATTTCAAATGGTAATACAAGGTTGTTGAAGGGCCAATTTGATCGAGGTAAAATGGATCTTTGGGTAAAATGGAGCGGGATGGACACTAAATTTGTGAAGAAAAAAGGATTTAAAACATAAATAGTTCAATATTTGACATAAATATGGTAGGGCTAACAATTAATCATGAGAAATGTAACTATAAACTGATCAATGCATATAAATAAACATTCAGGCAATACATAGAGATATATGACTCTCTAACTTTAGGAAATTGCTATCAAACTTTGGGGAAATACAATTAATACAAACAAAAAACTCAAATCACTATGAGGAAATTCCTAGGCATAGTATTTCAAGCTATTGGGCACTTTGAAGCAAGATTGCATAGTTTTAGGCAAAGGGCAAGATTAATACAAGACCTCCTTGATTCAACAAATGACAATCAAACAATCAAAGAAA
This sequence comes from Pinus albicaulis, assembly GCA_034641835.2. Taxonomy (NCBI): domain Eukaryota; kingdom Viridiplantae; phylum Streptophyta; class Pinopsida; order Pinales; family Pinaceae; genus Pinus; species Pinus albicaulis. Next base: position 954,401,094 of record CM076584.1, on the reverse strand, counting down.
GGTTTCAGAGGTGGAGCTATGACTAGCCATGAGTAAGTAGGGCATACCGTGAATCATACTTAGCATGCATAAAACCATAAATGAAACAAGCAAACAATTTCTTCAATTATCAAATAGCAATCAAGGATTCTTTGATATGACTAAGAAGGAAGAACATAGAAGCTATAAAGAAACAGGAAATTTGAGGTGCCTCCAAGGGCATGTCTCAAATCCATTCTCTACTGTCTTATAGCAAGCAAGAACATGGTATATGAATGAAAACTAAGAAACATAACAGAGAGGGACACTATACCATTTTACCAAGTCAAGGAATCCAACAAAAGTCCTCCTTCATCATCCAAAAACATTCAGGAAACTATCCAATGCATGAGACAAGTGTTTCTTCCAAGCTTGTATAATCATATATTGCTCTATATCATCAAGTTCAGCCTCATTTACAATGAAATCCTTTGGAATATATAGTCCAAAGTGAGGAAAACCTCCTAGTGCAACTAGCAAGCTCATTAGCCCATCAAAAATATCTGATTTTGTCCTTGAGGATTTGCAAAGCCCAAGGCACAAAATATCTATGAAAATATCTAAAAAATGCTAAAAAAGGAATTATATTGAATTTTTATGACTGATAATGTCCCAAAATAGCTTAACGCACATTTGGAGAGGCCACTTCAGAAAACTGCCTTTTTTGGCCAAAAAGCACTAAGGGCACACCAGCAGAAAATTTCCTATCTTTCGAATGACTTTTGAGGGCCTTCCCGATGTCTAAACAAGGCTTTTGATGGCTCGTTGGAAAGATTTGGATGTCTACCTTCTGGAAAAACTTGAATTTTCCCAATCTGATGCCCAAAAGTCTGCCAAATACTAAACGGAGTGAAAAAACCCCAAAAAAATAGGCCTTGCTGATATATGGGCAAAGTGTCGAAAAAGTGAGTGTTTTTTGCATCTTTGGGAGACCAAATCATCTTCAATTGATCTGAAAATTGCTGAGTAGATGCCCCTAAAATTATGGAATCCAATGATACCATTTTCATCTTTTGAGGATGTCTCAAACAGACATGGTGATACCTATGATTTTTAGCAAAAAGTCCAAAAATGACAAAAAATCAAAAGTTGAATTTCACCCAATATTGGCGAGCAAGTCCCTCAAGGCTTTTCAGAAACATGTCTAGAATCTCGGGCCAAAATTCCAAGCCTAGAGGTGTCTTTCTCCTTTTTTCTCACCGGGTGCCCTCTTTGGGCAGTTTTGAGCTTTTCTTGGTTTTCTTCCTTGTTGTTTGGCATTTTAGCTTTGGTGAAGAAGTCATGGCCCCTTGCCTAGGAGAGGAAACTAGCACATGCTTTGGAGAGTGCCCTTCATGATCCATGTTTTTTATTTGCTTGCCCTCATCATTGCTTGCTTGAGGGCTGCCTTGTTTGTCTTTATCACTGCCTTCTTCATGACTGTCATGCTTTTTCCCTTCATTTTTTTGTGCTTCATCACCCTCATGCTTATTGTTGTGTTGGCTGCCATAATGTTCCTTTTCATCACTGCCTCACTTCCCAACACTTTGCTCTTCGTTATCACTACTATGTTTAGACTCTTTTCCTTGTTCCTCATCATCACTAAAGTCATCTCTTCAGTATTGTGTTTGAGCCAAGAGGCCTTTAACAAGACATGTTTGTGGTTTTTGATGGGAAGTATCCTTGTGTTTTTGGCACCACAAACCTCTTTCCCTCAATCACTATTTTTATCCTTGTTATCCACAGCAAGAATATCCCTTTCAATTTGACAAAATATTCATCCTCTATTCACTGTCTCTCTATGTTTTTGGCACCACAAACCTGTTTCCCTCAATCACTATTTTTATCCTTGTTATCCACAGCAAGAAGATCCCTCTCAATTTGACAAAAAATTCATCCTCTATTCACTGTCTCTCTGTTTTTTTGGCACCACAAACCTCTTTCCCTCAATCACTATTTTTATCCTTGTTATCCACAACAAGAAGATCTCTTTCAATTTGATAAATATTCATCCTCTATTCACTGTCTCTCTGTGTTTATTTGAAACAAAAAGGGACTCATTTGAAGTCATTGTTTTCTTTGATCATGACAAACATGGTATGTTAAAACAAACCAAGATATGTTTCTTCTTTTCACTATCTCTAAACAACCTTTCAAACTTTCAACAAGGACATTACACTTCTATCACTATTTCTTCTTTGGTTTAGTAAACAAGGTGTTCTTTGAAACCACTGCCATGATGACTCTTTAAACTTGTTTGAAAGTCTTTTACAAAACTCTATTTTTGCCTCTATCAATTGTGTGTAACCTTAGCTGTCTCATAGCGCAAAAGGATTTTCAAATTTGCACATTAGCCCTTTTCCTTTTCATTGTTTCAATAAACAATATTTTTACAAATAGATCATCAATAACTATGATGATTTTACCTTTTAATCCCTCTTTTTCCTTTGATTTAGATGATCATGGCGCTTTTTGAAATCAATGTTTAAAAGACTCTTTTCAACTAACAAAAATCTTCATCTTCTAACCACTGCTTCTTCTCTAATCTATTAAACAAATTTCTTTCAACACCACTGTTTTATGTATTTTACACCTTCAATTTTGAAATGATGATTGTCCATGTTTTAATCACTTCTTTCTTTGTCGTTTAAGCAACAAAGGGACTGGTTTAAAACACTTTTTTCAAATGCTCCTTCAAACTAATCATGATGCCCTTCACAAAATTTCCTTTTCTCTTTGTAATTCATTGTGTTCTTGGATTCTAACAAACAAGCATTTGTTAAATGAAAACAAAAATCGCTTTTTATTGCTGTGTTTGGGCAAATATCTTGAATAAGATGTGTTTGTGGTTCTTTGTTGAAAAAAAATCTTTTTTGTGTTGGCACAAAAACCTCCCTTCAAGCACTGCCCCTTTGCTATTCACTATTTTAAAAAGGTAAAAAGGAAATATTTCAAGCTGATACAACATCCTCTAAAATCACTGTGCTAACCTTTGATAACCATAGCAAGAACACCTTTTTGATTCGGCAAACAAAGTGTGTTTTGGAAACTATTGTTGAAATACTCCTTTAACCAATAAATAAAAACCTTAATGAGGGAAATCTGAGGAATGTTTGAAAGCATAATCCTATGTTGACTGTGGAAAATTTCATATAAATCTATAAGAGAACTCTTGGCTGCATAGGCACACCGCGCTCTTTAGAAAAATACACTGCTAATACCTACAGGCGCGCCGCACAATTTTCCAGGCACATCGTGCACTTTTACAGCAGGTTTTAGAGGCCTTCCCAGTGTCAAAATTGGGCATGTTATGGCTCGTTGGAAAGATATAAAAGTATAATTTCCAATTATTCTTGATTTTTTTCATTTGGTGTCCATTTGGTTGTTCAAAAATTTATTTTTCCAACACTGGTCAAAAATGGTGAATCCTAGTGCAAAAATGCATAGTGCTGATTGCAGGCCACTTTTTGATGCATCCCTGTGTCGGAATTGGGCTTGAGATGGCTCTTTGGAAATATATGGAAGTATAATTTCCAAATATTCTTTATTGGTTTCATTTGGTGTCAATTTGAGTGTTCAAAAATTTATTGTCCCAACACTGGTCAAAAATGGAGAATGTTGGTGCAGAAATACATAGTGTTGTTTGCAGGCTAATTTTGGATGCCTTCCTGTTGTCGGAATTTGGCCCGAGATGGATAGTTGGAAATATATGGAGGTATAATTTCCAAATATTCTTGATTTTTTTCATTTGGTATCCATTTGGTCGTTCAAAAGTTGATTGTCCCAACACTGGTCGAAATTGTGAATCCTGGTGTAGAAATTCTCCCGTGATATCTGTATTTTTTACATTTCTCACAAACCATGATACCTGTGTAGAAACTGAAGGAGGTTTTTCTTATTGAACCTATTAGGGACAAAAACCTCTCTCACTTTTGTCAATTTCATCTCTTTTTGTTCAGAAACGCATTCTAAAACAAACTGCCTGGGTGCTCCTTAACCTCTGTCTTTTGCAACCTTTGTCATATTGAATGGAATGTTTCTTCAACTAATACCATGAAAGGTATAAAATATTCCATCTATATCTATAGATTGAGCAATGTAATATGAAAAAACCCTCACATTATAACAGCAACACAACGTTTTTGTTTTCATGACTGCACTTTAATCAGCAGAAACACCATTAATAGGTACCATAGAATCAGTGTCAATAGGAATGATTCTTTCATATATAGTGCACATACTATATGTGCCCATTGTACTTATCAGTGAATAAGGATCCACAGCAAGGGATTTGTAAAATTTTCTCTGGGCACTATTTACCAAAACTCCACAGAGGCTTATGTGTGCCAACTACACAAATTTCAATCTTAAGAACCTGCCCTTCTTCAAACAATATATCCTCTGACTGTGATAATTTCAGAGATTCCTGATGACCCCCAGCTTTGATATCTGATTCTTGGCTATTGGTAGCTTTTAAGAATAACACCAAACTTCAACATTTGTGCAGACTCATTTTAATGCCAACATCCTGTTCCTCATTATATTTTGTTATGGGTCCATCTTGTAAAAAAGTAGAACCCAATATGCAAATCCATTGTTTGTGAGGTGATGAGGGTTTTTTCGTATGTGTCATTTCTATGTATCTTTCACCAAGGAGAATTATCTTTTAAACTACTGATGCAGCATCTTGAACTTGTTGGGTGAAGCCCTACTGTTTCATGTAATGGAGAAGGTCTCTCAAAAACTGATTTGACCTTTTGTTGGTAGGGTGTCCTTTAAGCCCATCTAAACCATATCTTCATAACTTTTCTCCTTTGTTAGCTTCGGCCCAGAATTTATTTTTCCAATATTGAGATAGAAGTTTTGAAACATATTGATGCTCAAACTCTGTATTTCATTTTAAAGCCCCTTTTAAAGTAAAATTCACCCCCTCAGCACCATATTACTTTGAAACTCTATAAAAGACCCATCATCTGAAAGAAACTCATAAAAACAGTGTTATTGTAGCCCTTTGAAATCATTGGTAAAAACACTATTTTATGAAATGAAAAGTTACTAAAAATTGTGTTTTTCTTCATTTTCTTTACAAGGGAGATTATCATACAAACCACTACTGTTGCAGTATTTTTCAATGACCCTTTAGACTTATCATGAAGCCTTCTCCTTATCTGCTGATGAAGGTCTTCTTTGACTGAAAATAAAACATGTTTTATCACCCACCCTTTTTTACCAATTGAATGAGCTGAAAGTATCCTTTGATGCTTGCCTTTCATTCATCACTTTGGAGGGAGAATTTTTTATAAACCATAAGGGATCTATTTTAAGAGGAAAATTCTCTTTTCACACAAAACTTCTGAGTGAATGTTTGTTCATATCAGTCTTGCAAAGTCACTTGACACAGAGCTTAGTCTACTAATTTCATCATTCAGATGAGGCTGCTCTTAAATTAAAAACTATGACCTCTGATTTATCCTTTGAAGAAAAAATTTTGAAACATAATGATAGAGACCTTTAACACCAGCATGCCATCCTTTTTCCTGTGATATGAAATAGGCTTTCAACCTATGAACTCTCATTGACTCACCACTAATTTTCTACCTTTTCTTTTCAATAGAAAACTTATTCAAACAATTTGAAACCCTGCTGATGCACCCACTGTTCATCTTCGGAGGAGGTAGCACATAAAATCTCTGAAGTCATTTAAAAACATATTGGCCCTCTACTTTTAAATGAAGGAGGTCTTATTGATCCTATTCCTAACCCTCTGCTCTTTATTGGAGGATTTCATTATCATGTTTCTCAACCATCTGCTCTTATACTGGTGGAGGTTAACACAGTTATGACATTTCATCCACTTGCTCTTTGAAGGAGGTCTTCACAGTCATGACATTTCATCCATTTTCTAAATTGTGTCATCTTTCTTTGTCACACATGTCTCTACTTGGTATATCAGAATAGGTAATAAAGTGAAATCTTGACAATCTGCTATATGAGGAATATTTTGAGATATGTATCCTTTGTCAAATATCTTTGTGAACCTTTTAAACTAGAAACCACATGACATGTATTTGTAGATTATTTGCTTACTAATCATCATTTACTAACCTTTTTTACTGTGTTTGTAGAGGTACATTGGATTTTCTCTTTGACTAGTGTTTTTATCCCAGGCTCAAGGCAACATAAGAAGCAGACGTTGTCTTCTTATGTTCAATTTGATGATGTCTTCTGGAATACTCGTACATTTCTGCTTCTGAGAGAGACACTGAAACACTGTATATCAATCATTATATCAGTTTGGCTTTTGAAACATGTACTTCTGCTTTCTTTTCATTGCAAATCTCCATTTGCTTACTGATGGCAAATCTCTTCAACATGAGAAACTTATTTGGATTTGTCTCTTTGTTCTTGTCTAGATACAGTTTTTCATTTGATTTGCACCCTGCAGAGATGCAAAAAATATGACTTTGAACCCTTGAAAGCTCCTTTAGCGTCTTATGGAGATTTTTCCCAATCTTAAGCATATTCTTTTAGACTGTGCACATGCTCATCTCTTTCTGTATTAGATCTTTGTATAATTTCTTCCGGACTGAGACAACAAGACCTCTTAGTGGCGCGACCTAGGGGTATAACAAGGTTTGTTTTTTTAGATTAAGTGCTAATTCAGGCTGGTTGGTATTGAACAAAGAATTCTGGCTCAGGTTATTTTGGTCGAGGAAGGGATTCTCTAAAGCACCACTACCTAACTTAGGGGCAACTGTCATTGATTATGATTATGTTTGACAAGAAGATCAAGGATAGGAAGGGAGACACTTTTTAAAATATTGGACAGTGAGTTTCATGAGAACCAAGGGGAAAATGATAGTAGACAAGCAAGACCAAGACAACTATAGACAAGGATATTTTGTTGAAACAATACATGAATTTGAAAACTAAATATTAATCTGATCATAGGCTGAGAGGAAGGGCTAGGAAAGCAAAAAAAAATTTGGGGGTCTTCTAGATGACAAATTGACATATGAAGATAAACTTCTAGAAAATTCAGCTAGGAATCTAGTCATCAACAACAGGTGAAAAATATTGATGACTAACAGTGGCTCCATTTGGGGAGGGCAGCTCCTTTTTAGGAGGTGTCCAGAATTGCAGATCTTTGGCTTATGAATACCAGTGCCTTATCCATTGGCACAAATTTCATTCTTTCTTGATTCCATTTCTGAAAATTGACAGCATGATTAGCCTCAAAAACATCTCTACCTACCCAGCTATATTTCCTAACATTTTTCTTCTTTACGTGCATTTTGACTAGCAACCTTTTGACATGATATTTTTCAGAATAGAAACTATCTAATGCTACACTTATATCTTCTGGGAGTCCAAATTAAAATGATGAACTCCTTTGATTCTCTACCTATGCTAGATCGACTGTCAAGATTAAGCTGTTTGACAGGATTTTATTCACTATACTAGAACATGAAATTGAAAAATGACCAAATCAGGATTAGACAGTCTAATTTGTCATGTATTTGTGGCATAAAAGACAAGCTGCACACAAATATTATTTTGCATGAAATTGGATTTAGAAAAATCAAGGCTAGGATACATAGTTTTTTTTTCATCTTTATTTTCCTCTTTGGTTCTGTTTTCAGCATGTGGAACCAGTATCTTTTCCTAATCTACTTCTTTTGACAAGTCAAGCTTACACAATTTGACTATATTTTCTTTCACTAACTTATCAGCAATCAATTTAAAACATGTTCAGTTATGATTAGGCTAGATAACTGAACAAGAAATATTTCGAGCACTAGTAGTGGCATTTAGACTTGCTCACTTTCAACATGACTATTTTTGGGTATGGGGCTGTACCATTACTTTAGAAACTACCCTCTTTTTCTACTTTTCACTTTTTTGTATTTTCTAATTTTTTTCTTTTTCTTCAAACAATCTGGAACTGAAAAGATGCTCACAAGGCTGAGCTTATTTTCCACTGTTGTCTATCTATCCTAATCTAATCTATACACAATAGAAATTTTTTTGGTGAACTCTCTTTTCCAATGTAACCAGTCAAGTAGATGATTTCATGGGTGACTCTGGTTTAGTTCTTTCATGGTGCTGAAGAAATGAAAAGGCCAATTCCATTTGGCTTGTTTTTGAACAGTAGTGCTTAATTTTTTCTCATACCTTGTAGCAAACTGTTCATGGTAGAACCCACTACTCCTTCAGATTTCTCAAGGAAAACAACAGATGGATCTTGGAATAATACCTGATCTAGAGGATTTGATATATAGGCTTCATTCAGGACTACTCTTTCTTCCACTTGGCTATATTTGGGACTCCCATGGGAAAGAAACTCTTCCCCTTGCTCATGATCACTTGGACTGTCATACTCATCATATATTGCAGTGTAGTCTTCTTTCCAAGCTGATGAGTTCTGATTAAGTGAACTGAAAATTGTGTGAAGGTCATCATGTTGATGAGCAGGGATACACTTTCGCAATAAATCTTCTTGAAAGGATAGTGTGACAACTCTCATGTGCTTATCAACCTTTATTTCTTCATCTGTAATTTGTAATTCAATGTAACTTGGTGGCTGCAAATCTGGAGTTAAGGAAGATTCCATGTCCAAAATGATTTCCTTAACCATTTCAGGAAAACGCTTCTCATTTACCACATGCTCAAGAATTTCATCATCTTCCTCAACCTCATCATCAAAGCTAAAAGACTGTTGATTTCCAATTATGTGAATGTTATTTCTGATGGACTGAAGTGAATTAGAGCAAAAATTCAGAGACTCTTCACTTACTTCTAAACTCTCAAGGCTCTCCTCATCAGTGTCATAGGTGACCTGTATTGGCTGCTTACTTTTTTCAACCTGATGATAATGAACTTCATCCCACAAATCAATTGTTGATTTCTCTGCAAGGTTAGTTTTTGTTTGGATATCATAATCATCAACATATTGATCAAAAGAATCATTAATATAAGTAATGTCATCAGCCATGCATATTGGACTATGAGATTTCTTTTCTTCAAATTGATTTACAAAGCTATTTTTTGACTCATGGTATGCAAGATTAACAGGAGAAATATCAGAAAATTTTTGGTTATATGAAGTTTTAGAGGTTGTCTGCATGTTTATAAGTTGATCTATTTCCTCTTCAGTTAGAAAAGGAGGCATTTTCATTTCTCTTCAGATATAACTACAATAATCCTTTTTCTCTTTGGAAATATGATTTGAAGGATGAACGTATTTTTGGGCTTCACCTATGAGATATGATGAATCATCACTTATGCCTTTAGAAAGATCTTGAAGGTTCTCTTTCATTTCTCGCTTTTTTTCATCTCAACCAATTCTTTGTGATGTTGAGGATAGTTAGCATGTAATTCATGAGTTTTTTCTGATAGATTTTCAGGAGGCCAATTTTCTTTTATGAACTCAAATGACTCCCAGCATAAAGGCAGAGATCCTACAGGTTTTGATTTATCTTCTATTTCGGATCTGAATTCATCCTCACTCAACTCTTCTTGATATTTGGGATAATAAACATGGGATTCATGAGTTTCCTCTGATGGATTCTTAGGAGGCCAATTTTCTTTTATGAACTCAAATGACTCCCAGCATAAAGGTAGAGATCCTACAGGTTTTGATTTATCTTCTATCTCAGAGTTGAATTCCTCTTCAATCAACTTTCCTTGATTTAGGTGAGAGTTAACTTGAGCAGGGGTTTCCTGAATAACTACTAAGAGATCTTTAGGATGCAAATTTTCTTTCAAAGTCTGGAATGATTTAAAGAATAAGGGTAGGGAACCTAAAGGTTTTGATTCTTCTTCCATTTTAGAATTTTTTATTTCAAAATGGCTGATAGTTTCTTTAGTGCATTCCTCTATGTTTTTATTTGCAACTTTCTCATTAGGCACATTTTGTTTATAACTCTTGTCTTGTAATAGTTGACTGTGTTCATCCTGAGGAAGAAGTGTAGGTTGGTTTGAATAAGAAATGTTAACCTTAACTTTGTGTCTTTCTCTTTTCTTGTCAAGTAGATGCTCTAGTTTGCTAAAATCATATACCAGTTTTTTCAACTTTTCCTCTGAAGATATTAGTCTCTCTTGATTTTCTTTGTCTTTCTCTATTATTCTTAGTTGTGCCTCCCTATTTAGTATGTTGAATTCTACATAAACTTCTATCCTTTGCATTTCTTCTAGGGTCAAAGGATCTTTATTTCTTATCCGGAAAACCATCTCTGGGTCAAAAGAATCTTGGTAGTGCAAGAGAGCACATCTAAGGGGTGGCTTTATGTTAGCAGGAATTGCATGGTATACTTTATTGAACTTGGCTGAAAAGATTTGTATTGTCTCTCCTGGTTGTATTTTTAACTGATTTTATTCCTTTATGATGAGAACTTTATTACCCATGACCACCCACCTATCTAGGAAGATTTGACTGAACTGATGAAAATTGGTAATGCTTGCAGCTGGAAGGTCTTTAAACCAACTCTTAATTTTTCCTTGTAATGATAAGGAAAACATTATAATATGCACATCATCTTCTTCTATTTCATAAAGGTCAAGTAAATTCTCAAGATTTTGGATGTGCTCTTCAATGGTGACTTTGGAGCTTTCTCCATCAAATCTGGGTAATTTATTTTGAATATTTGTAGGGAGGACTCGGAAGATGGGAGGTAAAACCAGAGGCTTGTACCTTTCTGGGACCTTTGTGGATATAGGTAGTGTAAAAAGAGATTTATGATTGTTTGAGGTTTCAGCCAGAGTGGGAAAGGTAGCATGAGGCTCATGTTTTGCTAGGTTTTCCATAGGTGAATCTGGGGTCAGCATAGGTGTATAAGCCTACTCATGGTCTGAAATTTGAGGCTTAGCTTTTCGAGGTTTGAGATTTTTCTAATGATCAATGTAGATCTCATCAGTGTATTCTTGATCAAGCTCAAAGTAGTATAGAAAATAGTTATAGATAAAGACAATAATTTCTTGAATCCAACTAAAGCCTGAGTGCTTTTTATTTCTAGGATGATTGGTCATGTCTTAGGTTCTTCCTCCAGTGGAGTCTTTAGGTATATTAAGAGTTATGGAGTCACCAGGTGGATGTTTTTGTTGTTTTTAGAGATATGTGTATGGTCCACCGCCCTATAGTGATAAAAAGCCAATCTAGGGATGTTTTGGGCTTTTCTGAGTTTTTATGAAGCCCTAAAGTTTGTAAGAGTTTTCTAAAGTTGGGTCATCATTTTTCTAGGATGGTGAGACAACTTGATTCTACTTTTTGATAATACTTCTAAGATAAGGGATCTCTAGAGTCCTAAGGTGTACTTAGATTGTCACTAACTCAGAGTCCTACCGTGATCTCCATTATGTTAGGGTCCCGTGATTTGGCTAATTGGCAAGCCAAGTGACAGGGTAACATCAAACCAATCTTTGGAGCCCAAGGACCTAGCCTTCCTGGACTCAGAGAGGGCTCTCTCTATTTGTGTAAGGGATATATGTGTGTTTGCTTCTTGTGTTTCTGATTTTAGGCTAGTTATGAAGTAGGTTTTTGTTTTTGTTTTTAGGTTTGTGAGGGATGAACTGATAAAATATTAAGATAGGTAAAAATATGTCAGATAAACTGGGCTATGGGGTCGAAAAGGTAAAGAAAGCTTTCGGATGGTGATACAAGGTTGTTGAAGGGCCGATTTGATCGAGGTAAAATGGATCTTTGGGTAAAATGGAGTGGGATGGACACTAAATTTGTGAAGAACAAAGGATTTGAAACATAAATAGTTCAATAGCCGACATAAACATGGTAACGCTAACCATTAATCATGAGAAATGTAACTATAAACTGATCAATGCATAGAAATAAACATTCAGGAAATACATAGAGATATATGACTCTCTAACTTTAGGAAATTTCTATCAGACTTTGGGGAAATACAATTAAGACAAACAAACAACTAAAATCACTATGAGGAAATGCCTAAGCGTAGTATTTCAAGCTATTGGGAACTTTGAAGCAAGATTGCATAGTTTTAGGCAAAGGGAAAGATCAGTACAAGACCTCCTTGGTTCAACAAATGACAATCAAACAATCAAAGAAACGTTTCAGAGGTGGAGTTATGACTATCCATGAGTAAGCAGGGCATACCATGAATCATACTTAGCATGCATAAAACCATAAATGAAACAAGCAAACAATTTCTTCAGTTATCAAAGAGCAATCAAGGATTCTTTGATATGACTAAGAAGGAAAAAAACATAGAAGCTATAAAGAAACAAGAAATTTGAGGTGCCTCCAAGGGCATGTCTCAAATCCATTCTCTATTGTCTTATAGCAAGCAAGAACATGGTATATGAATGAAAACTAAGAAGCATAACAGAGAGGGACACTAGACCATTTTACCAAGTCAAGGAATCCAACAACAGTCCTCCTTCATCATCCAAAAACATTCAAGAAACTATCCAATGCATGAGACAAGTGTTTCTTCCAAACTTGTATAACCATATATTGCTCTATATCATCAAGTTCAGCCTCATTTACAATGAAAGCCTTTGGAATATATAGGCCAAAGTGAGGAAAACCTCCTAGTGCAACTAGCAAGCTCATTAGCCCATCAAAATATCTGATTTTGTCCTTGAAGCTTTGCAAAGCCCAAGGCACAAAATATCTATGAAAATATCTAAAAAATGCTAAAAAGGGAATTATATTGACTTTTTATGACTGATAATGTCCCAAAATAGCTTAATGCACATTTTGAGAGGCCACTTCAGAAAACTGCCTTTTTTGGCCAAAAAGCACTAAGGGCGCACCAGCAGAAAATTTCTTGTCTTTCAGATGACTTTTGAGGGCCTTCCCGATGTCTAAACGAGGCCTTTTATGGCTCGTTGGAAATATTTGGATGTCTACCTTCTGAAACAACTTGAATTTTCCAAATCTGATGCCCAAAAGTCTGCCAAATACTAAACTGAGTGAAAAAACCCCAAAAAAAATAGGCCTTGCTGATATGTGGGCAAAGTGTCGAAAAAGTGAGTGTTTTTTGCATCTTTGGGAGACCAAATCATCTTCAAATGATCTGAAAATCGCTGAGTAGATGCCCCTGAAATTATGGAATCCAATGATACCATTTTCATCTTTTGAGGATGTCTCAAACAGAAATGGCGATGCCCATGATTTTTAGCAAAAAGCCCAAAAATGACAAAAAATCAAAACTTGTTGAATTTCACCCAATTTTGGTGAGAAATTCCCTCAAGGATTTTTAGAAACATTTCTAGAAGCTCGGGCTAAAATTCCATGCCTAGAAGTGTCTTTCTCCTTTTTTCTCACCGGGTGCCCTCTTTGGGCAGTTTTGAGCTTTTCTTGGTTTTCTTCCTTGTCGTTTGGCATTTTAGATTTGGTAAAGAAGTCATGGCCCCTTGCCTAGGAGAGGTAGCTATCACATGCTTTGGATACTGCCCTTCATGATCCATGTTTTGTATTTGCTTGCCCTCATCATTGCTTGCTTGAGGGCTACCTTGTTTGTCTTTGTCACTACCTTCTTCATGACTGTCATGCTCTTTCCCTTCACTCTTTTGTGATCACCCTCATGCTTATTGCTGTGTTGGCTGCCATAATGTTCCTTTTCATCACTACCTCACTACCCATCACTTTGCTCTTCATTATCACTACTATGTTTAGACTCTTTTCCTTGTTCCTCATCATCACTAAAGTCATCTTTAGTATTGTGTTTGAGCCAAGAGGCCTTTAACAAGACATGTTTGTGGTTTTTGAAGGGAAGTATCCTTGTGTTTTTGGCACCACAAATCTCTTTCCCTCTATCACTATTTTTATCCTTGTTATCCACAGCAAGAAGATCCCTTTCAATTTGACAAAATCTTCATCCTCTATTTACTGTCTCTCTGTGTTTTTGGCACCACAAACCTCTTTCCCTCAATCACTATTTTTATCCCTATTATCCACAGCAAGAAGATCCCTTTCAATTTGACAAAATCTTCATCCTCTATTCACTGTCTCTCTGTGTTTATTTGAAACAAAAAGGGACTCATTTGAAGTCATTGTTTTCTTTGATCATGACAAACATGGTATGTTAAAACAAAATAAGATATGTTTCTTCCTTTCACTATCTCTAAACAACCTTTCAAACTTTCAACAAGGACATTACCCTTCTATCACTGTTTCTTCTTTGGTTTAGTAAACAAGGTGTTCTTTGAAACCACTGCCAAGATGACTCTTTATACTGGTTTGAAAGTCTTTTACAAAACTCTGTTTTTGCCTCTATCAACTGTGTGTAACCTTAGCTGTCTCATAGCACAAAAGGATTTTCAAATTTGCACATTAGCCCTTTTCCTTTTCACTGTTTCAACAAACAATATTTTTGCAAACAGATCATCAATAACTAAGATGATTTTACCTTTCAATCCTTGTTTTTCCTTTGATTTAGAGGATCATGGCACTTTTTTAAATCAATGTTTAAGAGACTATTTTCAACTGACAAAAATCTTCATCTTCTAACCACTGCTTATTCTCTAATCTATTAAACAAATTGCTTTCAACACCACTGTTTTATGTATTGCACACCTTCAATTTTGAAATGATGATTGTCCATGTTTTAATCACTACTTTCTTTGTGGTTTAAGCAACAAAGGGATTGGTTTAAAACACTTTTTTCAAATGCTCCTTCAAACTAATCATGATGCCCTTCACAAAATTTCCTTTTCTCTTTGTAATTCACTGTGTTCTTGGATGCTAACAAACAAGAATTTTTTAAATGAAAACAAAAATAACTTTTTATTGCTATGTTTGGGAAAAATATCTTGAATAAGATGTGTTTGTGGTTCTCTGTTGAAAAAGAATATTTTTTGTGTTGGCACAAACACCTCCCTTAAAGCACTGCCCCTTTGCTATTCACTGTTTTCAAAAGGTAAAAAAGACATCTTTCAAGCTGATACAACATCCTCTAAAATCATTGTGTTAACCTTTGATAACCATAGTAAGAACACCTTTTTTATTCAGCAAACAAAGTGTGTTTTGGAAACTGTTGTTGAAATACTCCTTTAACCAATAAATAAAAACCTTAATGAGGGAAATGTGAGGAATGTTTGAAAGAATAATCCTATGTTGACTGTGGAAAATTTCATATAAATCTGTAAGAGAACTCTTGGCTGCATAGGCACGCCACGCTCTTTAGAAAAATACACTGTTAATACCTACAGGTGCACCACGCAATTTTCCAGGCACCTCACGCACTTTTGCAGCCGGTTTTAGATGCCTTCTCGGTGTCGGAATTGGGCCCGAGATGGCTTGTTGGAAAGATATGGAAGTCTAATTTCCAAGTATGATTTATTTTTTTCATTTGGTTTCCATTTTGTTCTTCCAAAATTGATTTTTCCAACACTGGTAAAAAATGGTGAATCCTGGTGCAGAAATGCATATTGTTGTTTGCAGGCCACTTTTGGATGCCTTCCCGATGTCGGAATTGTGCCTGAGATGGCTCGTTGGAAAGATATGGATGTCTAATTTCCAAATATTCTTGATTGGTTTCATTTGGTGTCCATTTTCGTGTTCAAATTGACTGTCCCAACACTTGTCAAAATTGGTGAATGCTGGTGCAGAAATACATAGTATTGTTTGCAGGCTACTTTTGGATGCCTTCCTGTTGTCAGAATTTGGCCCGAGATGGCTCGTTGGAAATATATGGAGGTATAATTTCCCAATATTCTTGAGGTTTTTCATTTGGTATCAATGTTTCTGTTCAAAATTTGACTGTCCCAACATTGGTCGAAATGGTGAATCTTGGTGCAGAAATTCTCCCGTGACATCTGTATTTTTTACATTTCTCACAAACCAAGATAACTGTGTAGAAACTGAAGGATATTTTCTTCTTGAACAAATGAGGAAAAAAAACCTCCCTCACTTTTGTCAATTTCATCTTTGTTTGGTCAGAAACACATTTTGAAACAAACTGCTTGGGTGCTCCTTAACCTCTGTCT
This sequence comes from Pinus albicaulis, assembly GCA_034641835.2. Taxonomy (NCBI): domain Eukaryota; kingdom Viridiplantae; phylum Streptophyta; class Pinopsida; order Pinales; family Pinaceae; genus Pinus; species Pinus albicaulis. Next base: position 954,385,131 of record CM076584.1, on the reverse strand, counting down.
TTTGCAACCTTTGTCATATTGAATGGAATGTTTCTTCAACTGATACCATTCAAGGTATAAAATATTCCATCTATATATATATATATATATATATATATATATATATATTGAGCAATGTCATATGAGCAAACCCTCACATTATAACAGCAAAACAATCTTTTTGTTTTCTTGACTGCACTTTAATCATCAGAAACACCATTAATAGGTACCATAGAATCAGTTTCAACAGGAATGATTCTTTTGTATATAGTGCACATACTATATGTGCCCATTGTATTTATCAGTGAATAAGGATCCACAAAAAGGGCTTTGTAAAATTTTCTCTAGGACTATTTACCAAAACTACACAGGGGCTTATGTGTGCCAACTACACAAAATTCAATCTTAAGAACCTGCCCATCTTCAAACAATATATCCTCTGACTATGATAATTGCAGATATTCCTGATGACCCCCAGCTTTGATATCCGATTCTTGGTTGTTGGTAGATTTTAAGAATAGCACCAAACTTCAACATTTGTGCAGACTTGTTTTAATGCTAACATCCTGTTCCTCATTATATTTTGTTATGGGTCCATCTTGTAAAAAAGTAGAACCCAATATGCAAATCCACTATTTGTGAGGTGATGAGGGTTTTTTCATATGTGTCATTTCTATTTATCTTTCACCAAGGAGATTTATCTTTTAAACTACTGATGCAACATCTTGACCTTGTTGGGTGAAGCCCTACTATTTCATGTAATGGAGAAGGTCTCTTAAAAATTGATTTGACCTTCTGTTGGTAGGGTGTCATTTAAGCCCATTTGAACCGTATCTTCATAACTTTTCTCCTTTGTTAGCTTCGGCCTAGAATTTATTTTTCCAATATTGAGATAGAAGTTTTGAAACATATTGATGCTCAAACTCTGTATTTTATTTGAAAGCCCCTTTTAATGTAAAATTCACCCCCTCAGCACCATATTACTTTGAAAATATATAAAAGACCCATCATCTGAAAGAAATTCATAAAAACAGTGCTATTGCAGCCCTTTGAAATCATTGGTAAAAACATTGTTTTACGAAATGAAAAGTTACTAAAAACTATGTTTTTCTTCATTTTTTTTACAAGGGAGATTATCATACAAACCACTACTATTGTAGCCTTTTTAAATGACCCTTTAGACTTATCATGAGGCCTTCTCCTTAGCTGTTGATGGAGGTCTTCTTTGACTAAAAATAAAACATGTTTTATCACCCACCATTTTTTACCATTTGAATGAGCTGAAAGTATCCTTTGATGCTTGCCTTTCATTCATCACTTTGGAGGGAGAATTTTTTATAAACCATAAGGGATCTATTTTAAGAGGAAAATTCTCTTTTCACACAAAACTTCTGAGTGAATTTTTGTTCATATCAGTCTTGAAAAGTCACTTGACACAGAGCTTAGTCTACTAATTTCATCATTTAGATGAGGCTGCTCTTAAATTAAAAACTATGACTTCTGATTTATCCTTTGAAGAAAAAAAATTTAAACATAATGATAGATATCTTTAACACCAGCATGCCATCCTTTTTCCTGTGATATGAAATAGTCTTTCAACCTATGAACTCTCATTGACTCACCACTGATTTTCAACCTTGTCTTTTCAATAGAAAACTTATTCAAACACAATTTGAAACCTTGTTGATGCACCCACTGTTCATATTTGGCGGAGGTAGCACACAACAACTCTGAAGTCATTTAAAAACATATTGGCCCTATGATTTTAAATGAAGGAAGTCTTATTGATCCTGTTCCTAACCCTTTGCTCTTTATTGGAGGAGGTCATTATCATGTTTCCCGACCATCTGCTCTTATACTGGAGGAGGTTAACATAGTTATGACATTTCATCCACTTGCTCTTTGAAGGAGGTCTTCACAGTCATGACATTTCATCCATTCACTAAACTGTGTCATATTTCTTTGCCACACATGTCTCTGCTTGGTATATCAGAATAGGTAATAAAGTGAAATCTTGACAATCTACTATATGAGGCATATTTTGAGATATGTATCCTTTGTCAAATATCTTTGTGAAGCTTTTAAACCAGAAACCACATGACATGTATTTGTATATTATTTTCTTTCTAGTCATCATTTACTAACTTTTTTTACTATGTTTGCAGAGGTACATTGGATTTTCTCTTTGACTAGTGTTTTTATCCCAGGCTCAAGGCAACATAAGAAGCAGTTGTCTTCTTATGTTCAGTTTGATGATGTCTTCTAGAATACTCGTACATTTTTGCTTCTGAGAGAGACACTGAAACACTGTAGATCAATCATTATATCAGTTTGGCTTTTGAAACATGTACTTCTGCTTTATTTTCATTGCAACTCTCCATCTGCTTACTGATGGCAAATCTCTTCAACAGGAGAAACTTATTTGGATTTGTCTCTTTGTTCTTTTCTGGATACAGTTTGTCATTTGATTTGCACCCTGCACATATGCAAAAAATATGACTTTGAACCCTTGAAATCTCCTTTAGCGTCTTATGGATATTTTTCCCAATCTTAAGCATATTCTTTTATATTGTGCACATGCTCATCTCTTTCTGTATTAGATCTTTGTAGAATTTCTTCCGGACTGAGACAACAAGACCTCTTAGTGGCACGACGTAGGGGTCTAACAAGGTTTGTTTTTGTAGATTAAGCACTAATTCAGGCTGGTTGGTATTGAACAAAGAATTCTGGCTCAGGCTATTTTTGTCGAGGAAGGGATTCTCTAAAGCACCACCACCTAACTTAGGGGCAACTTTCATTGATTCTGATTGTGTTTGACAAGAATATAAAGGATAGGAAGGGAGACACTTTTTCAAATATTGGACAGTGAGTTTCATGAGAACCAAGGGGAAAATGCTAGTAGACAAGCAAGACCAAGAAAGCTATAGACAGGGATATTTTGCTGAAACAAGACATGAATTTGAAAACTGAAGATTACTTTGATCATAGGCTGACAGGAAGGGCTAGGAAAGAAAAAAAAAATTTGGAGGTTTTCTAGATGACAAATTGACATATGGAGATCAGCTTCTAGAAAACTCAACTAGGAATCTAGTCATCAACAACAAGTGAAAAATACTGATGACTAACAGGTAGTAGGGCAAGTTGAGCATCTTAACCCTTGTGAAATGCATGAGGAGTCTGACATGGTAGGAGTAGAGCCTAGATTATCTCCCCTCACAAGTGAAGTACTTCATGATAACTATCATCAAGGGAGAAAATCTATGTTTGAGGTGTGAGAAAGGGATGATAGTCTTGTAGCCCATTCTGTACCTAGTTTTGACAAATGGAGCATAAGAGTTTTTGTCCAATTTGGCTTTCTTAAACCACAGTTCACCAACAGCAGGGATACCTGTAGCATCAGAGATGGTATCTGCTAAGATCTCAAAATCTATCCCTGCAAGGCTTGATTGTTTGTTGTGAATGTTGAGAATTTGAATCCTTGTAAGCTCTGGGTAGCTTTTCACTTGTTTGACTCTCTTAAATAATTGGAATCACCCTGCATTTTGGAAACATGAGATGATCTTGGGAGATGAGGTGATGTGTACTGTGCTCTGGGGTTCAAATCTATTCACTTTCCCTCCCTTATGATTTGGTCTCATAGGCCCTTGGCCTCTTTCACTATTGCTACTTACTTCATCTCTTGACATGGTGATAGGAGATGTTTGTGGACAAACTATGGTTTGGAGGAGAAAAATGAAGAAGGTGGTGATGGCAACCTTTACAGATGAGTGATATGGAGGCTAGGTTTTTAGGACTACTTGCTTTGGATTTTAAGGGGGCTTCTCTTGAAAATGAATTGTAACCACACTAGCTTACTCTCCCTCAAATGACACTTAACTTGTTCAAGGTGGCCAAAAATAGAGTTGCAATATGCATTTGATACCTAGGGTTTCCACGCCTAGGGTTTAATTACTCATAGCCACCAAAGAGACTTAAAATTATTTGAGAGGAGGAGAAAGAAGGGTGTACCTACCAATTTATCTTCTTTACTGGCCTTGGAGGAAAATTTGGAGGGTGAATTTAAGCCTTAGGGAAAATTCTTTGTTTGTTCGAGGGTCTTCGCCTTAGCATAGTACCCTGCCCGAGCAGTCGGGTCGGCATGTGGGCACAACACTGGTAGTTGTGCATGTGGATTAGCGCAACGCCAGCATTCAGAAGGCTATCGGGTTCCTAGGCATGTTGGGCCTCTGGTGTGAGTGCATCGTTGAGCACTTGCAGGCCTGCCAGGCCTTTGGGCGCAGCACCGGCGAAGGTAAATGGGTTGTTGTGCTCGTGTGGGTGCAGCACTGGCAGGTCGGGCCTCTGTGCTGATCGCAACGTTAACGTTCAAGCCTGTTGTTCGAGTCTTGGGTGTGTCGGTCAGGTCTGAGCGCAGCGCCACTAATTCGCGCAACGCCACCCCGGATTAGCATAGCACAAATTTAATTTGAACAGGGAAATGCCCAATAAGTGCAGCGCCACCTATTCGCGTAGCGCCAGTGACTTGGCCCAATTTTCTCAGAAAACTCAGAACTTCTCTTAAAGGATTTTCTCTTTTGAAAAGTGACAAGTGAGCTTAAAAAATGACAAATGAGGAGCCTTTATACCTTTTGAACAATAAATCAAATTCAGAAAACCCAATTTTGCTAAGTTTTTTTTTGTCACTTGATAATTTTCACTGATATCGCTTTGGCTTTTTCTGCAAGTGATTTTGAACTTGTCAAAGTGATTTTTCTTCCTTTGGTGGGGGTCTGCTAAAGAGATGAAGAGGTTCCTTTAAATTGGGAGTGTTGGCACTGCTAAACCTTTTTTGCTTGTACTAATAAACTGAAACCACTATTTTTATCCTTTTTGGCATTCTTGAGTGTAAGTGACCTGAAACATGTCTTTTTACCTTCTGCTAATTTTGACAGTGACATTTTCATTTGGACAAAGATTGGAAAATCATACCATACTCTGTCTTCCCTTGGCCACCTTTGATTTCTGTAGGTGCCTGTGACACATTTTCTTTTGGTCTTTTTGTCATTGTTTGTATTTTGGAAAATTTAGTTACTCAATAGTGAACTCGTGCTCAACTTGATTTCTCTTTTTGACACTTGACCTTATGATTTCCTTCCTTTGACCATTTTGAGGGAATTTGACTGCAAATGGAGGCTTGACCTCCTTGACACTAATACTCTTTACATTTTCTCCTTTTGAAGCATTATTGTATTGGAAAACCATGGATTTCACCTTTTGCCTACTATCATCGTGGAGACCCACAGTCTTCATTTCACCTTCTTTCCTACCTTCCCAAACTTTAGGTTTTGGGGATGTTAGAGACAAATAATTAGTGTTGTCTTCTAAGTTCTCTATAGCCCTTTCAAGTTCATTCATTTATGTTCAGTTCACCTCAACTTTCTCCCTTATTCATTTATAATTTCTAAAAAATCTTCAATGTGCTTGGTTGTGTTGATGTGTCTTCTGTCCTTGTGGCATTTTCATTGGCTCCTTGGTTGACAACATTGTCTTGCCAATCTATCATGAAAACCCTGATTCTCTTTTAACATAGGCCTACTGCCTCTCCTTTGTTGTGGTTTTCCTTAGTGATGAGCTGACCTCTTACCTTACCTCTTTTTATGTATGGGCATCTCAATCTTTCCTGTAGAAATGTCAACAAAGGAAGTTGTCCCTTGCATAATTTTTGCTTGACCAATGAGGCCTTTCTTAAAGGACTTTTGGTCTACCTTTGGCAATCATGTGCTAACCCCTTTCATTTGATTTCGTCTTTTTGGCACATGTAAAACAATGATTTAGAAAACCAAAACAAACCTACAACTTATGAAAACCCTAAATGACCTAGTGAGGGGCTTTTTGGACTTGGATTTTGGCTGAAAACTTGACTTGGGGTCTTTAGGTGTAAAACAGAGCTTTTGATAAACCATATGCATTGTAGACCTTAAAACTAATGATTTTAATCTATCTAAAGAGCTTAGAAAGGTATCTTGAGACCACCAATGCTTGAGGCATCTGGGAGACACAAGAATGAGTGGGTTGGTTGGTGATCCTAGGTGGCAAGTGGAGGGATTAGGCAAGCCAAAAAAGAGTGCTAAGGTCAGGGGTGGAAAAACATAGTGAAAATGAGTGGCATGAACCCATGATGAGTCTTCTCGGGATGATAGGCTGACCTTGACATGATAGGATGGTAAAATAGTGAAAAAATTATCCTAAGGATAATGAAGGTAATGAGATTTCTAGAACTCACAATATTTATGAATTTTGTTTCTAGAAATCTAGGATAATCATTTAGTCATCTACAAAGGAAAAAATTACTGATGACTAACAGGAGTTTTGTTAAATTTGAGTTTAGTCTTTTGAAGATGTTGATGAACATCACTTTCTCTTTCTAAACTATCAACACAAGAGTCATATTTTATATGTATATTATTATTGTCTTTTTTATTTATTTTTCTGCAATTTATATTCTTTAAATATTGTTCCTCTTGGTTAGGGGTACTACAAGATGTATCAAATATTTTTCATGTGCTAGCAAGTTTCTAAGTTTAGAGATTTATTTTTCTTAGAATAGAGGAATCTCTCAACATATTTAAACTCAAAGATATATTACTTAGTAGGTGAAATTGCAGTTCAAAAGCACAAACATATGTAATACAAATGGAGTCACTTATTTGGAGATCCATGTACACATTTATTGGTACCTAGGAACTATTATTTGTGTATGTATTTAATATTCCATTTACCTTTGAGAATATTTAAATCACTCTAAGTGCACATAACCCCTCTTCCATATTTTTTTCATAGCACAATGAGAACAAATCTCAAGGAGACTACTCTAATGTACCAAGGAATCAGGTATTATCACTAAGGGTATAGTCTATCCTCCTTATCTAGAATTCTTGTGAAATATTTGGTTTCATATTATTATTAGAAATAATTAATGTATTGGAGAGTTACATCCATGGTTATAGTTCTTAACACTCATTTTATCATAGTCACTTGCAACCATAGCCTGTATAGAGTGGGCAGTGGAAAACAAATATAGTCCTTTAGAATATCAAGACCTAAACACTAATATCATTACAATAAACTTGTATATGATTATAATATTACTATTTTTTTAAAAATAAGCCCTGGAACCATCCTATACCGTTGTGGGAGACTTACCTCAAATATCCTTGCATAATGTTGATGGCATTGCTATAACTCTCAAGTAGCATTTTTTTATCAACCCAACCATACTATTGTGGGAAACCTATGTTAATGGACACTTAGCATGAAGTTGATTGCATTGGTATAATTCCTTGTTAACCCTAAATGGAAACTATGTCTCTAGATATAAAACACAAACCTCTCTAATTGACTCATTACACAATAGGTCACTAATATTTATTACTTGGAATTCATGTTTCTTCAAAAGCAAACATGCAAGAAAAACTCTAATATTCTAGCTAAAATAATATATAAACAAACAAATTTCTAGAAACTGTAGGTGGAGTTGACCAGTGATGAATCATATATAGGATGAGGGGCATCACATTAATTCACTATTTTTGGATAATAGAAACAATATGTGTTATGAAACCAACTCCAAAAATAGAATAAAAGAGAGATCAACGCCTTAGAAATAAGCCACTTCGAGGGGGAAACCTCCTTTACATTACATAAATGAAAAATTCTTGGATGATACAAATGACAAAACTGCCTTATATATATAGGATTCCATGGGGTCACAATATAATCCTAGCCTACCTTACAATAATAATTTAAGGGCACAATAATAACAATATTGGGTTTACAGGGTTACAACAATAACAATAAGGGGGCTACACAAACGACAATAATGGACTACACTAGTAATATAAGGACCTAATATGCCCCTGTCCTTCAAAAAAGTGTTGTCCTCAATGCTTGAGTAGCTTTGGATGCTTCTGTATAAAATTCACATCCTTCGATGTAGAATCTTCAATGGGTACGTTATTCCACTTGATGAGGTACTCTGAAATTGATCAATTTCGTAGCTGGTGACTTCTTATTTCCATGACTGCTTCAGGTTCCAATATGATTTTTCCTTCCTCATCAAGTTCTGGAAATATTTTCTGAACTAGAAGTTTGTCACATATAACCTTCTTTAAGCATGAAACATGGAAAACTGGATTCACTCACGAAGAAGAATGAAGCTCCAATTTGTATGCCATAGTAACAATCTTTTGCAACACCTTGTAAGGAACATAGTACTTTGGCGATAATTTATTATCCTTCTTATCTTGCTTGAGTGACATTTGTTTGTATGGTTGTAGACGTAAAAAAACCTAGTCTCCTACATCAAAACTTATCTTGTTGTGATGTTGATCCGCATGTTGTTTCATTCGATTTTGTGCAAAATTTAGGTTAGCCTTTAAGATTTGGAGAATAGCTTGTTGTTGGTGCTCGATGTGATCCTCCACTGCTTGAACCTTAGATTTTTATCTTCAAGATGATGTGATGGAAGGTGGATGATATCCATAAAATGCCATAAATGGGGTCATTTTTGCTGCAGTATGGAAGGAATTTTTCTACCACCATTCAGTTGGAGGTAACCACTTGACCCATTGTCTTTTCTTATCAGATACAAAACAACGAATATATCCTTCCAAAAATTTGTTCACTATCTTAGTTTGACCATATGATTGAGGATGATAATATGAGCTATAAGCTATTTTAGTACCCAAACAAGAAAATAATTCCATCCAACTATACTTTCTTTAAATGGATGAGATAATGCACAAAAGTGTGCTAGCAATATGATGCAGAGTGTTGTCCTTGATGGCAACCTACTTGATAAAGTTGATGGCAACCTACTTGATGAAGTTGTCCTTGATGGAAACTGACTTGTCTTATTTGTTAATGATGTAAATCTGATGTATCTACAGAGTAGTTCAGATGTAATAGAGAAAGGGATTCTTGTAAGGGCCAAAGCAATGATGAAAATGGTATGTCACAAAGCATACGCGGGTTTGTAAAGGCGAAGTAGCGTATGTACGCGGAAAAGAACGTGCCAAGTAGCGTCTGCCTATTTTCACTCTAAATTTATAAAACCAGGGGAATTTACCATGGTTTTGGCACACAGTATTGAGCATTGTATGGTTTATTTGATTACGTCCATGAATACCATTGGAAGTTGTGTGGTTTTGGCTCATGGTATTGGTAAAAGCTAAATCTATTTAAGGAGAAGAAGATCATAGTGCAAGGGTGTGCATGTGTCTGGGTTTTAATGAATACTTCACTTTGAAGTATATCTACATGGAATGAGAAACAGTTTATTGATCTTAATTAATAATGCACCTATGAAGAAAATGATGAAGAGGGATCTCTAGATCTGAAAATGACTATGTATTTTCTAGATGTGTTTATGGAATGTTTAGATCTGTGATCTGGCGAATCTTTGCTGAATTAAAGGATGATATCTGATTTTTTTATCTGATCTGAAGAGGTGCACAGTCCTGAAAATTTTCTGATCTATACGCGGGTTCGTTTCATGAAAAAAGTGTGTATACACGGGTCCGGTTAAAGAAAAGCGCGTATGGCAGTTAGGGTTTATGCAGAATAAAATGCAATGAAGTATACGCAGGTTTATCTCTATGAAAGCACGTATATACGAAGTTTCAATGAAGTAAAAGAGCGTATGGAATATAGGGTTTTGCTGAAGTGTGTGGAATTAAATGTCTGATCTGTTTTGTTGTTTTACTGCTATATGTTAATAATGTATTCACATAGATCTGGGTTGTTTGAATGTTGATTATGTTGTTGATTATGTTGATTAAAGATCAAGTTTTTGGTTGATTGGTTGATGATTCAATGAATGAATTGATGGGGTTATAAGTTTCAGTTTGATGTATGTTGAGCTTAAATGTGTGGAGTGGGTCCAGTCTGAAAATCTGATGAAAAGTAGCCTACAAGGTATGCTGCGTGGAAGTTGATGGATCCAGTATGAAAATTTATGAAACGTGGTCCGCAGTGGTGCCGAGGGTCGAAGCCTTCAGTGAGGGGGTTGTAGCTCCCTTCCAGTGGTAGCTAGTAAACGAGAGCAGGCGGTAGTAGCTCCCTTCCAGGAGAGGCTGGTAAACAAGAGCAGGGGGTAGTAGCTCCCTTCCAGGAGAGGCTGGTAAATGAGAGCAGGGAGTTGTAGCTCCCTTCCAGGAGAGGCTGGTAAACGAGAGAAGGTTGTAGCCTTATGCAGGTGGGTGCCTGCATGCTGGTATGAGTCTGCACCAGTACATGGTTGTAAGAATTTTTCTTTATAATAAATATTGAAGACAGAGATGACAGCAGCGGTGGTTTTCTTCCAAATTGGGTTTCCACCTTAAATCTTGGTGTTCATGTGTGTTTCTAATGTGTGATTATTTATTCTGTTCTTACTGCACATGTTTACTACTTACGAAACATCTAATGAATGAATGATGCAATGATCTAAGTAAAGAACTATCTGCATAATGAGATCTCTGGTAATACGCAAGTTTTATTAAGGATATCCACGTTTATAGGCGAGTTGGGTTCAGTAAAGTAGCGTATGGGTTTTAGAGAAAGAAAAAGTAAAAAAATTTCAGTCGGCCCTAAATACTGATTCAACCCCCCCCCCCCCTCTCGCATTTTTCCCAATAGCTGGTACGTAGAGGTCCTTCGAAGAAGCTGATCGCTTGAAGGAGATCCGTCACAATGGGAAGGAAGCAAAAGAAGAATATTTTAAAAAAACATGTACGTTAAAAATGTGAAAGATGAAACAGGTATTGATTGTTGCTCTTGTGATTCACTTCCTTATGCAAGCAATGGTGAAGATAGTGAAAGTAATGTTATGGGTCTAGAAGAAAATCTCAAGATTAATGTTGAAGATCAATTTAAAAAGAAGGAATCTATCTACAAAGATATGATCTCTAGAATTAATGGATAGAAAGAAATATATCAAATACTGCAGGATAAAGTAACCAATCGAAGTGAAATACTTGAAGCAGAAATCGTCTCTCTCAAAACAGATCTGGAGAAATCAAATAAGAAGAATGAAGAAATTTTACAAACTTTTGAAGAACAAGAAAATGGGTTGAAAGAAAAGATTTTAAAATTGAATGATCAAGTAGAAGAAGGAAGAAGGGTCGAAGAAAGTATGAAGAAGTAATGCCAAAGATTGGAGGTTGAGGTAAGCATTTTAAAAGGTAAATTAGAAGAAAAATATAAACTCTTGAGGTTTCAAGATACTACTAAGATTCTGGACAATATTCTTAGTAGTCAAAGGTCTCCTTCTGTTAAATTGGGTCTTGAAACTGTTAAAGAAGAATCTAGTTCACAAGAAAGTGCTAAATATTCAAAGGATATCCATGCAAAACCTGAAGTGTTGAAAGAAACGAAAGGTCAACCGACAATCATGAACTCTCAAAAGAAATCATTCTCCTTTGTTCAATAATGTCAATGCTTTAAATGTCATAATTATGGGCATGTTGCAAACAATTGCGTAAGTAGATTGGTTCGCCCCCAACAAACGCATTCTATAAGCGTAAAGGTACTCAAGTTTCTTTAAGGGAGATGATGAGCTGCGTTGTAAGTATGGTCATAAAGCAATTATCAGTAATAGAAGAAAGATATAAAAACACATTATGATCCCTATGCTTACTTTTCCTGTCATGCAAATTGTTATGCTTGTAACAAGTATGGACATGTAGAAAAGGAATGCAAAGATGAATAGATTTTGAAATTGGATAAATTTCAAAGACACAATAATGAAACTTCAAGCAAAGCCGGAAAAAGAAGGAGGATTCACGTAAACGTAGGGAATATTGACCTATCGTTACTCGCTTCTAAAGCTTACTTCTCATAATGATTGTGATGATAAATTACCAATTCCTATAGTGTATCTCACATCACTCCTGTAGTCATTCACTTATAAAGCTTACTTCTCATAATGACTGCAGGAGTGATGTGAGATACACTATAGGAATTGGTAATGTATCATCACAAGGGGAGAAATATATGGCGATTCCCATGGTTGGTTTGGTAATTCTAGTTGTGTTTATTTCTGACAGTGCATCTGATGTGACAAGAGAAGACAGGTACAGGTGGTACAAATTCAGGGGGAGATGAAGGAGTGTGAAATTTTCAGTATTTCACTTTCCATACATGGGTTTCATGAACTAAAGCCGCGTATACATGCAAGTACCAATGGAGACAAAAGCGTATGCTTTTCTGTTAAGGAAAACAATGAGATGGCTCAAGGACAGGAGCATAGTTTCAGGGGGAGAATTAGCCTTGCTGAAAGTAATGCATTGTTGGCATTATGATGGTTCTAAAATATGATCTCTCTCTTGAGGTATTTTTGGTATTGGTTATAAAAAGTCATATTTGTAATTGATGAAAAGGTCATGTTGAGACCTATGATGTAAAATTGTAATATTCAGTCATGAAAGGACTTGATCAAATTTGTAAACCCACTTGGTCGGGTAGTTGAGTCAAAATGTGTAAACCCACTTGGTTGGGTACTTGAGTCTCATATGTAAATCCACTTGGTTGGATATTTGATGTAAGTATGAGTCTTTGGTGATAGGAAGTTCATAGAGTCATGTACTTCATTGAAAAATATGTTTGAAGATTCAGCATGAACTCAGGGGGAGCTTGGTCACTTCAAAGGCACACGTATCTACGTAGCTCTTTCTTCTACATGAGAAGAAAACGTTGTTTTTGGTTTTGATCCGCCCTTTGCCTTTGATGTCAAAGGGGGAGAGTATCATGGTGTTTGAATAAGGAGAGTATCATGGTGTTTGAACAATGGTTATATTCAATGTATCTATCTGTTGTGGTGATCAAACACCATCATGGTTGCCATCAAGTCCAAAGGGAGAGATTGTTGGCAATATGATGCAGAGTGTTGTCCTTGATGGCAACCTACTTAATAAAGTTGATGGCAACCTACTTGATGAAGTTGTCCTTGATGGAAAACCGACTTGTCTCATCTTGTTAATGATGTAAATATGATGTATCTACAGATCAGTTCAGATGTAATAGAGAAAGGGATTCCTGTAAGGGCCAGAGCAATGATGAAAATGGTATGTCACAAAGCATACGCGGGTTTGTAAAGGTGAAGTAGCGTATGTACGCGAAAAAGTACGTGCCAAGCAGCATATGCCTAGTTGCGCTCTAAATTTATAAAACCAAGGGAATTTACCATGGTTTTGGCACACATTATTGAGCGTTGTATGGTTTATTTGATTACGTCCATGAATACCATTGGAAGTTATGTGGTTTTGGCTCATGGTATTGGTAAAAGCTAAATCTATTTAAGGAGAAGAAGATCATAGTGCAAGGGTGTGCATGTGTCTAGGTTTTAATGAATACTTCACTTTGAAGTATATCTTCATGGAAGGGTAATAGTTTATTGATTGATCTGAATTAATAATGCGTCTATGAAGAAAATGATGAAGAGGGATTTCTATATCTAAAATGACTATGTATTTTCTAGATTCATATGGAATGTTTAGATTCATGGATTCAAGTAATCTTTGTCATAAAGGATGATATCCGAGTTGTTTGTCCGATTCAAGATGTGCATGCACTTGAAAGTTTCGATCTATACGTTTGTGTTCTTTCATGACGAGCGTGTGTATACGCGTGTCTGCTTAAAGAAAAGCGCGTATGGCAGTTAGGGTTTATGAAGAATAAAATGCACTGAAGTATACGCAAGTTTGTATCTATGAAAGGGCATATATACGCAGGTTCAGTGAAGTAAAAGCGCGTATGGAATCTAGGGTTTTGCTGAAGTAAGTGGAATGAAATGTCTGATCTATTTTGTTGTTTTACTGCTATCTGTCAATGATGTATTCATACAGAGCTGGGTTGTTTGACTGTTGATTATGCTGATGAATATGTTGATTAAAGATCAAGTGGTTGGTTGATTGGTTGATGATTCAATGAATGAATTTATGGGGTTATAAGTTTCAGCTTTGATGTATGTTGAGCTTAAATGTGAGGGGTCCACCAAAATATGATGAAAAGTGGCCTACAAGTTGTGTTGTATGGAAGCTGTTGGATCCAGTATGAAAATTGATGAAACGTGGTCCATGGTGGTGCTGAGGGTCGAAGCCTTCAGTGAGGGGGTTGTAGCTCCCTTCCAGTGGTAGCTGGTAAACGAGAGCAGGGGTAGTAGCCCCCTTCTAGGAGAGGCTGGTAAACGAGAGCAGGGGCCTTCAGGTGAGGTCGGTAAACAAGAGCAGGGTGAGGGTTGTAGCTCCCTTCCAAGAGAGGCTGGTAAACGAGAGAAGGTTGTAGCCTTCTGCAAGTGGGTGCTTTCATACTGGTATGAGTCTGCACCAGTACATGGTTGTAAGAAGTTTTATTTATAATAAATATTGAAGACAGAGACAACGACAGCGGTGGTTTTCTCCCGAATTGCGTTTCCACCTTAAATCTTGGTGTTCATGTGTGTTGCTAATGTGTGATGATTTATTTTGTTCTTACTGCACATGTTTACTGCTTACTAAACATCCAATGAATGAATGATGCAATGATCTAAGTAAATAATTATCTGCATAATGAGATCTCTGGTAATACGCAAGTTTTATTAAGGATATCCACGTGTATACGCTAGTTGGGTTTAGTAAAGTAGTGTATGGGTTTTAGAGAAAGAAAAAATAAAAAGTTTTCAGTTAGCCTTGAATACTGATTCACCCCCCCCCCCCTCAGTATTTTTCCCAACAAAGTGTGCATACTTGGTAATTCTATCAACTACCACCATGATGACACTCCTTCCTTCGGACTTAGGTAAACCTGTGATAAAATTCATTGAAATCTCCTCCCAACGTTGACTTGGAATGGATAAAGGTTGTAGAAGACCCGGGGTCTTAATTGTCTCGACTTTATTCTATTGGCAAACCAAACATTCCGCCACAAAATTTTGAATATCAGATTTAAGCCCATCCCAAAAAAATTCTTTCTTTTCCGTGTGGTAAGTTTTTTAAAATCCTGAGTGACCTCCTAAAGGAGAAGTGTGCAATTCCAAAATAATATTTTGTTTTAGTTTTGAATTCTTAAAAAGATATAAGTGATCTTTGTACCATAAGGAATAATTTTTCCAAATAAATGTATCAAATGTACTAGGATCTTGCTGCAATTTTTGAATAAGTGTCCACACTTCTTCGTCCTTCTTCCATTCATCCCTTGCTTCGATTATCCAATCTTATTAGATAATAGAAATGGAACAAAGCAATGGTTCCACCTCTTCATCCTTTTTTGAGAGTGCATCTACAACAACATTTAGCTTCCCTTTTTTGTACATTATTTCAAAGTCATAACCCAACATATTTGTGACCCATTTTTCCTTCTCTACTGAAGATACTCTTTGTTCCAAAAAGTGTTTCAAACTATCATAATCATTTTTTACCTTGAAGTGTCTTCCCATTAGGTAAGGTCGTCATTTCTTTAGTGCATGTAGTATTTCCAACATTTCCTTCTCATAAATAGCTTTATGTCATTACTTTCCTTTTATTGGATGACTTTAAAAAGCAATGGGTCTTCCTTCTTACATTAAAATAGCACCAATTCTATTTCTTGAGGCATCACATTCCACAATAAAGGTTTTTGTGAAGTCTAGCGTAGCTAAGACCACTGTTAGGAACATTGGCTCTTTAAGATTTTCGAAGGCCTTAGTTGCTTCAAGAGTCCATGAAAATGAATATTTATTCAATAATGTTGTTAGAGGTGCTACTATTCTCCCATAATTCTTAACAAACTTGTGATAATACCATGTTAACCCGAGAAATACTCGCAACTGATTTATGGTTGTGGGGACTTTCCATTCCTTAATGGCTTTAATTTTTTTAGGGTCTATCTTAACACTGTCGTGAGATACAATATGACCCAGATATTCCAAATATTGTACTCCAAAGTCTAAACATTTGGAGGTTTTTGCATATGATTGTTTCTTCTCCAATAGTTTGAGCACCCTGTCAACATGTTGAACATGATCCTTCCAAGACCTATTGTAGATTAGTATATCATCAAAAAATACTAACTCAAATTTTCTAAGGAAGGGTTTGAAAATGGAATTCATCAACACTTGAAATGTAGAATGTGCATTAGTAAGGCCAAAAGGCATGACCAAAAATTCATAATGACCCTCATGAGTTTGAAATATTTTTTTTCGGAATATCTTCAGTCTTCATTCTAATTTGATGATATCCTGAACAAAGATCCAACTTGGTAAAATAATTTCTACATGTAATTCATCCAATAATTCATCAATCACAGGAATGGAAAATATATCTTTAATAGTGAGCTTATTGAGCTCCCTATAATCTAGACAAATGCACCATGATCCATCCTTCTTGTGCACCAATACTACTGGAGCAGAGAAAAAAACTTTGACTAGGTTGAATTATACCAGCCTCTAACATATCTGCAATCAAACGTTCAATTTCGCTCTTTTGGACATCAGGACATCTATAAGACCTGATCTTTGGAGGAATACTTCCTAGAATCAAATGAATAGCATGATCATGATCACGAATAGGTGGGAGTCCTTTGGGAGTTTCAAAAACCTTGGAATTATTGTCCAAGACCTTTTGGAGATATAGAGAAATAGATGATTTGATGTTGGAACTTCTAGTGAGCATAATTGTGAAATTAAACCTTATTTTTCTTTCTTCAGAAGCTTTTTCATGACATTAGAGCTTAATATCTTTCCCGGCTTCCATGTGATACCCTGTAATTTGACTTCCTTTCCTTCCGAAAAAAATTACTAAAAAAGGTCTTGAAAATTGAAAGCTACCATCCCCAAATATTGTAACCATTGTATTCATAGTACAACATCAACAACTCCCATTTGAAACATTCACTTGACATTATGGTGTTGGGTATAGGAAGCAATTCAATTCCTTGGCTACCTTACAATGAATAAAATTATGGGTACTACCCGAATCAATTACCACTAATACCTTTTTCTTCTTGATATGTCCTTCTATCTTGAGAGTTTGAGGAGTGATAATTCCTTCCAATGCATTACATGATATGGCTGGGCTCATTTACTCTTTATCTAGGGTTGGTTCTTGGTGTATATCCTCTTCTTTTGAAGTTTATTTTTCATTTTCTTCCTCCTCTTCACAATCTATGTAAAATATTTTCTTCTCAGCACACTTATGAACTTTAGTGTATTTTATATCACAACTGTAGCAAAACCCTTTTTCTCTTTTTTCTTCCAATTGTTGTAGGAGTAGCAACACTTAAATATTTATAGATGTGATTGGCAATTTTCCTTGATGCCATAATTTTACATTCAATTTTTCTTTCCAACCTGAATGCCTTCTCCAATAAATCATGTTCACAAACTCGAACCTCATGTTGGATGTTATCCTTTAAATTCCCTATGAAGACATCAATCATGTGTTCCTCTGCAATATCAACTACCCTTATATTCAATTTTTGTAAGTCCTCAATGTGCTCCACCACTGAACCCTTTTGTTTGAGGTTTATCAATTGGCTAAATAAGGTGTTTCCCTTTGTATCCTCATAATGTGCTATCATTTCTTCCATAAAAATTGACCAAGTGACAATTGTTTTACAGGAGAAAAGCCAGTGATACCAGACAAATGTATTTCATTTCTTTCATTTTTTCATCAATCTTAGCTTCCATGCTGGCTTCCATGACATCCATCTTAGCTTCCATGCCATTCTTCAAACCATCCATCTTATATTCCACGCCTTTCTTAAAACCATTCATCTTAGCTTCTACACCTTTCTTCATAACTTCCATTTCATTTTTTGTTGCTCTTTTCAAGAGAGAAATTTGGTGCACTTTCTCTTGTAATTTTGATATGTCATGTTGCACTTCTTCCTTTCATGAGTCATAGTAGAGCCTTCTGAAGGCTTAATGGGTGTTGAATTATTTTTAGGTTTCACTTTAGAACCCAATAATGATATATATGTTTCAATATTCCCTTGGAATCACTTCAAACTTATTTTTCAAATACGACTTATGCAATTCGAGAAACAAAATACACACCTTTTTCTTGATTTTAAGGAGCTCGATATTGAAACTGATGTATCTCTGAATTTTTTGATCTTTAATATCTAAAATTAGGTCTTGTAGTAGCCCTAGAAAGTGTCTTTCAAATTCCTTAGGTCTGACCTGATTAGGATGCTTCAAAACAAATTTATGCACAATCTCCCACAATGACCTAATTATGGACTGGTTCAGTAAAGTGAACTTCCACGACATGCCACATGTCACTGTTTCTTCCTTTGGCTCTGAAATTGATATACAGAAAGCTAAAGTCTATGCAATGTCGGCCACTTTTCACAGAATTCCAATCAGATGCTCAGAGAGAGAGGTATGACAATTTTACCAAGGTCACATATTTTAGATGAAATTCAGGATCCTGCAAAAACCCCAACTTCCACAGATCATATCTCCAAACATATTGTGAAGCAATATCTGAAATTTTTACACGCACTTCCTCAAGATTTCAACTTCGCGTGATACAAATTTCAGCTTCTGAAACTTTGTATAAAAAAAATCTATAGCGAAAATTCCACGATGACATGTTTGGAGTAGTGAAACCCTAGAATCCAAAGCTATGATACCAAATGTTATGAAACCATCTCCAAAAATAGAAGAAAATATAGATCAACACCTTATAAATAAGACACTTTGAGCGGGAAACCTCCTTTACATTACATAAATGAACAATTCTTGGATGATACAAATGATAAAACTCCTTCTATATATAGGAGCCCATGGGGTCACAATATAATCCTAACCGACCTAACAGCAATAATGTAAGGGCGCAATAATAAAAATATATGGGTTACAAGGGTACACAAATAATAATAACGGGTCTACACTAACAACAATAATGGACTACACTAGTAATATAGGGACCTAACAATATGTGACATAAATTTCCTGATGTATATATGAACATGATGGTTTTAACCAAACATAATGGGTTATATATATGGAACACTAATTATCTCCATCATATTACTCATTACTTGAGGAAGCATTGGTTGGGTGTGATATAAATGGACTAAGAATGTTGTTAATGGTAGATTAAGAAGTACTATGGGGGTTACATTACCTATAACTACTTTTTAAAATTATTTATGCTTTGTTTGAATCAAGCATTCATTTTTTGGGGAAAATGACTTAATTGCACCAAAT
This sequence comes from Pinus albicaulis, assembly GCA_034641835.2. Taxonomy (NCBI): domain Eukaryota; kingdom Viridiplantae; phylum Streptophyta; class Pinopsida; order Pinales; family Pinaceae; genus Pinus; species Pinus albicaulis. The sequence goes on along the minus strand of CM076584.1, from coordinate 954,365,963 downwards.
AAACATAGTCAAAGACTTGTTGATCCAAATTATATGCGTTATAACCAATATCCATACTTATGTTGGAAACAATGTTAATACTAAGAGGGGGATGAATAAGTATTAAGGCTAATTTAAAATTTTATGCCAATTCAATTTTACTCACTCAAACTTGGCATCCATTATATGAAATCAACCATTAAAAAACCATAACAACACCCATATCAACCAACACAAGCATGCACATCATGAGGAGAAAACACATGAGACATGAAGGTTTAACATGGAAAACCTTCCGGGAAAAAACCACCAAATCTTGTTGTTGCTATTGAAGTAAAAATGAGAGAACGTACTCTATTACATCAATTTATTTGTGAGCCACAACTCACAGGAAGCACTAACTCCCTTTTATTATTTACTAGTACCTACTAGCAGGAAGAACCAACTCCCTCCTTTTGTACACACCTGGTCAACTTACCAAAAGCACCATGATAAGCACCAAATTCATGGATTTGTTGTAAGGACCAACTTGCAGCTTCTTGGATTTATGCAAGGGCCAACTTGCAGGAGGGACCAACCCCCAATATTTCTTCAGACACCCACTAAAAATGGAAGCACCAACTTCCTGTATGCAAGCTCCAACCCATACTCACTAAGGAAACATATTTTAATTTTACACGGCAGCCATTCTTCCCAATATTAGCCTTTTTCTCCTCAACCCTTGTTCTACACAACATTCCCTCACAACAGTCACTCATCACAGCCCACACAATAGTCACTCATCAAAACCCACACAACACTCTGTCCACACCACAACATCATGCTATTCCCTGACCTATTCTATCAATAATATTCTATCAATAACATAGATTGAACACTCGACCTTCTTCTTCTGCACATGTACTTTAGACCTCTTCTCACAAAAAAACAAAGGATATCTCGAGGTGTCTTTCATATGCATAGGAAGTCTCAGAATTTTCCTTGAAACACAAGCTCACTTAGCCTTTCTCTACAACACTAATGGAATTTTCCTCTCCTCAGTAGCGCGCACACACCCACAGATCTCTCCAGACAGGTCACTGGAAACAATGTTGTTTCCCCGCAATTTCTCAAAGGCAATCCTGATTTTTTTTCTTCTGCCACACACTAGTTGATGCTTCCTCAGTTTTCCTCCACACTTCCTAGGTGTACTCAATTCTTTTCTTCCCATACTACATTCACTTTGATTCTTAGACATAGAAGCTGAGTTAATTCAAGGAATGGGCACATGATTGTTCTTTCATACTGAGAATTAAATCTCAGTATACCTGCAAACTCAAGGTGTTCTTCCATTAAACTTTGCTTGCACACAATATTGTATTCCCTCTATTTTCTCAACTGCAATCTTGGCTTTTCTTTCAAAAAAACACAGTGATCAATGTTGTCTCTTTCATTCATCATTTTCCATTCACATTGCATGAGTATACTTCTTCACTTAACACTACTTACTATCATTGTGTCTGTTACATAGCCACTACAACCTCATTAACCACTAGGAATGGATTGTGTTTTATCACCCATTGTTGATGAATTGAACATGAGGATGGGCACCTAAGTGATACCATGCTGAGACATAAATCCATAGTCAACCTGCACACTCTAACAAGTCTCTTGTTATTTCTGTGAATAAATCTCTTGTCCCTAAGGATATAATCTTCATTCAATTCCTTGTAGCATGAAAGAAATATCAGTGATGTCTTGTCTCAGCTCATGACAGAATCCACTATTTAATCTTGTGCAATTGCGGTCCTATGTTTTCTTCAAGCTAGGAGTTTCTGCAGTTTCCATTATTCCAGTGACCAACTCTTTTGTGTGCATAAAAACCAAATTCAATTAACCATTTTTATCAGCTCCGATGGATCCAACGGTACACAATGACACAAAAACAGTTGTATCTTAACAAAGTAAGTGATCCTCAAAACGGTTTTGACAAGATCCTCTAGCACGTAAATCAATGGATCCAATTAATTATGAGGGCATCCAGGTTGATTTCAAATACCACCTGTGGTGTCGGGGTGGTCTCCAAAACCACTAGTCCCACTAGAAATCATGAAATTATGATATTTTGATATTGGAATTTAGCCCCTTTTGCTTTGCCTCTATTGTTTTTCCACCATAGCGCGGGGTGTTGTGACCAATGGTATAGCATGTAGGTGCTAAGCCCTTCATGATACTATTGGGGGCCTATATCCTTGTGTTCTTACTCTATGCCCTTTGTTCTATGGGCACCATGACCAACCTCCAACAACATCGAAAGCTACATGTATCAAAAATTTCTTAAAATGAAATTACATAGGAATTATGAAATCTTTGACGTTCGATATTCCCACCTCCGAGATGACATCATGCTCTTGTCATCAACCCCACGTGGCATCTCCATAGAGATGACATGTGTCACCTATATTTTCGCCATTAGACCACTCAATAAGGTTGAATATGACTGCCATTTGTCTACCATACAACCATGTCATGTTGACGTCATCTGCCACCTTCAGCTCTTGAGGGCCAATCAACTGCTACCATGTGTCCTTTCTGAGCAGAGATAAAGGGCCCCTCGATCCTTGGTTTTTCAAATGATATATTTTTTAAATCCCTGCTTCTTGCAACCCTGAGTGATTTTAAAATACTTAATTAATAAAAATCTATGAGGATCTGAGGTTCTGAAATTTCTAGGCTCCGATATTTCAGCCTTGCAATGTCCCAATATTCAGACCCTTTAAGGCCTCGAGACTACAACCCTATGAAGTTCCAAAGTTCTGAAATATGGGGTTCCAACTTTCATCCTACTTTCGATATTCTAACCTTCCTACACCCTGATATTTCTACCCTCTAATGTCCCAAGAATCTGACCCTCCTAAGTTCTGAAATTCTGAAATTCAGTGTTCTAATATTCGGCTTACTTTCTTGGTTCCAAAATTCGGGTTGTTCCTAAGGACTTCTAGATCCTTACTTCAGCTATCAATAAATTTTGATCCTCAGATCCATTTATGGACTTCCACACACCATTGGAAATATTTTTCAAAGCACTTTCCAGTGGAGAAGATCTGATGTATCCCATTTTCTACTTGAAACATGGTTGTAAACTCTATTCCATACTTTGCACCTTGACACTTCTTCTTGTGCCTGGAATCTTGGACTCCCCAGCTAGCACAATCATCTTTCTCTGGATTTTCCAATAGCCATTTTACTATGATTATTCTATATAATGCACTGCAACAACCATGGGACTCCCTTAAATCTTGATACACCAAGAACATCAATGCTAGCATTTGTTGCCATCATAGATAGCCTGGTGGACATCAATTATGTCTTGCTTAACATCATGCTATCACATACATCCATGCTAATCTGGTTGACATCAATACCAACACACTTGTTAACTGTTATGAAATGCCAAATTCCCAACTTGATCTCCCAGTATGACTATTGACATTAATGCCAACACATTTACTTCAACCATCCAAAAAAACAATGCCAGTTGTCCAACAACCTACTTTTTTTCTCATGGGTCTATGGAGAAGAAACCTACACATGTTATCTCTATTCACTATTCTTCCTCCACACACATATTCTTTGCATTTGGTGCTTAGCCAAATTATAATGTGAAAAATTATTTCATTCATATGTTCCCTTACACCATTAGGTTTCCACACATTTTACCTCTGCACGTCCTTCACTCCCACACATTTCAACCTTCTACACACGCATTCCTCCACATACATTGATTCTCATACATGAATGTTCTCTACATGTGACACATCAAGAGACCACCTCACTGAATTTACTTTAGTAATTTAAGTAAAACAATCATTTTATCATATCAAGGCTAGTTAATAATCCCTTTAAGGAAGTTGGATCCTTGAGGTTACATAAGTTCCTGAATTGGTACAATGTGAATCACTCTTCAAGTGCTTGACATTGTACTACACAAATTACTCCAATCACCTTATGCAGATAGAAGCCACACACATTAACTTCCCATGAATTTTTTACATGGCCCAATGAGAGTTATATGAAAGAAAGTAACATCCTATTTATTGTACCAAAGGAGAAGGATTTAACAACTAATCTCCACTAAAGATTTATTGATCTCTCATATATCTCTAAATAGGTTGAACAAATCATTAGGGGAATTTTGAGGTCTAAAATGGGCCTCCTAAGGAAAATGTACAGTCAAAATTCACTTTATGAGAACCAAACACATTTAGTGGATGACATCATCCCTAATGGTTGAGGTGGCATTGCTTGAGTTAAAGGCACTTACTTGTCACATTCTCAATGGTGGATAAAAACTCATGATTAACCATGGTAGTGCTCTAACTACTTTTAAAGTCATAAAGTAAAGTACTCATAATAAATGTCATTTCACACTTTTTGAATAAAATAATATTATTGTCATTTCATATTTCTTGAAAGAAACAATGTTTATTATATTATATTATATTTATATAGTATATTAATTACATGTTATTATACAATTTAAATAATATAAATTTCAATTAATAGCATATTTAATATAATTAAGAATTTATAAATTTATATTTATATTTTATTTTAAGTTATTTAAGTACAAAGGACAAATGCATTATTTGTTCAACGATAATGACTTTTTCTTGAAAAGCCCATTCTTATTTATAGTCACATCAATACAATTTTTTTATTAATTTTATTTTGGTACAACTTTTGAATTGAATTTAACTATGGTTACATGGATTGTGGTGCAAAAAGTGAATTGCAAATTCATAAATATTATTTTATTGGTTTAGCTATTATTTTATTATTTCCTTAGGAAGCTCATTTTAGACCTCAAAATTCCCCTAATGGGTGGCCGAAATTCAAAAGGAGGTGTTTTGTGGGGATATAGTTAATTTATTTTCCCACCTCAACAAGAGATTTCATTATTGCATAACATGCACTTGGTATTTGAATATATCCCCAGAAAAAAGTCAAAACAACAAAATTTGGACCATGGGACTAGTGAATGTTGCATGTTTGGCTTCAAAGAAATGGTTTATCTCTCTACTAGACATTATGACCTGGAGAATAAGAATATCAAGCTTGGCATTGATAAGAGTCCAATTCCTTTGAATCACATGGTATTTGGAAAACCACTTAAGTTTCTAGAGCCCACCAGGCAACTCAAATTATCTAATGTCAACACTTTTCTTAACTCTTAGGGTGGCGATATAAATATTATCCCAAAATTTCTGCTACACTTGACACCAACCCACCCAGTGTTTATTTTATTGATTTTTCTATATTTGTAGAGGTATAGAAATATTTCTCTTGGTTATTTTCACAACTAATGTGATGAGAAACAACACTAACAATTCCTAAGGTTAGTTTTGTATATATTATATTAATATTTCAAGAGAAATGTCATCTTCAACTAGGCTAAGGTCATCTTGAATGATATTTCCTTTTAGTTAGTGAATTTGTTCAAGAATCAGTTTTTTTTCAAAACTTCTTATCTAGTAATGGATCATGTTGATTGGGTTAGAGAAGTAACAATTATACTTTCCTACGTGCTAATTCTAGCAAAGGGACCGATAAGATAGCCACTTCACAAATTATTAATATTCCTAAAACTGGATTTAGGAAAATTAAAAATTAATAAAGTCAACATATGATTTAATCTCAACCCTTCAGGAAGATCTAATCTCAGCCATTTAGAGTGACGGTGGTCGCAAGTAAAATTATAAGAGGGAAGTAGGTGTAAAAGTGGGAAATTCGATTTGGCATAAGCAATATGTGTTAGCTCAACAAGAGAGAAACTAGGGTTACAATAATAAATAGAAGATAAATGACCAAGAGGGAGAGAAAGAGAGGGTCGAATAGTCTCTAACTCATACCAACATCAGTGTGACCATACAAAAACAAGAGTGTGCAGAGAGAATATTATCCCATGCATATGTATAGTGTTGAACCCTTCGTTAAACTGAGAGGGGGGGGGTGAATCAGTTTAACACATATATGGACTTTTTAAAACTCTTCCCTTAAAACTTATTTACACCTTCATTTCATGATCAACTTAATATGTGAGAAATCTTAATTTGTGAGCAGCAAGTCAAGCAGATTTGCTAATGTAACAACAGTCTTAATATGTGAGAAACAAGTATTAATCAGATTAGATAAACCACATCAACACATAGACATCATGCACAAAGACACCAGATATAAGTGGAAACCCATAAAGGGAGAAAACCACATCTTATTATTGTTGTGATGCAAATGCAAGCTCCAAATCCCTCTCACCACTGATTTTCTGTAGGCTCTAACCCACAGGAGGCTCCTACCTCAATTCTACAAGCTACAACCTGCAAGGAAGCTCCAACTCCCATCAATTTTCTACAGGAACCAACCTACAGGAGGCTCCAACCTCAGTCAGCTACAACTGACATTTTATCAAGCTCCAACTTGATGTGGAAGCACCAACTCCCATCTATTTTCTGCAGGCTACAACCTACAGGAGGCTTCTACCTCAGTCAGCTACAACTGACATCTATCAAGCTACAAGTTGATATGGAAGCTCCAACTTCTTTACTCTTTCAAAAGAGAAGCACTTGTTGATTTACCCTGGATATCAGCTCTATTCTGTACCTTCTCTTCAGCTGTTCATCAATCCTCATATCTGTCCTGTATCATCTCTGCATCTTCTCAAATTCACTATCATCTCCTCCTTCTTCTCTGCCTCATTACTTCATTTCTGCATTCTCTAACTTTTCACAACATCTTGTTCTACTCCTCCTTCTTCTTATCTTCTCTGCCTCAATTCTGCATTCTCCAACCTCTCTCTCTCTAACCTATTGCAGCTTTCTTATTTTCTTCAACTCTCTTCAATTCTGCTGCACACTCTCTTCTTCTCTCACTCTGTTTTTGTAACCTTCTCCCCTTGGATATTACCCTGTTTTTTACAAAATAGCTTCATGGCTGTTTGTATTCTACTGGGAATTCGAAATGGACAGCCATGTCTCTTTACCTTCTACCTTCTCATCTCTTTTATCCACTCATTTAGAAAATATAACTGTAGGTACCAATTTAACATTACAGTGGGATATTTGTTCTCTTCCGAAGACTTGCCAACGCATCACAACAATATAAATCAATTAAAACATTTACATTTCACCTTTTCGGTCACATAAAAACAATTTCACTCAGACCATTTTCTGGCCTTTGGCTTTGCTGGTTTTGTCTTTTTCTGCTGCTGTTAAGAAACTGTTCTGCATACTCTATTTACTGCTACTCTATGCACCTGCGTAAAACATTTACATTTCACCTTTTCGGTCACATAAAAACAATTTCACTCAGACCATTTTCTGGCCTTTGGCTTTGCTGGTTTTGTCTTTTTCTGCTGCTGTTAAGAAACTGTTCTGCATACTCTATTTACTGCTACTCTATGCACCTGCGCATGTACACCTGTCAATTTCATTCCTGTGCATATTCCTGTTCACCGTGATTGTGTATCTGTTGTATACATATAGTTGCGTTACAATATATATAACTGCTGACTTTAAATCTGGGAAAATTCTAGCGCTTTGGTTTCCTTTACTGGCAGTTTAAATAACTGAATGTGGAGGCTTTAATATCGCCATGGTTATCAACCCAATATATTTCCTCTATGCAAGGTTCTCTCCTTCTATTATTTCAAGCAATTAATGTTCTTTCTTGGCATTATTATTTTGATATTCAAACCTTAGAACCAACCCTTTTATATAATGCTCTGCGACATATCCATCATTGAGCACACCAGTCTAGTTATTTCTTTTCTCTATTGATCTCCGACCCATTTAACATTTGAGTAAATCACTTAATTGAATAACTCGAGCCCACAGGGTTATTCTACGTATATCATAATTCTTCATAGTATATGTTGGTCTATACATAACAAACCAACAATAAATCTTCGCTTTTCACATATGTTAACATATACGACGCCTTCAACAGCTGATGCGATGAAACACTGTTATGCCGGAACTCAAGCATTCATGAATCATAGTTCACAGACCCGTCGGGTCTGCATCTTCATCGCAATCGCAACTTCTATTGTTTACATGTTCCACGGCCAAGTTTCTCCGATGTGATTTGGTGAGGGTCCCACAGTATAAAACTTTGTTTGTATTAGGCCCGAGCTATAGAGTACTTCACATATATGTATCTATATACATATATTCTTTGACCCTTTGTTTAAAGGCGCTACCCATATATAAAGCGCTGCATATAGGTATGTATGTATACTTTTCCACTTTGGTCTTTAATGTATCCACCAGCTAGGGTAATGATTCTAGGAATTTTATGTGGGGTCCCACTTGCGTATTAATTTTGGTTATATTCAAGAATTTACATAAGGTTTTCGGTCATCCACCTTATACATTCACATACCAACTCATTTTCAGCATACATGTATGAAGTCAACCTTGTACATTCAATCTTACAACTCGACCCTGGTTCAATCCAAACTCAATGCTCGACATGTACATATATTAACCCATATATCACACAATTCATATTGCGCCGACTTCGCATATTCAACCATTATATGTGCCCTCGGTTAAACTCGCAACTGTAGTTTGAACAGTCCCGATCAATATAAACTAGAACTGGGCCCTGCACTAACGACCCTTCCACATCCAACGGCAGATAGCACGTAGCCTTGCTCCATACAATCCGACGGATATCGCTCGAGTTAACTGCACGAAATTTAACTCGCGATGAGGGGTGGTTTTCCAAAATCGCTCAGGGACACATGTCGCCCAGCGTATGGAATCGCGTTAATTTTCTAATTACTGCTTGCCCGACGAAGGCGGTGCGATCAAAACCGGAAACCTGCCTTTACTGTTCACTCCAGTCACGGTTCCGCTGCTTTCTCCCTCAGGGTTCCGTCGCCCTTATATATATATATATATATATATGAACTCTGCCTTTCATGTGCAATTCCTCAACATAGTTTAATTAACAAACACCACTTCCACTGTTTCTTTATATGATTCTGCTTACCCCTGACTGTTCGACATTACAATTAACGCACAGCATATTTAATCTTGTCAGCTTCTCCAGTGGTTCCTTTGTAAATGCCAGCCACTTCTGATTGCCTTCACCATAGGAAAAAAACTTTGACACTAAGTCAACACTTCCATGGTTCAGTGGCTTCAACTCTGGATTCTTATTCAGCTACGCCTTAACTACAATAGGGGCTCATATTATGCATTGTCGAATACAACATCGACATAAATGTCAATTCTTTCAATAACCCACAGACCGCAATTCACCCCAATTACAGAGATTATTTGCAAATTCTTTCACCATTTCTTCTTGACAGTCAAAGCCCATTCACACAGATTTCAGAAAAAATTCCTCATTTATACATACAGGTTTAATTACAAACCCTTTATGCATTCAAAACCAGAGTACCATCCAAAAACCCTATCACAGAGTCTTATTCATACATGCCCACACAAGCTCATACAATTTCTTATTGAACCTCTCAATTCACTGCCTTTGCTTCCTTTGCTCCTTGACTGATGCCGCTCCTTCTCTTTTTGCTGCCTCTACTACCTCTCTACTGCCTCTGTTCCTTGTCTTCTACTTTGCCTTATTGTTAGTTGAGGTGTTGCTCCTTTGTGCTCCTTTGCCATCAATGACAACATTTCCAATAGTCTCCCCCTTTGGCATTGATGGAAACACATCCACCAATAATCCAATGCTTCCTCTGCCTATCTGCTTTTCCTCCCCCTTTGAAATCAATGGCAAAGGGTTGCACATCTCTCAGTGTAGATTCTATCTCTGCATTTCCTCTCTCTGAGATGTGTTTAGGCCTTCTTCTTCTGACTTTGTACGCTGCTGCTCCAAACTGGTGTAAAAGAGTTGTTGAGAGAACACTTTTTAGGATTATTGATCTTGAATGTACACTACAAGTTGATACAATCCCAAATCACTGACTCCTTTCACTTGTATAAAGCTGAAAGTGAGGATAATGACACTTCATAGAACACATTGTACTAGCTTTATCTAATCAGGGATGCATCACTGGATTAAACCTAAAATACCGAGAATGCTTCAAATATACTTCAGTCTCTATCTGATGTAGTGCGCCAATACATTTCTGTTGAGGAAGATTTTGGATGGAATATGTCTTCTTCTGCAATACTCATCTGTAGTACAGCATTTGTTCAATTGTGATGAAGCCAATATGTCTTTTATAGCTGTGGTTCACTTTTCTTGCCTGTTGGTGATTATTTGAGCTAGGATGTTGATAATAATATTACACTTAATAGTTGAAGGTCCTTGTTACTGATATGATCAATGAATCAACCAGAATTTTATCTAAGAGATCAAATGCTTTTACTGCTTGCATAATGTACTTTCAAAACAAACCCTTGAGACTAGATACATTCAGTGTATTAATCAGTCTCACTTATCAATCATGCACTTTCCTTTACGACATAAGGAGGTTATGTATGTCAATGATAAATCTCTCTTTAATGATCAACTTCTTTTCAATGGTTAAACATCAACAATTCATTTCTGTTGAAGTATGCTTTTGATGAATCAATAATAGACTTTTGGGCTTCAACTGTTAGATTAACACAACTATTCTGTTATGATGATCTTCAGCATAAACATCTTCAAGTTGTTTGATTGAAATCTCAGCAAACAATCTTCACAAAGTTTTATGAATGATCTTAAGACAAAGGCTTGAAGATATGCATGTGTTGTCTTCCGGAAGGCATGTAGTTATGTATAGAAGTAGATATTGCTTCAATGTTCAATATAATACTTCAAGTGTAAACCAGATACTGATCCTTTAGCACTACTACTGACCTTTTCATGCTAAATGCAGATAACCCTGGGAATTTTACCTTGATGCATTCTTGCCATAGTCCTTTGATGCTGTGGACCTGTATCATACTGTTGCTTCACTGATAATGCTTGGTAATCTATTGATAAGCATGCTTCTTGTACCTAAACACCAATTGATATTACTTTGATAAACCATGCAGATATTTCACTTTAGCTTGCACATGAACCCATAGTTTCTATTATTGATCTTTCCACTGTTCACACCAGCAATCATCAATATACTGAATCTAATCTTGGAATCAATAACCTTTTTCTTATTCTTTCATTCTATTTTAAAAGAATGTCACTGCATTTTCTTTTCTTGGACTGCTCTAGAATCATTGTTGCTTTATATACACTTTCAACTGTTCTGACATAATGATCTTTAGAAGGACATCTTCAATTTCTATACTATGAATCTCCATGGATAGATCACTAAGAGATTAATCACTCACTTAACTGCCTACCTCCCAGGGGACTTTTCATAGATGAATGATGTCATGAAATAATGATGATAGGCACTTCTCTTACTAATCCTTCTTAATGTGATTCATTTGTTAATTTTAGCAGTATGATGCACAATGTGATCATCACTTAATGTGCTGCTTTTTCCTTAGCTTACATGTTCATGGCTGATGTTCTCTCTACTCCCAAGGCTTCTTGCTGCTTTCTCTCCTTCCATCAACCTGTTGGCTATTGTGTGCTTCAGGTGTTTTTCTTCCTCTATAGTTCTCTGTTGGAGAAAATTGTCCTATGCATTCTTGATCTTATAGCTGTCCTTATTCCAAGGAGCTCTTCTTAGACTACTTTTGAGGGGACTATTTATGAACTGCTCTCCCCCTGGGATGTTGCTTCATATTTATCACTAGTTGGATATTTGCTTTGTTTTCTAGAGCAGCTCCCCCTGAGACTATGATGTTTTAATTATGTCATTGAGATAATAGGCTCCCCCTTTCTCTTTTCCTTCCATACTTTATTGGGGTTCATCATAATTTATACTCTTCTTTTAGATTCATAGTTTTGATTGATCTGTTTTGATCCCATCATCTATCTAGAGTTCTTTAATGTATATGGCAGATTACAGTCCTTTGCTTTGTGACCAAGTGTGAGGCATACATAACATCTTATTTTATCATAGTACATTTGAGTTGATGTATAATACTTTGTTCCCCTTCTTGAATACATTTTACATTCAACAGATTTATGTCCAAAATTATTGCATGCATAACAGTAGCCATGGAAATAATTTGTGTACCTGGTGAAGGATTTTCTTTTCCATTTGCTTACTTGAGGGGTTCTTATCTTTTGTTGCATCCTTTGCTGGTTGGATTGGGTTTGCTTTGTCTTACAATATGCTACAATGTGTCCTTGTTTGTGGCAGGAAAAACAAGTGATGCTTCCCATAGGAGGAAAGAACCTTCTTTGACATCTTCCAAATTTATTCAATTCATCCTTAGGAGCATATGAGCCTTTAGCAGTTGATTGTTTCATCCTCTCATTCTCTGTTCTTTCATGTTACTGCTTGATTCTATTTGTTTCTTTACAAATCTTGTTCTTGCTAGCTTCTTCTTCTGTGGGAATCTTCTGAGCTACTTCATTTTCCTTTACATCTTTTACAAAGATGATTTTCTTGTTATCTTCTGCCTTGGACTTACTAGTTTCTCCTTCATATCCTATCCCAGTCTTTATGAGAGGTGACCTTTGTGCATTTAGAATCTGGTCCAGCTATCCAGAGCCTTTCATTAGAGGTGTATTCATTAATAGTTCTCTTAGGGATTTTTCTAAGTTCTTTCTTAGGCTCACTACTTCGTCTTCCAATATTTCACATTCCTGACTTTTCTCTCTCATTTCTTGCAACAGAGTGTCTTCTAATTTCTTTGCCTCTTAAAGCTGTGTCTTCAGGCCAATAATTTCTTTCCTATCTTCATATTCTTTCTCATCACATATTTGTACCAATCTCTTAAGGTCTTTTTTTTCGTTCTTCAATTTTTCTATTTCAGTCAGAGCTGTGTCAAGTTTGGCTTTTTCTTTAGCTGCAATTTCTTCATGGCTCTTACTACCATTCACACTAGCAGGTACCTCATTTGATTGAACATCTTATTTTTGACATGAATTTCTCTTTTTCTTAATTCTCTTCTCCTTCTTGACAATGCAATCCTCAGTGTCTACTCCATGCATGAAATGCAGTCTGTCCCAGATTTCTTTTGCTGAAGTTAAATCCATTATTAACTCAAGATCCTTGTTATGAAGATTGTAATATATCTTACATTTTTCCTTGGCATTCCAATGTTGTTCTTTCACCATGGGTGAGTCTTTGCAGTAACCATCACATAAAAGCTTCCATACCTTAGGTTCATAGGCCATTAAACATGTTTTAACCTTATCTCTCCATTCAGGAAAGTTTGTTGTATTTAACACAGGTGCATTTTGATAGTCCATGACTCAACCAGATTTCCTTCAAGCTATCAAGCTTACACCAAAGGAACCGCCTCTGATACCAATTGTTGAACCCTTAGTTAAATTGAGAGGGGGGGTGAATCAGTTTAACACATATATGGACTTTTTAAAACTTTTCCCTTAAAACTTATTTACACCTTCATTTCATGATCAACTTAATATGTGAGAAATATTAATTTGTGAGCAGCAAGTCAAGCAGATTTGTTAATGTAACAGCAGTCTTAATATGTGAGAAAAAAGTATTAATCAGATTAGATAAAACACATCAACACATAGACATCATGCACAAAGACACCAGATATAAGTGGAAACCCATAAAGGGAGAAAACCACATCTTATTATTGTTGTGATGCAAAGGCAAGCTCCACCTCCCTCTCACCACTGATTTTCTATAGGCTCCAACCCATAGGAGGCTCCTACCTCAATTCTAAAAGCTACAACTTGCAAGGAAGCTCCAACTCCCATCAATTTTCTGCAGGCACCAACCTATAGGAGGCTCCAACCTCAGTCCGCTACAACTGACATTTTATCAAGCTCCAACTTGATGTGGAAGCACCAACTCCCATCTATTTTCTACAGGCTACAACCTACATGAGGCTCCTACCTCAGTCAGCTACAACTGACATCTATCAAGCTACAACATGATACGGAAGCTCCAAATTCCTTACTCTTTCAAAAGAAAAGCACTTGCTGATTTACCTTGGATATCATCTATGTTCTGTACCTTCTCTTCAGCTGTTCACCAGTCCTCATATCTGTCCTGTATCATCTCTGCATCTTCTCAGATTCACTATCAGCTCCTCCTTCTTCTCTGCTCATCTCCTCCTTCTTCTCTGCCTCACTGCTTCATTTCTGCATTCTCTAACTTTTCACAACATCTTTTTCTACTCCTCCTTCTTCTTATCTTCTCTGCCTCAATTCCGCATTCTCCAACCTCTCTCACTCTAACCTCTTGCAGCTTTCTTATTTTATTAAACTCTCTTCAATTCTACTGCACACTCTCTTCTTCTCTCACTCTGTTTTCGTAACCTTCTCCCCTTGGATATTACCCTGTTTTATACAAAATAACTTCATGGTTGTTTGTATTCTATTGGGAATTCGAAATGGACAGCCATGTCTCTTTGCCTTCTACCTTCTCATTTCTTTTATCCGCTCATTCAGAAAATATAACTGTAGGTACCAATTTAACATTACAGTGGGATATTTGTTCTCTTCTGAAGACTTTCCAATGCATCACAACAATATAAATCAATTAAAACATTTAAATTTCACCTTTTCGATTACATAAAAACAATTTCACTCAGCCCATTTTTTGGCCTTTGGCTTTGCTGGTTTTGTCTTTTTCTGCTGCTGTTAAGAAACTATTCTGCATACTCTATTTACTGCTACTCTGTGCACTTGTGCATGTACACCTGTCAAGTTCATTCCTGTGCATATTCCTGTTCACCGTGATTGTAAGTTTGTTGTATACATATAGCTGTGTTACAATATGTATAACTACTAACTTTAAATCTGGGAAAATTCCAACGCTTTGGTTTCCTTTACTGGCAGTTTAAATAAATGAATGCAGAGGCTTTAATATTGCCATGGTTATAAACCCAATATATTTCCTCTATGCAAGGTTCTCTCCTTCTATTATTTCAATCAATTAATGTTCTTTCTCGGCATTATTATTTTGATATTTTAACCTTAGAATAAACCCTTTTATATAATGCTCTGCGACATATCCATCATTGAGCGCACCAGTCTAGTTGTTTCTTTTCTCTATTGAACTCCGACCCATTTAACATTTGAATAAATCACTTAATTGAATAACTCGGGCCCACAGGGTTATTCTACGTATATCACAATTCTTCATAGTATATGTTGGTCTATACATAACAAACCAACAATAAATCTTCGCTTTTCATATGTGTTAACAGATAAAACGCCTTCAACAGCCAATGCAATGAAACACTGTTATGTCGGAACTCAAGCACCTATGAATCATAGTACACAGACCCGTCGGGTCCGCATCTTCATTGTAATCGCAACTTCTATTGTTTACATGTTCCACGACCAAGTTTCTCCGATGCGATTTGGTGAGGGTCCCACAGTATAAAACTTTGTTTGTATTAGGCCCGAGCTATAGAGTACTTCACATATATGTATCTATATACATATATGCTTTGACCCTTTTTTTAAAGGCGCTACCCATATATAAAGCACCATATATAGGTATGTATGTATACTTTGCCACTTTGGTCTTTAATGTATCGACCAGCTGGGGTAATGATTCTAGGAATTTTATCTGGGGTCCCACTTGCGTATTAATTTTGGTTATATCTAAGCATTTACATAAGGTTTTCGGTCATCCAACTTATACATTCACATACCAACTCATTTTTAGCATACATGTATGAAGTCAACCTTTTACATTCAATCTTGCAACTCGACCCTGGTTCAATCCAAACTCAATGCTCGGCATGTACATATATTAACCCATATATCACACAATTAATATTGCGCTGACTTCGCATATTCAAACATTACATGCGCCCTCAGTTAAACTCGCAACCATAGTTTGAACAGTCCCGATCAATATAAACTAGAACTGGGCCCCACACTAATGACCCTTCCACATCCAACGACGGACAACACGTAGCCTTGATCCATACAATCCGACGAGTATCGCTCGAGTTAGCTGCACGAAATTTAACTCGTGATGAGGGGTGGTTTTCCAAAATCGCTCAGGGACATGTGTCGCCCAGTGTATGGAATCGCGCTGATTTTCTAATTACTGCTTGCCCGATGAAGTCAGTGCGATCAAAACCAGAAACCTGCCTTTACTGTTCACTCCAGTCACGGTTCCGCTGCTTTCTCCCTCAGGGTTCCGTCATTCTTATATATATATATGAACTCTGCCTTTCATGTGCAATTCCCCAACATAGTTTAATTAACAAACACCACTTCCACTGTTTCTTTATATGATTCCGCTTACCCCTGACTGTTCGACATTATAATCAACGAACAGCATATTTAATCTTGTCGGCTTCTCCAGTGGTTCCTTTGTAAATGCCAGCCACTTTTGATTGCCTTCACCATAGGAAAACAAATTTGACACTAAGTCGACACTTCCACAGTTTAGTGGTTTCAACTCTGAATTCTTATTCAGCTACGCCTTAACTACAATAGGGGCTCATATTATGCATTGCCGAATATAACATGACATAAATGTTGATTCTTTCAGTAACCCACAGACCGCAATTCACCCCAATTATAGAGATTATTTTCACATTATTTCACCATTTCTTCTTGACAGTCAAAGCCCATTCACACAGATTACAGAACAGATTCCTCATTTATACATACAGGTTTAATTACAAACCCTTTATGCATTAAAAACGAGAGTACCATCCAAAAACCCTATCACAGAGTCTTATTCATACATGCCCACACAAGCTCATACAATTTCTTATTGAACCTCTCAATTCACTGCCTTTGCTTCCTCTGCTCCTTGACGGATGTTGCTCCTTACTTCTCTTTTTGCTGCCTCTGCTACCTCTCTGTTGCCTCTGTTCCCTGTCTTCTACTTTGCCTTATTGCTAGTTCAGGTGCTGCTCCTTTGTGCTCCTTTTCCATCAATGACAACATTTCCAACATATAGTGCATACAACTAAGGAAATACGTCATACCACATGACATACAACAGGAGAAGTGTGCAGGGGTTGATTCAATTTTCCTTGGAACTGTTAAAAAAAAATGTATTGTAAAAGGGAAGTTTTCCCCCACTGTTTTTTTTCTGAAGATAACTCTTCCTGAAGATAATAAAAGAAACACACACAATTTGGAGTTTTTTTCCCCAATTTGGGGTTTCTTAGGTATATCTGGTGTTTTGTGTGTTTAATATGTTTGTCTTCAGATTTAATTATTTATGTTGTGGATGTTATGGTTAGAAAACTCAAAAAAATTATGATTTCATTTTTTATAACAACAATTTAGTTTTTTTCTAGTTGAAAAACTTAGAGAATTTAAAATTAGTTGTTGAGCTTTAAGGGAAACTAACATGGTATCAGCGCTTAGAGTCTGATTGAAGACCAAACACATTTTTTTATATTTAGGAGTAGGTTTTTTGCTTAGAGGGAGTAAGTTCACCAATTTGACTTAGCCACTAGGATTTTTGGATAGTACGAATTGGAAGAATGGAGTATTAGGGTCTTAGAGTTAAGGATATTTTGAATGCAGTCTCCAAATTCTACTCATGGCATGAGAGGATTGTTGTGATGCTAGAGTAATAAATGGTATGGGAGTTAGTGGATAATGTCCTAGTCACCCCCAATGACCCACAAGAGTTGGCTCAAGATAATAGAAGAGATGACAATGAGAGGATTCAAATACCACATCATTCCTTAATTTACCAGAAATAAGTCACCCAAAGCTATGTGGAAAACCATTATTGGCCTCTATCAGGGCTCTAGAGAGGCTAGGAAGTTATTTTTAAACAATAAATTGAGGATCATCAGAATGACCAAGTCATATTTCGTTGTGTCTTACCTCACTAAATTTTACCAAGTTAGGGACGAGCTGGCTGGTGTGGGCAAGATAGTTCCAGTAGATACCTAGTGAGTTTTTCCCTGATTGGTTTCATCAAGGCTTGGGAAAATTCTACACATCGAATATGTGCTATGGAGAAGCTTCTGGACTGCGAGAAATTATGGGGTGATTGTGTCCAAGAATAACTTCACAGACATGCTCAGTTAGAGTCTCATACAAATATTGAAGATGAAGAGAAATTTTCCTTAGATAGTAAAGGGGATAGGATGAAGAGCAAGAAGAATAGTGGTTGTGGTGAGGAAAGCTCCAAGGGAAAAAAGAAGAAGAAATATATCAGTAAGATCATTTTTTTTCATTCCACCAGTTTGGGAACTATGCTACTAAGTGCCCTAAACTGAAGAAATACTCCAAGAAGGACTAAGTAGTAGCCTCTATAGAGATAATGACTTATCTTCTCATTTTGAGAATAATTTCTCACTTATTTCTTGCATGGAAAGCTCAGTGGCTAGGATTTTATGGTATATAAATAGTCATGCTTCCATCATATCAGTGGGAACAATAACTAATTCAACAAGCTGAAAAAGGATATGAAGTTCCATATTGAGATGGGAGATAATGGGAAGTACCAATTTGAGGACACTAGTACAGTCACATTTGAGAGGGAGTCGAGAAATATTTATTTCTCATATATTTCCTTTAAATTTTAGGACTCAAGAAGAACCTCATTTTAGTTTCAACATTAGAGGATAAGGGGTATAAGGTGACCTTCATACAGCATAGGGTTTTCATAAAACCATCTCTAAAGTGGAAAATAATATTGGGGTTACACATAAGAACTTGTACATATTTCAATTTGAGACAACCGTAGTATTGACTACTAGAGGGAACGATGACTTAGGGAGGGGGCTTGGTGAGTTATTCCATAGGCGCATGGGGCATCTATACTATGCCACACTGAAAAATATCTAGGAAATAGTGACAAGGCTTCCATAGTGCATAGTGGATCAACATGACGTGTGTGAGGGTTACACAATTGGATAGTATGTCAAAGCCTCTTTTGCTAGCAGGGGAAATAGGGGCAATGCCATCTTGGACCTTGTTCATTTAAATTTTTATGGTCCCTTATCTTTAGTAACCCTTAGAGAGTACAATTTGTATGTCACCTTCATATATGATCACTCGATGAATAATTGGATATTATTTATGAAGAAAGAGGAAAAATTATTCTTGAAGTTTTAATAATTTAAGGCCTTGGTTGAGAACAAATCTGGAATGAAAATAAATGCATTTATGTCAGATAATAGCGGGGAGTACACCTCAAATGCATTCAAGGATTTTTTTTCAAGGAGGGCATCAACAGGAAGTTGACCACACCATATAACCCTCAACCAAATGTGGTGGTATAGCGAAAAAATAGGGCCTTAGTTGGAGTGGAAAAATCAATATTGCATGACCAGGGGTTACCAAAGTTTCTTTGGGATGAGGAATGCAACACAAAAAATTTCCTCAGAATTAGATCTCACACAAAGTGTTGGGGTGATGTACACAAGAGCAAGACTTTATATACAAGATACATGATGTGTCACATTTTTGGATATTTGACAATTTTTTCTCCATGTAACAATGGAGAAGAGGTCCAATTTGGAGCTCACAATAGAGAAGATAATATTTGTGGGCTATATTGAGACAACCAAGGCTTATAGGGTATATGTACAAGAACTCAAGAAGACAATCATGAAGAGAGATGTGAATTTTGAGAAAGAAAGGGCCTTGAGAAATTCCTTATATCATGAGAAAGATACAATGTAGGATGAGGAGCAGTAGGCTCCCAATAAGGAGGCTCAACTAGTACCTCATACTACAATTGTACAGATTGATGGGAAGGTTGAGCAGCATGATGGAAAAAGGGACATGCTGTTAGAGGAGAGAATGGAGCCCACTCATGCAATGACTCCCAACGTAGGGAGAAGGTGAGTGATATGAGTAGATAAGTTGATCCAGGAGGTGGAAGAGTAAGTTTGTGCTCCTAGTACATTAGTTCGAATGAGAAGGAAACCACTTAGGTATATGGAACTCATGACCGAGTTATTGGATGCCTAGCCTTCTAACTACTAGGAGAAAACCACTATGAAAGTGTGGATAAATTCCATGGTTGAAGAGTATGCCTCCATAATGAAAAATTATGTTTTGGAGGTGGTGTTAAGGCAAGAGTGAATTTTATGGTGAGATATCGTTGGGCCTATAAGATCAAGCGTGGGGTTGATGGGAGCATTGAGAAATACAATCATTAGGAGAATTTTGAGGTCTAAAATGGGCCTTCTAAGAAAAATATACAACGAAAATAAACTTTCTAAAAACTAATATTATTAAAGATGATGATGTCAACCATGGGGGATGATTCATCATTTTTGGAGTAAAAAAGTAAAAATATTAAAAAATAATAAAATAATAAGCTACTTTTTCATCTCATATTTTCAACTTATCTCCCTAAGGTTTTACTCCAATTTTAAGTGGGTGTACTCATTATATGCAAAAGTGTATTCCTCATCTAAGGAGTACCCATGCAGCATACTTTCGATTGACCCTACTACGCGAAAAATTAGAAATACATGAAACAACGTGATTCAAATCATGTTTTTCATGTATTTATAAATTTTCATGTAGTAGGGTCCATCAAAATTATGGAAAATGGGTACTCCTTGGATGAAGAATCAAATTCTGCATCCAATGAGTGTTTCCACTCGAAATTTGAGTAAACCCATAGGGAGATAAGTTGAAAATACGAGTTGAAAAAAGTAGTTTTTTTCTTTTTTCCCTCTAAAATATGATGATGTAATCTAATCTTATTTAATTATTTCCACTATTATTTTATAATTTCCTTAAGGAGCCCATTTCATACCTCAAAATTCCCCTAATGGTAATATTTGTGTGCAAAGGGTAGAGGGCATTGACTATGACAAGTCATTTTCCCCCGTGACCATAGAGTCATCTATCAAGACCATTATAGCCATTGAATCTCAATTAGGGTATGAACATTAAATTAATTTTCCTCAATGGGTTTACTAAGGAGTAGGTTTATATTGAGAAAATAAAGGTTTTTGAGAAATTTTATAGGGATACCCACATATCCAAACTCAAGAGAGCCTTGTATGACCTAAATGGGCTCAAATAGGCTCCATGGGCATGATATGCTCATATTGACAACTACCTAAAAGGATTGGGATTCACTAATACTGAAGTGGAACCCAACATATACTACATTTTTGTTGGACATGATCCACTCATTATGGTGTTATATGCGGGCGATGTGATTTCTATGGGCATGGATAAGATCATTCATGACTGTAAGAAATATCCTAGAAGCAAGTTTGATATGGAGGATATGGAGATGATGCACTATTTCCTTGGGTTAGAAGTTTGGCATGGTGATGGGGAGATATTATTTGAGAAAGGAAGGTATGCCTTGAAGATTATGAAGATATTCCACATGCAGGATTACAAGCCTATGACCACCCCCTAGTCACAAACTAGAGGAAGGTGGACACATCTAGATCAAAGTGAGTAGAGCCCACACTTTATTGGAAGTTGATTGGGTCACTAATGTATCTAATGAATACGTGGCCAAATATGTGTTTTGTAGTTAATTTCTTAATCCAATTGATGGTTGAGCCTTCCAGGGTGCATTGGGTTTCTTCCAAGCACATATCGAAGTATCACATGGGGAAAATAGAGTATGAATTGTGGTATAGACATTTTGATGGTGTTGGGTCCTTCGTTTTGGGACCCAAGTTGTTAATTTTTTGAATATTGAACACATTTTGACCAGAGGCAACCATTGGGAAGTCGCAGAGAAGACAATATGAGGAGGAGAAGGGACCCGCAAAAGACTAACAGTCACAAAGAACTAGCTAAAGAAATTAGGACTCAAGGAGTTGCAACCGATATGAAAGCAACACTGACTAGCAAGGATGCAAACACAACCGAGAAACATAGGCATCCGAAAGAGGGAAAATGTGGAGTATCCAAGAGAGAAGCAGAAGCAATCAAAGGGTTTAAGAAAGCCGAGGGGAAATCCATAAGGGAGAGAATTAAGGAATGTACCGAAATATTGTCACAGAGCCTATTGGGCCCACACTATTACATCTTATCTTGCCCATGTAATAATTTTTTATGATATTTTCTTTCAATGAGGCCTTTAAGCCCAATGTATTGTTGTAATGTTGTTGAATCTAATCGAAAAATGAGGTACAATATTATATGAGAACCTTTGTGTGTGATTTTATGTGGCCTTTTAAATTTTTTATTATGACTATGCATGCATAATGTACTTTCTTATTGAATGCTTGAGTTGCCCTGATTGCACCATTAATGTTATAATTATATGTTTACTAGGTGTTGATAGTTTATATGCAGTTCTCTTGATACCATATTCCGGCCCTAACTAAGTAAGGTCATGGAATGCCTCGGGTGAGACGCCTTATTCCTCCTTAATAGGGTGAAAATGCAAGTGTTACGCTAGACTATGATGAAGATTTTTTTGGCCCCTATGTCTAAACCTGGGGTCTCAACCCATTCATCATTTTTACACCAACAAATGGTTCCATTTTTGGGACCTTAAAAATTCCAAAGGATTCTGGAATATAGTGTCGAGAATATTTAAGAAGGAGTTACAAGATTGGTGGCACGAACAAGTAGACCAGTTTGCTTCTCAACAAGCTAAACTCTGTTGTCAAAGTGCAGAGACGTTGAAGGAAGAAATCGCGTACATGGAACATACAAGAGATAAATATGAGATCTTCTGGTGCAAGTTTCTGGAACAACTCTAGAATTGGTTGTGGAGATTCCAAAAAAAAGAAAAGAACAATGGACAAAGCAGATCCATTCATACTTGGACTCAAGCATATTTTGTTGAATTACATCGGCATGACATGGATCTGATGTGACCTATTAATTTTGAATGTAGAACACATTAGAGGGGTATATCATTGAGTTTGATGTAGAGGTTCATCATTCATTCTCTAAGGCTAAGGTCATGCTCAAGTTGGGGTTGCAGGGAAGACAACTAACGAAAATTCCATTATGGGTTAACATTATGATGGTAGAAGAGAACTTGTTGGTATTCCAGAACCCACCCATGATAGCTTAAAGCCCCAGTAATGGGGGAACGACTTAAGGGGAGGGATGATACCTGAATGGGAGCTATTAAAATATTGAAGAAATGGATGTGGATGCTTTCTAGAAGGCTGGATATTTGAGGCACGAAGGAGAGTGTAGATAGATGAAGAATGGTGAGAGAGAGCTCTACATGATATCAATAGAAGGAAGAGAGAGCTACACCAAGCAGGAGAGATTTTATGTAGTCCAGAGGAACGAGAGAGAGAAAGAAGTCAACTGAATTTTCAAAGCAGTGTGGATAACGCTAGAGTGGAATTTGGTCCACCAGGAGAGGACAAGACATTTGTAGTGAAAGAGGGTCAGAGAAGCGGTAAAGGCTCCACCCTGCCAGCTAAAATGGGAACTCCATATGGAATTGGATTCGTAGGTCCCAAGGAAGGCCCGAATGATTACATGAACTTCTCCATGAAAAGGTTTTCTTTTGCAAGAATGATGTGTCCCTTGTGAGTACCGATTCTCTTCACAGGAGCTCAGGTAGTACCTTCCCTCATAATCAAAGTCATAAAGGTTCACAGTTTGCATGCTAACTAGAAATTTGGTAACCTTAGTACTATAAATAGTAACAATAGTACAACCTTACAAGGATCGTAACAACCCGGTTCTTAAGGATTTATACTCATCCCACAAGATCAATAAAAAATGGAATTAACCTTTACCCGATATCCCTAGTTCTCCGGTAGGGGAAATTAGGATGTAGAGTAGCATTAGTACCAGGGTGAAGCTATATTAAGGATCTACCAGACTCCAGACGTTATAAATCTGATTGAATTTAAAACCCCTCTTCGAGACAGAACATTGAGATGGTTTATCAAATGGTCTGAATTAAAACAGAATCCAATAGTAGACGAGGTCAAAGAGAGTTTGTACAGGAATTTAAGCTTCCCCAGACCAACCAACAAGGGTTGTCTAAGTTATGGGAAATCAATCATCAGGAAGGAGAAACTTCCTAGGAGCTAATGCAGACGTTTAAGGATATGATTGGTAAGCTAAGCTACTTGATTGTCCCCAGTCATCAACTATATTGGCTCATTAAAGAGTTGTTTCCATTTACTCACAAGTCATTGACTCAATAAAATATTGATACTCTAAAAGATACCCTGGAGAAAGGAACCCGAATTGAGGCTATGGATGGATACCCACATGAGTATCAAGGGGGCGGGGGGGTACCGAGGGGGGTACCTCACACAACCCCTCTATCCCTGGACTGCAACACTATATCGTGGATCTGATAGAGAAGCTAATGGACACGCAACCAATGTGACATGCGTGACTTCATATATGGTGTACCAAATTCCATATCGAGGGGCATCACGCCACATAGTGCCAAAGGTTGCATCTACCAATCACTCCCTCTATACCAGCAGGTTCGTCCACGTATTTACCTTGCACTAGAGTTGTGTAGATTGGTATGCAAGGTATATAAACATGGTGCACTCATTTCCATGCATTTCTAAACCAATAGAGTGCAACTCTAACCGAGTATAGTGAAATATGAATAACGTATGGTCATATCCATCACCTTTATCCAATTGTACATAAATATTCCAATGTTCCAAACAACACTTTTATGAATTTTGTAGCTCACCAACGCACCATACTGATCAGGGTAGAGTGTTAGACACCTTATCTGATTGATTAGATCGATATGCCTATCGGATAAATGGGACTCCTTGAGGACGAGGAGGTGGAGGAACAAGGGGGGAAGAATAGGAGGTAGAGGTCTGATCTGCTGAAAATGTGATTAGAAGGGGAATTTCGCATGAGACTGCCCACTTCCAAGAATATATTTGTGCTCTCAATGTAGGGCTAACACACATGTGATAGAAGGCTTTCTAGAGCTGATTTCCAGATGGGGAGAGCGCAACTGTCAAAAGGGAGAAAATTTAATCAACAGTGAACCAAGGATACCTTGGGCAGCTCTCCTCTCGAACATTAATGTAATCACCCGGGAAGGGAAGAATACTGGAGCTAACTGTGGAGCTGCTAAACAACAAAGGATCATAAAACTAGCCTCACCAAACCACTCATATAATTATGAATAGCAGAAGAAATACTACAAAGAATTTGTGAATATTTTCAAAAAATTGACTCTAAGTCACGAGCCCCAAGGGGCAAAACCATGGTTTTCAAAAGCGAGGATCCCAGACCTATCGCAACACAAGACTCGACCCATCATATAGTGGTTCAAGTTGTCTCTGTAGATTGTAAATGACAATCAGATGCTCAAATAGTTGCAGGAAATTTTTAAATATGCTATCAAGGATGGTGCAACCGAGGAAGGATTCATCTCTTCCAACTTACCCGAAAGACACTTGAGGAGGGTGCGAAGGAACAAAAAGAGAAAAGGGAGGGAGTTATGAATTGATGCTCATATTGTGGGGTTTTAGGTCAAGGATACAATGTTATACTTGGGCTTAGATGTGAATATCCTACTAAGGAGGAAAACCTAGGAACCTTGGGAAGTCTGAAGTTGGCATTCTTCCAATTCAACTATGCATGGAAAATCAATATTGTATACTCTTGGTTTGAAGGCTAGAAGACATAGAAGTTGACATAGAAGGGGTGGAAACTTATGCTCACTTTGAAGTAATATATATTATGGTGGACAAAGACCCCCATTCAGATTTGATTGGAATAAACTGGGCCTTTGAGAATTACATGGTAATCGATCTAAAGAAGGAGTTGATTAGTTTTAAATTGGAGGTATTTGGAGTGATCCAACCCCTAGAACCATACCAAGGATGAAGTTTCACTGAGATGGAAGATGACAGGAAAGAACCCGAGTTATTGGATCATTTGTACTAGCAAATGGCGAGTAGAAGAGAATAATATATTAATCTGATGACAGAAGGATCGATCAACTAGAGGAGCGTTCACAACTTGAAGGTTGGATTCAAGGCTGCATGGGATAACTAGCAACAAGGCAAACACAAGATCTGTTAGGAAAAATACTGAGAGGGGGGGGGGGTGAATCAGTATTTAGAGCTGACTGAAAACTTTTTATCAGAAATCTTTTTATGCATTTAATTCTTTACATAAATTATTGCATCATTCATTCATCAGAAGATTAGTAGCCCGTAAGCATGTGCAGTAATAACAGAATGAACCATCACACATAAGAAACACACATGAACACTAGTATTTAAGGTGGAAACCCAATTTGGGAGAAAACCACTGCTGCTGTCATCTCTGTCTTCAATATTTATTATAAAGAAAACTTCTTACAATTTTAGTGTTGGCGCAGACTTATACCAGCACGCAGGCACCCACCTGCAGAAGGCTACAACCTTCTCTCGTTCTCCAGTCACTGCTGGAAGGGAGCTCCAACCCCCCTGATTTTAACATCAGCTTATACTGCTAGAAAGCTTCCACTTCAATCCTCAGATCCACCACATTTCTTCAATTTCTTCATCAGAATTGTGTCAGGTCTTCATTATTTCTTTGCAGATCTTCCTAGAGATTCATCATTTTCTCAATCTAGAGGTCTTGAACCTTCATCAACTCCATAGGTGCATCATAGATTCAGATTTTTTAGAAAACAGAGTTCAATCATGCAGATATCTCTTAAAGAGATTTTTCATTAACAACCCTTATTCATGCACACCATGAACCATAATGCACTTCTCCTTATATAGTTTTTCCTTTATTAATACCATGAGTCAATACCACCCAACCACTAATGGTATTCTTGGACGGGATCAATTAGATAATCCAGCAGGGTCTACCCAAGCCCCCAAACAATTTCTCATTGTTTTATTTCCTTGGTTTTGGTAATTAGATAATTAATCTAAGGCTTTTTAATATCTCAATCTGCGATTGAGATATTAATCCAAATTTCTCCTTTAGTAATGAAAAACCCTCAGCATACTTCGTAGACCTTCATATGTCGACCCCTAGGTTTATACGTTCCACCAACTTTGGAGTAAAAATGATGGCCCAATCGCTTTTCGTTATAATTTATATTTAATTTAAACAACCTTGGTTAAACCCGCAAATATTAATTTGAAAAGGCCCAATTAAATTTAAACTGGGCCCACATATATGATCAGCGACCCAATCAAATTCCTGCTCCGTACTTTGGTTAATCTTCACACATCTTCATCAAGTGATCACCGTCCGATGACTCCTTCCCAGATCAACGACGCTCAACAATTTCGCTGGGCATCCTGGGTCGAACAATAACGCGCGATGGCGCGTAGTGACAAGTGGTTTTGTGGAGTTGTACAGGGACGTGTGTCGCCCGTTCTATGGAATCAATCCCCAACTCGAAAAAACAACTTATCTCCAAAAGGCAGTGCGATATGGGCAGTCCAGCTTTGTAAACCCGCTCGCGGTTTCAGAACAGTGTTCTATCGGAATTCAACCATATTTCAAATATAGTTCATTGATCCATCGGGTCCGGATTTTCCTCGCAATCGCAAGTATTTTAATAAACACTCCGTTGCACAGTTTT
Source organism: Pinus albicaulis (assembly GCA_034641835.2). Lineage (NCBI taxonomy): Eukaryota > Viridiplantae > Streptophyta > Pinopsida > Pinales > Pinaceae > Pinus > Pinus albicaulis. Next base: position 954,338,491 of record CM076584.1, on the reverse strand, counting down.
TTTTCTCCAATGCAATTAAAACTAGAACTCAAACACTTATTAATCCTGGTTTATACGCCCATCGAGTCTGGGCTTCAATCGCACTCGCATCCTCTTGTTAACTTGTTCTGCTGGCCTTATATGCTCTGATGCGATAAGGGTCTCTGGCCTGGGTTACGATTCCCGAAATGTACTTATTTAGTGTATCAACCAGCTAGGGTAGTAAACCTCATAATAACGCCTCAACCTCTACCTCTGCTGCTCGATGCAATTCCTTCTATGCTGCCTTGCTACCTCTCTTTACTGCCTCTATGCCTCTGCTACAATACATTTCTTCCTTTGCTCCTTGACTGATGTGATAGTTGCCATCAAGGAAAATCAATTCAATATGATAGGATTTAAGAGACATATTGCTAACAATCTCCCCCTTTGGACTTGATGGCAACCATGACCAGAAATACATTTATACAACAACATTCTCCCCCTTTGACATCAAGGGCAAAGGGTAGATCAAAAACCTTTATACCGACAAAACCATGCTCCCCCTGAGATCATGCTGCTTCTTCAAACATAATATAACAAAAATGACTTATACAAACAAGATCAAAAATTCTCAAGCATGAGATCAGACTACAACAAATAATTAGAATGCCAACAATTCATTCTTTTCAGATGACCAATGCTCCCCCTTAACGCGGTTGTCCTACAGAAAATCTGCATCTTCTTTATTTAAGTAGATCTGATCTTTTTCATGGCAGAGACTACTCCCAACTTTTTTCTGAGATATTCGAACGCTTCCCTGGGTAAAGGTTTGGTAAATATATCAGCAACTTGTTCTTTGGAGGGAACATATTCCAACTTCACCTTTTGTTCAAGCACTTGTTCTCGTAAGAAGTGATACTTGATGGGAATGTGCTTGGTCTTCGAATGCATAACAGGATTCTTTGAAATACTGATGGCACTTGTATTATCACACATAATGGAGATAGGAGGTGAAAATTTGATTTCAATGTCTTGTAAGGTTTGCATCATCCAAAGAATTTGAGTGCAACATGATGCAGCAGCCACATATTCTGCTTCTGCTGTAGATAAGGAAATAGAGCTTTGCTTCTTGCTGAACCAAGATACTAACTGGGGCCCCATATAGAATGAACCACCACTAGTGCTTTTCTGATCATCAACATTTCCAGCCCAATCTGCATCAGTATAAGCATGAAGAGTAAGATCAGCATTCTTTGGATACCATAGTCCAAAGTCTTGAGTTCCTTGTAGATATTTGAATATTATTTTCACAGCCTGAAGGTGAGACTCTTTTGGATTAGCTTGGAATCATCCAACAATCCCAACTGCATGAATAATGTCTGGTCTTGTCCCAGTGAGATAAATTAGACTTCCTATCATAGATCTGTATTCTGGTTGATTCACCATGGGGGAATCATCATTAGAACTGAGATTACATCCGGTTATCATTGGTGTACTTATAGGTTTGCAATCTTCCATGCCATACTTTTTCAAGATTTGCTTAAGATATTTTGCTTGTGATAAGAATATGCCATCTATTGTTTGTTGCACTTGCAAGCCAAGAAATAATGTGAGTTCCCCAAGTAAAGACATTTCAAATTCTTGCTGCATATCAAAAGCAAATTTCTGACTCATAGACTCTTCATTACTTCCAAAAATGATATCATCAACATATACAACCACAATCAATAGTTTATGATTTTCAGTTTTTATGTAAAAGTTGCTATCAGAAGACCCCTTAGAAAATCCTTGTTGATGGAGATATTTGTCAAGACGATAGTACCATGCCCTTGGAGCTTGTTTGAGACCATATAGAGCCTTTTTAAGTCTACAAACAATATTTTCATCATTTCCCAAAATGAATCCTTCAGGTTGTTCTATATAGACTTCTTCTTCTAGATCACCATTGAGAAAAGAAGATTTAACATCCATTTGATAAACTTTGATTTGTTGGAAGCTTGAAAAAGCAAGAAACATTCTTATGGCTTCAAGTCTAGCTACAGGGGCAAAAGTTTCTTCAAAGTCTATACCTTCTTGTTGAGCATACCCCTTGCAAACAAGTCTGGCTTTATTTCTTATAACATCCCCATTCTCATTTAACTTATTTTTGAATATCCATTTAGTTCCAATGACATTTTTGTCATGAGGTCTTGGTACTAATTCCCAAGTGTGATTCTTTTCAATTTGATCAAGTTCTTCATTCATGGCTTGAATCCAGCATTAATCTTTGCTGGCTTGATTGACATTTTGTGGTTCAAAAGTGGATAGAAATGCTAGGTAACTAGAATATCCCACAAGAGTCATTCTTGTTTGTACACCTGCTCCCTTTTCTCCCAAAATTTGAGATTTTGGATGATTCTTTTGAACGTATCTGGATGGAGCCTTTTCAGATAAATCATCTTTGGGTTCTTCATTGGGTTCACTATCTATATCATTCCTATTTGATGTAGAAGGATATATGTCATCTTCATCGTCTTCATTTGTTGTTTGTTTTCTTCTTTTGGAGCTGCAAGGGACTCATCAATAACAACGTCTATACATTCAACAATCTTCCGAAGTATTTTATTGTAACATTTATATGCCCTACTCCTAGAGGAGTAACCAAGAAATATTCCTTCATCTGCTCTGGGTTCAAACTTGCCAAGTTTTTCATCATTATTTTTGATAAAGCATTTGCTCCCAAAAACTCTAAAGTGCTTCACAGTGGGAGGATTTCCATACCATAGTTCATATGGAGTTTTATCATTATTTACACGAACATGTGCCTTGTTAAGAATATTTACCGCTGTATGTGCTGATTCTCCCCAAAATGTGTCAGGTGTTTCGGAATCATCAAGCATAGCTCTAGCCATTTGTTGAACTGTTCTATTCATTCTTTCTGCTGCACCATTTTTTTGTGGAGTGCCAGCTACAGAAAACTGTCTTTTTATGCCATGTTGTTCACAAAATTCAAGGAATTCATCCAATGTATATTCTCCTCCTCGATCAGATCTAAGACACTTGATTTTTAGATTTAATTCATTTTCAACCATTGCTTTGAAGATCTAAAATTTCTCAAATGCTTCATCTTTGTGTTTAATCAACCCAATCCAACACATTCTAGAGAAGTCATCAATAAATAAGATATAGTATTGTTCACCACGTGGTGACTTTTTCTTCATAGGTCCACATATGTCAGTATGAATGAGTTCAAGAGGCTTAATTGATGATCCTTCCTTGGCATTAAATTGCACTCTGGTTTTCTTACCGAATTGGCAAGATTTGCATATGATACTTTCAGGTAGAGAAATATTGGGAAGATTACGAACTGCTTTGAGTCTGCTTGATTTGTTGATTTGAGAGAAGCTCAAATGCCCCAACCTTCTATGCCATAGCCAGTTTTCTAAAGATTTACTCAAGTGACATTGTTCTTTGCAGTTCTTCAATACATACAGGTTGCTTGGAGTTCTGTTTCCTTTTATAATTATTTTACCTGTATCAAGATCACGCACCACACATTCTTTTGAACTAAAGACAACTTCAGTTCCTTGATCACACATCTGACTTACACTTAAAAAGTTATGCGTTAATCCATCCACATACATGACATTATTAGCTTTCTCTTTTTCTTTTAGAAAAAACAGACCCTTTTCCCTTAATGACAGCAGGAGTATCATTTCCAAATGTAACATTCTTTTCATTTTCTAGATCACTATATGCAAGAAGTTTATCTTTTTCACCTGTCATGTGTTTTGAGCATCCAATATCAATGTACCATTGATTTTCTTCACCTTCTGCAAATAAAGCTATGCCACAATTTTCAACCTATAATTCCTTCTTTTTCCACACTTTGGAGTTTGAAGGAAAATGCTCTTTTGGGTGAACTTTTCTCCTGCATTCAGATTCTTCATGACCAAAGTTATTGCAATAAGCACATTCAACTTCATTTTGAAGAGGAGAAAAGTTGTTATATGTATTCTTCTTTGTTCCAATATCAATCCTTTTCTTTCTTGGTTCTCTTGTCATGATGGTTTTATATGCAACACATTGAACAGCTTTATGACCAAAATTGTGACATGAGAAACATTTTCCATTGAAGAAGAAATTTCTGCGATCATGAAATCTTCTACTTGAATTTACCTGTTGATTGGTGTTTCTTTGAAAGGTACTCTTGTTAGTGTTCTTTGAATTGAGATGGTCATGCCTTATCTGTAGAGATTCTTTACTCTCTTGCCGAGGGGCAGAATGTTGTGTATTGGCTGTAGCTACTTTTAGATAATTTGGTGCTGAAGCCTGAGAAGATTCTCCGATATATCCAAGACCTGTATTTAGAAGAGGAGAACATTGTATCTTGATAATCTCATCTAAGGTTTCAGATCCTTTAGGAAATCTAAGATTCAAAGTCTTTACTTTCTCCATTTCTTTTCTTAGACTTATTATTTCACATTCTAATTTCTCGTTATGTTTCTCCTTTTCTTGAAGCTATTTTTTCAGAGTCTCTATGGTTATTTTACTTTATTCTAAGCATATTTTGAGTTGATTGATTTCATCAAAAAAATCATTGTCCTCTAAAGCATCCATAAAAGTATCCTTTTCTTCTCTAGACTCCTTTTAAAATGCCATGGGAAGTCTAAGATCTTGTTCACATTCTTCCTGACTGTCTGATAACCCATCATTGCCTTCATGAGTATAGTAAATTTTTCTAGTACTAAACCGATTCTTATTCCTTCTTGCTACGTCCTTTCCTTTTTCATGTGTTTCTTTGTGAGGACACTTAGCAGCATAATGACCAACTCTTCCACAAGAAAAAAATTTGAAAGGAAGCTTACCTCTGAACCGTCCTGTACCAAGTTGGAGTTTCTTTACAAAATTTACCTCATCTTCTTCTGAGATATACCCTGATCCTTCTGTCTCTTGTACTTCCTTCCCTTTTGTAGAAGCTCTAAAGACGGCTTCTTTGACTTCAGATGGTCCTCCTCTTCTCATTTCATATGTAGTTAGTATGCCATGAAGTTGCACCACAGTAAGATTTTGAAGATCTTGCTTTTCTTCAAGACCAGAAACTTTTGACTCAAATTTTGTCGTTAGTGATCTTAAAACTTTCTCAACCAAAGTTGATTCGGTTATTGTTTCTCCCAGATTTCTCATACGATTTACGATATCATCATGACGTAAAAATAAATTGGCAATGCTCTCCTCATTATGCATTTTTAGATTCTCATATTGAATTCTGAGAGTTTGGAGTTTAGCACTTTTTACCTTTGCATCACCTTCATAACTTAGAATGATTTTGTCCCATATTTCCTTTGCTGTATCCAGCTGCATGACTTTGACAAATTCTGATTCAGTTAAACTTCCCAATAGAGCATTGACAGCCTTTGCATTTGTTTCATAATTCTTTCTTTCCGTTGAATCTGTTGGTACTGCAGCTGGATATTGATATCCTTTTTCAATAATAGCCCATACATCTGCTCCCAGAGACTATAGATAAGATATCATCCTTGTTTTCCAGAAGATTAAATTACTTCCGTTGAAGAGAGGAGGCCTGATAGAAGCTATTCCATCTTGATTGTTCATCTTGTTTGATCTTCCTTCTAGCGGTTAAGCCTTTTCAGAAGGACCTACTCTGATACCAATTTTTAGGAAAAATACTGAGAGGAGGGGGGGGGTAAATCAGTATTTAGAGCTTACTGAAAACTTTTTATCAGAAATATTTTTATGCATTTAATTCTTTACATAAATTATTGCATCATTCATTCATCAGAAGATTAGTAGGCCGTAAGCATGTGCAGTAATAACAGAATGAACCATCACACATAAGAAACACACATGAACACCAGTATTTAAGGTGGAAACCCAATTTGGGAGAAAACCACTGCTGCTGTCATCTCTGTCTTCAATATTTATTATAAAGAAAACTTCTTACAATTTTAGTGTTGGCGTAGACTTATACCAGCACGCAGGCACCCACCTACAGAAGGCTACAACCTTCTCTGGTTCTCCAGTCACTGCCGGAAGGGAGCTCCAACCCCCCTGATTTTAACATCAGCTTATACTGGTAGAAAGCTTCCACTTCAATCCTCAGATCCACCACATTTATTTAATTTCTTCATCAGACTTGTGTCAGGTCTTCATTATTTCTTTGCAGATCTTCCTAGAGATTCATCATTTTCTCGATCTAGAGGTCTTGAACCTTCATCAACTCCATAGGTGCATCATAGATTCAGCTTTTTCAGAAAACAGAGTTCAATCATGCAGATATCTCTTAAAGAGATTTTTCATTAACAACCCTTATTCATGCACACCATGAACCATAATGCACTTCTCCTTATATATTTTTTCCTTTATTAATACCATGAGTCAATACCACCCAACCGCTGATGGTATTCCTGGACGGGATCAATTAGATAATCCAGCGGTGTCTACCCAAGCCCCTAAACAATTTCTCATTGTTTTATTTCCTTGGTTTTGGTAATTAGATAATTAATCTAAGGCTTTTTAATATCTCAATCTGCGATTGAGATATTAATCCAAATTTATCCTTTAGTAATGAAAAACCCTCAGCATACTTCGTAGACCTTCATATGTGGACCCCCAGGTTTATACATTCCACCAACTTTGGAGTAAAAATGATAGCCCAATCGCTTTTCGCTATAATTTATATTTAATTTAAACAACCTTGGTTAAACCTGGAAATATTAATTTGAAAAGGCCCAATTAAATTTAAACTGGGCCCACATATATGATCAGCGACCCAATCAAATTCCCACTCCGTACTTTGGTTAATCTTCGTACATCTTCATCAAGCGATCACTGTCCGAGGACTCCTTCCCAGATCAACGACGCTCAACAATTTCGCTGAGCATCCTGGGTCGAACAATAACTCGCGATGGCATGCAGTGAGAAGCAGTTTTGTGGAGTAGGACAAGTACGCGTGTCACCCATTCTATGGAATCGTTCCCCAACTCGAAAAAACCACTTATCTCCGAAAGGCGGTGCGATATGGGAAATCCGGCAATGTAAACCCGCTCACGGTTTCAGAACAGTGTTCTATCGGAATTCAACCATATTTCAAATATAGTTCATTGATCCATCGGGTCCGGATTTTCCTCGCAATCGCAAGTCTTTTAATAAACAGTCCGCTGCACAGTTTGTTTTCTCCGATGCGATTAAAACTGGAACTCAAACACTTATTAATCCTAGTTTATACGCCCATTGGGTTTGGGCTTCAATCGCACTCGCATCCTCTTGTTAACTTGTTCTGCTGGCCTTATATGCTCTAATGCGATAAGGGTCTCTGGCCTGGGTTACGATTCCCAGAATGTACTTATTTAGTGTATCAACCAGCTGGGGTAGTAAACCTAGGAATAACGCCTCAGCCTCTGCCTTTGCTGCTCGATGCAATTCCTTCTATGTTGCCTTGCTACCTCTCTTTACTGCCTCTGTGCCTCTGCTACAATACATTGCTTCCTATGTTCCTTGACTGATGCGATAGTTGCCATCAAGGACAATCAATTCAATATGATAGGATTTAAGAGACATATTGCTAACAAGATCAACACCAGGAACTGTGACATGATCTATCAAATAAATTAGGTTGGTACTGAGGTAAGATAACTAATCCAAGAGGATCCCCAAAGGCAAAATCTTTAAAGTCCTCAAAAGAAAGAAAAATTAGTCTTGAATCGAATAGATCGTCGTTATGAATCCAACAACGTGAATTACAAATCACAATGACATTGTATAAGGAAGTTATGCCATGCCAAATTTTTTCCAAAATAGAAAAAAAGATTGCAGGCGTGACCTACAGTGCCATTAGACGTTCTAACGTCAGCAGTATAGATGTTAATGACATATGTACATATGCTGACATCAGTAGTGTGACATGGTTGTATGGTCGGAGGAGAGCCAATCACAGGGAGACATGTGCCAGCTGACATCAGAAGGCTAGTCAGCTGCCCAATCAGTTGTATGAGCCAATCGGGATGCACCACATGGCAGCCCAGTCAGCATGCTAGATTTCATTGAGGCACAAAATTGGACCAGCCTGGTGTCTGGCAGAGGTGAACTTGTTTCCTACTTAAAATGTCTAATGACCTTTAAAAATAAAGACGGGAAAAACAACCCTGTGGGCCTTATTAATTAAAAAAGAAAAAAAAAATTAGTCGCCAGCTGATGGGCGGTCAAACCCCTCTGACCGGGCCGCAATGGCTAATAAATATATATATAAAACGTAACCCCAACCCGTGAGTAGTTGGAACAGTGAACAACAATGTTAAACATATATATATATATATATATATATATATATATATATATAAGAAAAAAAAAATGGCGGGTCTGGTCGTTCAACCCCACGACCTCTAACCCACCAACCAGGCGCCTTACCATTGGGCCAAGTGGCCGCCACAAATAAATATTTAGATTGCTCATTTGTCGAGGGTCGAGGGATGGGAGGCGTGGAACCTCGACGGTCGACGAAACGCTATGTGCACGAGAGACGAGAAGGGAATATTCCTTGGAATATTCTTGTGACAGAGTCCATAAGGAATCTAAAAGATTACCTAAAGTCCCATTGGTCACCATCACAGAATAGGGTTAGCATTATAGTCATTTTCCATAATATTTAGCCAGGAATCCAACTCTACAGTCGATTTCTTCAACTCAGGTCTACATTTTCAGGCCATCCCCAAAAACGAAGGTATAAGGTGTCATTTTTGTAATTGCTTGTAATTTGATTTCACTTCCAATTAATGAAATACGCCTCCCCATACTGAACAGGGCCTGAAGACGTAGACCACATTGGGTGAACTCTATTATCACATTGTCTTGTGCATTTTGTTGTACCTTGGGAGACAATCTCTGGCTGCGTAGAGATCAGTGTCTAAGACATTTATTTAAAACTATAAAAGAATTAATTTTTTGTCTCATCATTTTATAAAACCCCAGAACCTTGATTAAAACCCTTTAGTCTTCAATGTATGAACAATGCTTTCAGAGTGGCCTTCTGATGTTGAATACAAATGAAAAAGGGAATAGCAAGAAGTGATGAAGGAAAGTCTTAGATAACAGGCTGCTTCAAGCATAATCTTTCATATTCAACTTTAGACGAAAATATGATTAGCATGAAATGGAATTTAGAGGAGGACCATGTCATAAAGGATTTTTTATTTTAATTTACAGAAACTAAAACTCACATAACTGTAAAATCAAAGCCCAACAACTTCATTACTCTTTCCTAAGAAGAAAGCATTAACAAAAGATGTGACATAGAAAACCTATCATACTTGACAAATCTGAAATCACTGTGAAAACTTCATTCAAATGCACATGAAGAATGAAAGTACAAAATTGTGATTACTTCTAAGGTCCAAAATTATAGAACCCCAAAATGTCTCATTTATGGTTCTTTTATTTATGCTCCCTAGACCTAACTGTTTCAATCAGTTTCTATAACTGATTCTTGACATGGTTAGAAAACTAATTTGCAAATAATTACGTGACTGTTTCTTTATTTTTACCAAAGGGTTTTTGAAATTATATCATTTTAATATTATATATATATACAATATTAAATATAATCCATTTTCTTTAAGTCAAAACTTCGCCCATTTAAAACTCTACAATGAAAAAAATAAAAATAAAATATATATATATATATATATATATATATATATGGCTTTTAAATCAAGACAAAAAGCTGTGAGGTCCATGAAAACCATATGATTTTTGGAAATGATAAAATTTTCTACATTACCACCCTTAGTGGTTTTAAGAAACAGAGGAGGGTGCTTCTGTAACAATGTATGGATGTCGATTTGTTGAGGAGCAGTATGAGAAAAACTATTTAGGAGGGAACTTCGTTTTATAAACCTCATGCGGTTTGTGTTGTCGGGTCTTCGTTGGATTCGGTACGAGAGTTTTGGACCATTGATAATTCTTGACTAAGCTATTGCATTAAACTCTGTCTTGCTTCCCTATGATGCTTGAATTCAATATTGATGTGTTTCCAAGAAATATCATTCCGGTTTGAGCAACGAACTGTTGCCTCAGCTACCCTTGCATCTTCCATTTCAGGGCCTGGCCTTGCCTGGCCCTTTCTCTTCCCCTACAGCTGAGACCTGCAGGTTTCTATCTTCTCCTTCTTGGCCATGGAAGTGCCGGACATAGACAAGTCACTGCAAATTGTGCCAAAAGTATTAGTGGAGAAGAAAGAGCCCCCTTCAGTGCAGGAGAATTCGAAGGCTTTTGAATACTAGGAAGAGACTCCGAGCACTGGATTATGTGATGGAGTTTTGTCAATAACATATGACTTTGTGTCTGTCGGCCCTCAAATTCAGAGGCACTGCTCACTCTTGAAGGTATAGATGGGCCATTGCCAAGTACCAAGGAAATAAAATCGCAACTTGAAGCTTCTTGCAGTAGCAGAGGAGGTTTCACTTGGTTTCTATCTTCTGGGTTGTGCTCAGACGAGAGCAGGATTGATTCGAGGAATCCTTCAAGTCGTTGAATGCTAAGCTCATATGACCGAAAAAATTTATGTAATGAACAACGATTTTAACATACATGCGGACATGATTCACTTCTTGTTTAATCGGTTCAGTAATATATCTGTTCAAATTTGAATTGATCACACTGACAGCTGGTCCAAAGGCTCGTTGGTAGTTGATAACAAAATTAACATTGGACTAAGAATATGAAATAATAAAAATACAAATAGTATACAAACTTTTATATTTGACCAAATGAAATGAATATCTAAGATAGTGAGATATGCTCAAGTTTCAGTTTTATTACACACAAATGCTTTAAAAATCATAAAATCAATAAAAATGAAGCAACACAGTAAAAATTGCTCAAGTTTCAGTTTTATTACACACAAATGCTTTAAGAATCAAAAAATCAATAAAAATGAAGCAACTCGGTAAAAATTGTTTTTTTTAACTCGTAGCAAAATTTCACAAATTTTGAAGACTTTTTTGCTTTAAAAATTGGGTAATCGAACTTTATAGCATTATAAAGTTAGCAGTTAGAAAAGCTAAGAAAAATAGCAAACGCTCAAAGAAAAGTGGAGACTCTCCACTTCTAAATTGATATTAGATAAATGAAATTTAATAATTCAAACAAATAACTAATATATTTTGTTAATATAATAAATACAAAAAGTTAATAGAATGAATACAATTATACCAGTGTGTATTTCTCATCGCCATCATGAAGACCTTACTGCAATCGCAGAATGTGCAGGGGCTCGTAATCGTTGTGCAGCTGACAGGGCTTGACACCGTAAAACTGATGCATAAAAGGAACTGCCTGATGCATAAAAGGAATTGCTATTAGTTGGAGCTATCTGTATTTACTTGCTCATGTTGGAACGTAATTTCAACCTGTGCGGATCAGTTGCAGGCGGCAGCACACAGCACGGCGAACAGGTTGGAACAGCGCGGAGTTAAACCGCCGGCAGGTTGGCATAGATCAACGGTTTACGGGGGGTCAAACAGCACGCCGGTTAACAGGAAGCCACCCCCCGCAGTTGACTTTCCAATCAGGCTTTGACCCAAGATGAACGGCTGTGGTTTATTACGGGGGGTCGCCCAATTGATATGTACGGGCAGAACCATACCCCCCGCAACCACTAGCATGAGGTGGCTCCGCCCACCAGCCACCCATGCGCCACCAAATCACCACCGCCGCGGGAAATTCAAAATTCTGCCACGAATCAAATTTGCCATTAATTTTTTTTATCGGTGCTAACAGAAATTTAAGGCACCATAAATATTTTTTTTAAGCGGTGATAATTTGGCAATTTTGTCAATGACATTAATTGAATTTAGATATTTTGTTTATAAATATAACAACAGAGATGTAATGTAATTTTTTTTTTACACAAAGCAGTCCCATTTTTATGTAATACGCACAGCAGTGCTTTGAATGTTTTTTTTAAAAGACAGAGCTGAATTAAAATTACACACAGCAGTGTATATTTTAAAAAACAGTGAGTTGATTTTGATTAAAAAAAAACAGAGACAGTGAATGAGAAATTCACAGCAGTTTTTTTTAAAGAGACAGAGAGAGTTCTTTTTGTTTTTGAAGCTGTGATTTGAAGCAGTCCAGCAATTGTAAATCCCTCTGCCATAGAGGAAGAACTTGTAAACAATTTTATGAAATAAAATTTGTGGTATAGAGTTGAAATTCTGTTTTTCTGTAGAGTGAAATTTATTTCTCTGTGTTAAAGAGGGAGAATTCTGGAATTTTTCAAATTTTCAACATGGTATCGGAGCAGTCTAGGCTATTTGAAGGTCAAATAAGCTGAAGGAAAGGAATTCGTTATTGCAGAAGCCTCTCCAGCAGAGTGAAGGTTCAGACAAGAAGAATTCGAAGGTATTTCTCTATATAGCTTTGTGTTACTGTTGCAGAACAGTTAGTTAATTTAAAAGACACAGTCAAGTGTTTTTGAAGCATAGTTAAAGAGTGCAGAATGGTTGGAGCCAGCACAGGTATGAGTTTGAGAAATATTCATCTCCCACAATTCAATGGAAAAAATTATGACTACTGGTCAATAACTATGAGGGCTTTATTTGTCTCCCAAGAGTTATGGGAATTAGTTGAGGATGGCTTTGAAGAGCCAGCAGATGAAGCAGAGTTTTTAATGTTAAATCAAGCAGGAAGAGAACAGTTGAAGAACAATAAGAAGAAAGATGCCAAGGCTCTTTTCTTCTTGTATCAAGCAGTGCATGAGAGTGTGTTTCCAAGGATAGCAGCAGCCAAGAAATCCAGTGAAGCATGGGAAACTCTCAAGACAGCTTATCAGGGAATGGAGAAAGTGAAGACAGCAAAACTTCAATTGCTGAGGAGAGACTTTGAGACTCTCTGTATGAAAGAGTCAGATAATATTGACTCATTCTTCACTCATGTGATTGGAATGGTCACACAAATAAGATCTCATGGAGAGACTCTTGAGGACAAGAGGATTGTTGAAAAACTCTTGAGAAGTTTACCCTCAAGGTTTGATGTGATTGTCACCACCATAGAGGAAACTAAGGATCTCACAAAGTTTTCAGTTGATGAGCTACATGCATCACTGATGACCCATGAACAGAGATTGAGTAGGAGTGAAAACTCATCTCTTGAGCATGCTTTTAAGACCCAGATGTCTTTCGGAAGAGGAAGAGGGCAAGGCAAAGGAAGAGGAAGAGGCAGAAGCCAAAACAGAGGTGGAAGGAACAGTCCAGCAAATGCTCAAGGAAGGGGCAGCAATCCAAATCAACATCAAGGCCAAGGCAGCCAGCAAAGTGGACAGCAGAATGATCAAGGACAAAGGTATGATAAATCCAATGTTCAATATTACAATTGTAAGAAATATGGTCATTATGCTAATGAATGTAGAAAGAAGAAACAAGATATGAGAAGTGGAACTAGTGCAAATTTCACAAGAGAAAATAGCAGCCAAAACAATTTGTTTTTAGCTTGTAATATGGCTGAAGAAAAGAATGAAGACTTATGGTTTCTAGACTCCGGTTGTAGCAACCATATGACAGGAAACTTAGAAATGTTTTCTATGTTAGATGAAAGTGTGCAGTCACAAGTCACACTAGGAACTGATAGCAAAGTTTCTGTTATGGGAAAAGGAGATGTAAATGTTTTAACGAGATTAGGTGCAAAGAAAACCATAGCAGATGTTTATTATGTTCCAGGAATGAAGTGTAACCTCTTAAGTATTGGACAGCTTGTCCATAAGGGGTATAATGTTTTCTTTGATAATGATGTTTGTACCATCATGGATAAACCAGCCAGCAAAGCATGTATTGCTGAAGTGAAGATGACAAGGAACAAGATGTTCCCTCTCAGAATGAGAGCAGACTTGAAGAATGGTGAAGAGAAAGCAGCAGTTGCACAAGAGACTTACCAAAGCGAACCAAAGGATGATAATTGGTTATGGCGCTTGAGATTTGGCCATCTCAACTTTGGAGGTCTTAATTTGTTGAACAGAAAAGGAATGGTAAGTGGTTTACCATTGATAGAGAAACCGGACAACCTTTGTGAAGGTTGTATTCTTGGGAAACAACACACAGAAAGTTTTCCTTCCGGGAAAAGCATAAGGGAAAAAGCACCCTTAGAGATTGTCCACTCAGATTTATGTGGACCGATGCAAACTCCATCACTTGCTAGCAGCCACTATGTGCTAACATTCATAGATGATTTTACAAGAAAAACTTGGGTTTACTTTTTGAAAAACAAAAGTGAAGTGTTTGAAAAATTTTGCAATTTCAAAGCACTTGTTGAGAACCAAAGTGGGCTGCATATCAAAGTCTTAAGGACTGATAGAGGAGGTGAGTATATCTCTAAATATTTTCTACGTTTTTGTAGAAAAAATGGTATTCAAAAGCAGTTTACAACTAGATATACTCCGCAGCAAAATGGAGTAGCCGAAAGGAAGAACCGAACCATAATGGACATGGCGAGGAGTATGTTGAAAGCCAAGCATTTGCCTAATGATTATTGGACTGAAGCTGTACATTGTGCAACATATATTTTGAACAGGTGCCCTACAAAGGCAATTATGAACAAAGTGCCGAAAGAGGCATGGAGTGGCACAAAGCAAAGTGTCACACACATGAAGGTTTTCGGATGTGTGGCTTATGCACACATTCCAGATCAGCTAAGAAAGAAGTTGGACAGCAAGGGGGAGAAATGTATTTTCATTGGATACAGTGAGGAATCCAAGGCCTACAGGCTATATAACCCATCCAGCAAAAGGTTTATTATGAGCAGGGACGTTCATTTCATTGAAGAGGAAGCTTGGGATGGAAGCATAGAGAAAACAGTGAATGTTAAACACTGTTTATCTCATGATGAGAATGATGATGAGTTGGCTGAAATACATCCCCAAACAGTAGCACCAACACAAGAGCAGCAAAGTACACCCTTGAGGAGAAATGAAAGTGCTTCTCCAAGCACACCACAAGGAGGAAATTCAAGTGCTTCTTCAAGCATTTGTACATCTACTGAAAGAGGTAAGAAATTTAGAAGTTTGAAAGATATTTATGAACAAGATATAGCTAATGAAGGTATCAATTCTTTGTTTGCTTTATATTGTCATGTTGATGATTCTGTTCATTTCGAAGAAGCTATCAAGGATAGGAAATGGATAGAAGCTATGGATGAGGAAATAAATGCCATAGAGAGGAACAAAACTTGGGATTTGGTTGAACTCCCAAAAGGTAAAGATGTCATTGGTGTTAAATGGGTCTACAAGACTAAAAGTAATGTTGAAGGCAAGATAGAGAGACACAAGGCAAGGCTTGTCGTCAAAGGCTATAAGCAGAAGCATGGCATAGATTATGAGGAAACTTTCGCACCAGTTGCGAGAATGGAAACCGTGAGAGCAGTGTTGTCCATAGCAGCACAAAACAAGTGGAAATTTTACCAAATGGACGTGAAGTCAACATTTCTGAATGGATTGTTAATGGAAGAGGTTTACATTGATCAACCTCTCGGCTATGAAAAGAAAGGCCAAGAGCACAAAGTGTGTAAGTTGAAGAAAGCTCTTTATGGGCTGAAGCAAGCGCCAAGAGCATGGTACAGTAGGATAGATTCATATCTACTGGAAAATGGTTTTGAGAAGTGTGAGGGAGAACCCACCCTCTACATCAAATAAAAAGATGGTAAAATCTTGATTGTAGTCTTGTATGTTGATGATGTTATTTTTACAGGTAATGATGATTGCCTTATTGAACATTTTAAAATAATCATGAAGGAAGAATTTGAAATGACTGATATGGGTTTGTTGAGATACTTTTTGGGAATAGAAGTAGAACAAGATGAAAGTGGGATTTTCATCTCACAGGCAAAGTATGTTAATGAGGTACTTGAGAGATTTAACATGCAGGAATGCAAAGCAGCAATCACTCCCATAGTGATGGGATTAAAACTCAGCAGAGAGGACAACAGTAAGGATTTTGATCCTAGTTTATACAAGAGCATAGTTGGCAGCCTCATGTATTTGACTGCAACTAGGCCAGACATAATGCATGCTGTTAGTTTGATTTCCAGATTCATGGAAAAGCCAAAGGATGCACATTGGCAAGCGACAAAATTTGAGAGTATGTTAAAGGTACTAAAAGGTTTGGTATTTTTTTTATACTAGCGAATGTTCAGATTTAGTTGGATACACAGACAGTGATTGGGCTGGAAGTGTTGATGATCGGAAGAGCACTTCCGGTTATGTTTTTCACATGGGTTCAGGAGCCATTTCATGGGCTTCTAAGAAACATCCCATTGTAGCATTATCCACAGCAGAAGCGGAATATGTGGCAGCTACAGCAGCAGCGTGTCAAGCAGTTTGGATGCGGAAAATGTTGAGAAGCTTATGTCAAGAACAGGTAAAAGGGACAATGATCTTTTGTGACAATAGCTCAGCTATTGCATTGTCTAAAAATTATGTTTTTCATAAGAGGACAAAACACATTGACACCAAGTTTCACTTCATACGTGAATTGGTTACCAATGGAGAAATTGTTTTGCAGCATTGTAGAATGGAGGATCAATTTGCAGATATCCTCACAAAGCCACTAGCGCAGAAAAGCTTTGAACACTTGAGAAAATGCTTGGGTATGTAGGAAAACCCAGCAGTTGAAATTAAGGGGGAGTCTTGGAACGTAATTTCAACCTGCGCGGATCAGTTGCAGGCGGCAGCACACAGCACGGCGAACAGGTTGGAACAGCGCGGAGTTAAACCGCCGGCAGGTTGGCATAGATCAACGGTTTACGGGGGGTCAAACAGCACGCCGGTTAACAGGAAGCCACCCCCCGCAGTTGACTTTCCAATCGGGCTTTGACCCAAGATGAACGGCTGTGGTTTATTACGGGGGGTCACCCAATTGATATGTACGGGCAGAACCATACCCCCCGCAACCACCAGCATGAGGTGGCTCCGCCCACCAGCCACCCATGCGCCACCAAATCACCACCGCCGCGGGAAATTCAAAATTCTGCCACGAATCAAATTTGCCATTAATTTTTTTTATCGGTGCTGACAGAAATTTAAGGCATCATAAATATTTTTTTTAAGCGGTGATAATTTGGCAATTTTGTCAATGAATGACATTAATTGAATTTAGATATTTTGTTTATAAATATAACAATAGAGATGTAATGTAATTTTTTTTTAACACAGAGCAGTCCCATTTTTATGTAATACGCACAGCAGTGCTTTGAATGTTTTTTTTAGAAGACAGAGCTGAATTAAAATTACACACAGCAGTGTATATTTTAAAAAACAGTGAGTTGATTTTGATTAAAAAAAAAACAGAGACAGTGAATGAGAAATTCACAGCAGTTTTTTTTAAAGAGACAGAGAGAGTTCTTTTTGTTTTTGGAGCTGTGATTTGAAGCAGTCCAGCAATTGTAAATCCCTCTGCCATAGAGGAAGAACTTGTAAACAATTTTATGAAATAAAATTTGTGTTATAGAGTTGAAATTTTGTTTTTCTGTAGAGTGAAATTTATTTCTCTGTGTTAAAGAGGGAGAATTCTAGAATTTTTCAAATTTTCAACAACTCAAGCATAAATTGACAGATATCTGAAGATTATAAGTCCTATTTATTTGGATTGTGCAAGAAGTAAGGCAGGCGGGCTATAAGCCTTGATTATACTATTTCTTATAAATATTTCTTATAAATTATCTATATTTAGATCAATACAAAGACCTAGTTGGAGAATCTGCAAGATGATTACAGGATGATTACATTGACGCGCTAGATGGATTTCAGATTCGCTAGATGAGACCTCTCGCTGGATTACACGCTGGATGAGACCTCCCTTCTGGATTTTAGGCTGGATGAGACCTTCCCCTGGATTTCAGATTCGTTGGATGAGAAGTAACTTCCATGGAGACCTTCCTGTTCTGGAGACCTTCTCTAAATTTCTGGATGGATTTCAGCGTAGCTACTCAGAATTCATTCCCTTTACTACAAAGAAACTAACTTACCCTCCTTTTTGGTACTTACACATTCTACAACTCAAACTCGGGAGGGGCCATGCTATGCTTCACATGCAACTTGCCATGAAGCTGCAACTCGAACTCCAGAGGGGCCATGCCATGCTTCACATGCAGGTTGCCACAAAGCTACATTGCTTTGGATATCCTTGATATATGTATATTGCAGTCAAGAAACAAAATACATTAAATGTTTTTCAACTAATGCTAAGTAAAGGCGGGCATTAAATCAGCTTTCAAATCAGTATTCAAGTGAAATTTGAAACTTTATCGAAAGTTTTAATAAAACCATACAAGTTTCCTTGCAATAAGAGGCTTGAATTAAAACTAACAATAAAATTTGTTTGATCGAATATTTTTACTAAAAACATTAGATAAGCAGTGAATACAATATTCAATCAAAGAAATTTAATGCTAATTGAGGGCTCACTATAGTCCAGGTAGGGACTAATAAGAATCATTAACTTTGAATAGAATGTAGTTTTTTCTTTGATATGCGTGCCTAACATATCAATCTCCTTCTCAACGCAGTTAACGTGTTCGACCAGACACCTTAATATTCTAGTAAGGGTATTTGCATCTAGCCAATAAAGTTATGTCCCTCTCTCATGTCCATATGTTCAAGATCATCATCAATATGAAATCTGTCCATAAAATTTGGATCTCCAAATTCAGAAGAATTTTTCACATTATCTATTTCATAAAACATTTTCATATTGTCTCTGTGTAAAGGTTTGAAAGCACTTGTAAACTGTGAATCTCCCTGCACTGCTTCATAGTTACCAAATCCATGTTTATCAACTCCGACAAGTAGAGGAAGTTCTTCTTCTCTTCCCCACTACTAAAAGGGAATAGTTCCATTTTTTATATTGTCTATGGCATTAAATGTAGCATCTCGAGTTTTCTTAGATGTACACAATCTAATAACATTTCCAAGGCTATCTAGAAGTACAAGTCTCTTTAGCCACGATGAAGCTGACTTTTCAACCCTGTTCCATGGACCAATCTCATGAGTTGACTTCTAGTCCAACCTCAAAACCTAAATCCTTGGAATTTTCATATAATTTTTCTGCATATGGGCATTATTTCTCAATAGCATGAAGCCCACATATCAGAACAAACTCCCAACAACAGTCTGATATGTCCCCAAGACCATGGCACTTTTTCTTCAATATTGTATGCAACACACTACTAACTCTATCATAGCTTCCAAGGCCAAACATCAACAACCCACATCGAAGAGCTTCATACTCATTAACTCGCCATGACAAATGCCTTCGTAATAGAGCTTTTGAAGCACCTTTTGATTTATCCATCACATCAATTGAACCAACATCCTCATTAGAGGTTGAAACAATGCTTGATGCTTGCTTTATTTTCTATAAAGGCATGTGTGCACCCTCCAAGAACATCTCATTCTCTAGTGCATATTTTTCATTTCTTGTTTCATGCCCTTGGAGAAACTCAACACCGTTAGTGCCAATGCTTGACGCATCTAGTTCATTTTCCCATTTCCCCTGGAGCTCCACTAATTCATGATAGTAATGGGCACATTATTCTTAATAACAAGAAGCCAATTCTTTTAGCATATCCTTCCTTCTGATGATGCCTCAGTTACATGCTTTGAGATTTTCTTTACAGAATCTGGGAAATTTGCAAAATTAAGACTTGTTTTCAATTTTATTTCCAATGCCAAAAAATGCTTGATAGATAATTTCATAAATGTCCCTTCACCACCCTCACAATATTTTCTAGCACAATAAATCCCATGATTTTCAAGTAATTCATAGACTGTTACAAGTATTTCAAACTCCTTTTTCATAGGGATACTGAATTCCAAATGTTGAAGTTTGAAAAAAGGCGATGACTGGATCAAAAAAACAACTCCTTTCTATTTATTCATTAGGATCCACACTTGCTAAACCAGAAAACTTGAGAGAGGGAATTCCTCTAATGGCATGACACATAATAGTCAAGAGAAAACATTGCACCTGAGTCTCACTCTCTTCAATCTCTTCTCTTATCTGAGATGCATATGTAGATATTGACTTCATTTCATCTACGGCCATTTTCTTCCAATAACCTTTCCTAGCCTCTTCCTGCTCTAATAATGTAAGGTTACAATCATTAAGGCCTTGAGGCTGATGTAACCATACATATTCCAAACAAAAAGGTCAGGGAAATCTTTTTCCCATCCTGAATATTCAAAGATAATTTTTCGAGCCTCTCTTGACTTTTAGTTGATTAAAATTATGCTACAACACATTTGATCTCATGGTTGCATTTCATTTCCACTTCTTTTATGTGATTATCTTACTTTGTTACATGCTATTTTAAATTAAATTATGTATGCATCCTTGAAGTAAAATATCTGGATCAAGTTTGGTATTAGAGAAGGTCTTCTTGATGTGAGTTGCATGAGTGAATGCAAACTAGGAATAAGCTCAAAAAAGGTGAAGGAAGATTGAAATCCTTTGATCCCAACACGGGGTGTGTAGCACGAAGATGGAACATGGTAGATGAGGAAACTCGAATAGAGGAAGAGAGAAATGAGAGCAAGCTTTTCTACACCATGGCAGAGAAAGTGGAAAAATTGTTTGCACAATATGAGAAGACAGTAAATCATGAGAAGAAAAAACCAGGCATTGATCATGCCTCAATAAAACATGGAGGTGGAGGAGAAAATCCCCCTTCCTCTCCATCCTCCAGTGATAGTTCTTCTTCTTCCTCTTCTCATCATTTTAACAGGCATCATAGGAATGCATCTAATAAGCCATTTTTTAAGTTATATGTAAAGTTTTATCTTCCCACATATAATGGAGAATGTAATGCAGATAAATTAAACAACTGGATTATATAGATCAAGGTATATTACCTGATTCAAACCAATCAAGGGAGATGAGGCCAATATCCAATTAGCATATATTCGACTGAGTGGCACTGCCCTCGTCTTGTGGGAGAGAAAGTTGCATAAAGGTAGGAAAAACATGGGTAATCTACTTTCTTCTTGCTCCAATTTTGTTTCTACATTAAAATATCAGTTTTATCCTTTTGTTTATCGACAAAGGATTTAATGGAATGGAAGTATTTGAGACAAGGAAAGGGTAAAAGTGTACAAAGCTTCAGAGAAGAGTTTAGAAAATAAGCTTGAAATTTGGGCATTTCACTTTATTCACAAGAAATTGTTACAAAGTATATTTGTGCTTTACATAGTTACATCAAGAATTATTTGTTGTTGTTTGAGCCTACTACAATTGATGTGGCTAGTGTGAAGGTCATTCACCTTGAAAGTGGGGGAAATAATGAAAAAGAAGATCAACCCAAGAAATCATCTTTCGAACCTCATAACGGAAAGTTCAAAGGAAAAGTAAAGGGAAAGGAAAATAAGGTAGCTACAACCAGAAAATAAGAAGGAGAAAATCCATCCTCCACACATTGCAAGAATAAAGGACATGATGATGAACACTATTGGAGGTTTCATCCAGAGTTGAAGCTAAGGAGATTTGATGGAAAGGGCAAGAAAACGACGGTGGAAACACTGACGCAGGACCTTGGATCTGATTCCAGTGGCAAGAGACAAATCACAACAGTCGGCATTAAAGGAAACCTCTCACTTCATGCTAATGAAAATTCTGAATTACATGTCATTACAAGTTCTTCAAATGAGTTTCTTGTTAATGAGTGAAAGAGGAATGAATTATTTCACATTACATTTTTGTTGAGACATACTAAAGTACAAACCTTGTTTTATATAGTCTCACAAGTAAACTTGATTTCAGGATAATAAATTAGGGTTGGAGACCAAGCCTCATCTAAAAACCTCCCCTCTTGGTTGGGTATGGGACAAAGACAAATTGCATGTAACCAAATAGTGTAGGGCTAGATTTTTTAATGCATCCAAACTAGTAGATGAGGTTTATCTTGACGTTGTACCTTTGGATATATGTGGCATGGTATTGGGGAGTTCATATTTGTATAACAGGAAAGAAATTTTATTTCTCCATGAAAACAAGTATCATCTCAAGAAATATGAGGTGGAATACATTGTTAGAGCTCATCATATCAATATCAGTGCTAATCTTGTAAGTGTAGGTCTGATGAAGAGATTGATCAATTCCAGCAAAGGGTGCATGCTTATGGTTGTGAGAGAAAAGTATAAGAAGACATTTGAAGCCTTCCAAGGTTGTGATCCCACTCATAAGAAATAATTGTATGAAATTGTTTGTAACTATAATGGGATTTTTTAGGAACCAAAACAAATTTATTGATCAAACGATAACTATTACCTCAAAACGAGAACTCTAAAAAAAAAACATCAAAAAAACATGAAAAAACAACCCGAAAACAAAAAGTGTTATTTTGGAATAACTTTCCTTTTTTTCCAGCTAAATTTTCAAAAAAAATTAAAAATGGAAGTAAAGACAATTTTTTTTTGCATAAAAAACACCCTGAAAACGAAAAGTGTTGATGATGGAATAATGTCGTCAATTTTTTTTGTGCAAAAACCACCCTGAAAACGAAAAGTGTTGATGTTGGAATAACGTCGTCAATTTTGTGTGTGCAAAAAAACGCCCTGAAAACGAATAGTGTTGATGCTAGAATAACATATTTTTTTGGGGGGGGGCTAAATTGTCAACATCTTTTAATAATGACATTATATATAAAATATCACGACTCTAAAAAACTTAAATTTTCAATGATAGGCATGACATTAGCGATAAAATATCAGAAGTCTTGAAATTCCAACAATTTTGAGGCATGGTATTAAAGATAAAATATCATGTCTCTGAAAAGGCTTAAAATTACAAGGATGAAATTAGGGATAAAATATCACCTCTATGAAAATCCTTAAAACTCCAAATATTTTCAGCGATGGTGTTAACATTATTTTAAAAATTATTTCCATTTAATTTATGTTATTTTATTTTTATTTTTAGGTTTATCATATTAATAACAATTTGTTAAAAATGAAAATAACCATATTGCGATCTAGAGGAGTGTTGTGGCCATCGTGACCTAGGCATAGGTGCTTCCCTTTATTTCTGTTGCAGCCTGAGCCTAGGTGCATGGCCCCTTCGGTGGACACCCCAGAGGCGGCCTCTCCGCCTGATCACACCCAAGCCTTTTCGGCGATGATCAGTTCCCTAAATCCGCCTCGACCAAGGCCAAAAATTTCCAAGTTTGTCAAGAAACTAGACGAAATTCAGGAAGTATCTCTTCCCCCTGCAATCCTTCGAATGGCAGCTTTCTTGCTCGCCGAGAAAGGCCTCATTGGGAAATTTACAGGACTGTGGCCTTCGCCGAAAACAGTTCAAAAATGGGTTGAACTCAACTAGACAGATAAGATCAATGGGAAAATTTCAAACAGATTCTGTGGCAGGGGCTATTTCACATTCCATTTTGAGACAAAAGAAGACATGGATTTGATCTTCAGAAATGGGCCATACTTCATGGATACCAGAGGGCTCTATATCAACAAATGGACTCCATACTTTGATCCCGAACTTGACATGCCCAATGTTGTCCCTATCTGGGTTCGCCTCCCTCGCCTCCCCTTGCATTACTGGGTTGATGATTCAGCCCGAGCAATCAGGAACGTAGTAGGAAAATTCATTGATAGAAGCGAACTAAAGGACAACATGCAAGCCTACACCAGGATCTACGTTGAAGTGGATCTAAGGAAAGGTCTTCCTGAGGTGATCAAACTAAAGGTCGACAACTGGACTCACATACAACATCCAGACTACGAACAAATCCATTTTAAGTGCAAGGTATGTCATGAATATGGTCATTTTTCTAATAGATGCACTAAAGTTATTGAGGTTGAAAACTTTGATCCAGAATCACACTGGGAACCCTAAAAAATAATAAGACTACTATGAATCTTAGAAGCATCGGTGCACCATCTACCCAACCCTCCCATTCTGCCCTCCCCCTTAACCCCCCCTGTCAAACCCCTCCTTAACCCCTCAGTAAACCCCTGACCCCCCTCTTAACCCATCCTCCAACCCTTCCCTTACATCCCTAAAGCCCTTCTCCTCTCTTTCCCCTTCAAAAGAGGACCCTCCTCAACCCTCCATCCCCTCTCCTCTTCAAGGATCCACTCCTCAGATCTCCCCATCCAAGTATTGGCCCCCTTCCTCCTTTGTTGAACCTTCTTCTGCCCGTATTTTTACCAGGAATGCTACCAAAGAGCATGGGGTTACTCTGGAAACCCTTAAAAAATAGGCCCCACAAGTAAATAATCCAAGCATCATCGAGATGAAGTAGCCTAGAAGGACATTTCCCTTGGAACCTAGTACCCAATTGAAACTTTCATTGGAGGTCATATTAACAAAGAAGCAAGCCAACATGAATTAGGAGGGAATACATGTCATCAACCTACATTCTTGAAATGGTGAAAGCCATCTCTTGGAATTGTAGGGGACTAGGGCACCCCTCTAAAAACATAGCTCTGAGAGACCTTATTAATCAAGAAAAGCTCGACATAATTCTCCTTCAAGAAACTAAGCAAGGAGAAAGAGACATGGAGAACATCATAAATAAAATGAAGAACTACATGGGCACTATGGTAGAATATAGGGGTGCCTATGGAGGAATAGCTACTATTTGGAATCAAATGCTTGGAAACAAATTGCTGTTGTCAATACCTAGGACTGAATCAAAGTTAATCTCCAGAATACACAAGAGAACATTGTGGTAACTGTGTACAATATATATGGACCAAATCATTACAAGGACAAGGAAGTCTATTGGAGCACCATGAAAATAGATATGGAGTGAGGATAATAAACACATCATCAAAGGAGGAGACCTCAACTTGATCCTGCATGCCAATGAAAAAAGAGGAGGCGGCTTTAATTATGATCCTTCAAGAGATTAGCTAGAAACTATTATCCAAACGCATGGTCTGGTTGACATCATCCCCAAAAACTGAAAATTCACCTGGAGCAATTGAATAATTGGAGCTGGAAACATAATGGAAAGGCTTGACCATTTTATAGTCGTTGTTCCTCTTATCTCTCATTACTTTGTTGCCTCCTCTAATATCCTCTCATACTTTGCCTTTGATCATTACCCCGTTACCCTCTCCTTAGGGGATCAAACCTCCCTTGGACCCCTCCCTTTCAGATACAATCCGCTTTGGAGTGAATTCCCTAAAGCCAGATAGATTGTGCTTTATTCTTGGCAGCAACATGTGAAGGGCTCCCGAATGTATATTTGGGAATCAAAGTTGAAGAAAGTGTGTATGGCACTTAAAGACTCGGAAAAACTACACTACAGGGAACCAGACAAAGTTAGAAATGAAATAAAAAATAAGCTGAAAGCAGTCCATATTGACATCAACACTCATGGAGTGAATCAAGAAAAGCATGAGCAGGAGAAAGATCTATACTAGAACTTGTGTAAAGCAAACATGAAAGAAGAGGAGAAATGGAGGTTCAAATCAAGAAATCTTTGGCTGCAAGCCGATGAAAAAAATACCTCTTTCATCCATAAACAAGCCACAGTTAGAAAGTCAAGGAATAATATCTCAGCCATAATTGATGATGAAGGAAAGTTTCACGCAGATCAGGAAGGTATCAAGGTTGTTGCTAACATCCATTTTAAAAAAATTCTCACTAAAATAGCTACGCTGGAGGATTACACTCTTGAATCACTTTCCCAATCTAATCACAGGCGAGATTAATAATTCCCTCATTAAAGATATAGAGGAGGCTGAAATTCTCAATGTTATTTGGACATTACATCCAGACAAGTCTTCGGGCCCAGATGGATTTTCCATTAGTTTTTACCGGACTTTTTGGGAATTCATTAAAAAGGACCTTATCAAAATGATTTTGTGAGTACAAAGAAATAAGAAGATCGATGGCTTTACAAAATCTACCTTCCTCGTTCTTATACCCAAAGAGAACCGTCCCTCTTCGTTCTCCAGATTTAGGCCTATTTGCCTCTACAATTCTTCGTACAAAATCATAACTAAAATCCTCGCTACCCGCCTTAAACCCCATTTCCCAAAGACAAAACTTTGATTCTAATCTCTTGGTCGAAGAAGCCATTCACTCGAGTATGAGGATATCTGAGAAAGGATTCATACTGAAACTTGACCTTGCTAATGCTTTTGATAGAGTGAGACATTCATTCCTCTTCTATGTCCTTCAAAAAATGGGATTTGAACCCAATTTCATATCTCTCATAAATGCCTACATCTCCAATCCTTGGATCACCCCCTTAGTCAATGGTAGGCTTGGTAAATTCTTTTACTCTACTCGTGGCCTCAAACAAAGCTTCCCTCTATCTCCTTTTCTTTTCATCCTCATGGAAGATTCCTTTAGCAAAGCCTTGGATCATAAGCATAGAGTTGGCCTCATCACCGGTATCAAGTTCAGCAATGAAGCCAAGGATATGAATCAATCTCAATTTGTTGATGACACCCTCTTGATGGATGGAGCCACCAACATTATTGCTCAGAGAATCAAATCACTTCTTGAAAAATTTATGCTTTTTTCAGGAGGGAAGATTAACTATCACAAAAGCTGCATCTATGGGTGGATTTCTACAATTAACACCATCCATAGTATTGCACAAATATTTGGAGTCCCCCACAAGTTGAATTGGACCCATTTTAATTACCTTGGGATTCCTGTCAGTGTTGGACACTTGAATACCGAGGTCTGGAACATCACCATTAAAAAAATGAAAAAGAGAGTGCAATAGTGGAGATCTTCCTGGCTTAATCTGGCTGGGCGCACAATCCTCTTAAAATTTCTCCTCATTGCCTTGCCTTTCTATCACTTTTCCTTGATTTATGCTCCCTCCAGCATTCAACAAAAAATAGAAGTTGTATTAAGGCAATTATTATGGCAAGGAGGGAAAAATGAGAAGAAGAAATTCAATTTAGTCAAATGGAGGCAGGTTACTCAAAATTATGAAAATGGGGGACTTGGTATTCGCATTCCAAAGCTCTTGAACAATACCTTTGGGGGGGGAATAGTGTGGCACCTTATCACAGGACAACATTCTTGGTGGATCCAAGTACTAGAGACCAAATACCTTATCATTGTTAGACAAAATATTCTTGATCAGACTCTCCCAAACAGACCATGCTCCATAATTTGGCCCTTATGCAAAAAATCTATACCATTTATCAGTAGATATATCTCCAAAGTTCCTCAAGGAGGAAGCAGCGTAAACATCTAGGAGGATAAAATTATGGGAAATTCTCCCCTCACTGATAGCCCGAGAATTCATCGTATTCAAAATTATCTCCAGAGTCAAGGTATAAACACCATTGATCAGATTTCCAAATGGGACGAAAAGTCTAATGCCTAGAATGGATAGGCATTTCCTATTACTCCCCCTCAACTTGAGGCTGATCTAGCAAATCTGAAAGTAATGCTCCATGGTTCAGCTCCAAATGGCAAACATGAAATTTTTCGGTGGGATCCCTCTAGATCATCATACAAAATCAAAGTACCTTATGGGTCCCTACTCAAAGAACACTTCCCCTCTCCTCTGTGGCACATATGGAAGCTAACATGGAAATCTAAAGCCCTTCCAAAGATAAAAATGTTCATCTTGATTCTGCTCAAAGTTAAGATATTGACTTCTGATAATTTTAAAAAAAGAGGCATTTGTGATCCTTCCAGATGCCCCCTGATCTGAAATTGTGAGAACAAAGTATTTCTCATACAGAGATTGACAGTAAGGGGCTTTTACTGGTTATTTCACCTTTACTAGAAAGGATGAAACCAGAAGCTTCTGGCCCACAAAATGGCTCTGCCTAAAGAAATAAAATGTAATCACTGAAATAGATCTGATCAATGAAAGTATTTGTTTATGTGCAAAGTATTCATTAATCCAAATTTTATGTGTGAATAAGCAAGTTTAAGTATTCTGCAAATGAAGTAATGTGGTTTGAAGTTGAACTAATGAGTTTTGTTCACTTTATAATGTTGCTTAGGAAAAGTGTACTTATGAAAAGTTACTGTTTAACATAGCAGAATCTGAAATATAACAGCAAAAATACACAGCATGATAGTAAGCATTTGTTTAAGCAGTTCACCCCTCTCTTGGGCTACCTCTGCTGGCTCCAAAAGCCTCTAATTAGGCTTTTCCCTTTTTCATTAATGCACAAAATACGAATTACACTATGTAGAAAGACTCAAAAGGAACAATAAGCTGCAAATTCAGATACAGAAGGCTGAAATCAGTATAAATCGACTATTCATTCACCTCCATTGGATGAGTATAGTCCAAAACAGCTGATCTTTCATTAGGCCCTAGTGGCTCCACAACCAAAATCTATGGTAAAATCACTGATAGAGCACCCTGATGGCTTTGCAAACACTCCCAACAGCTCCATAATGCTTCAATACCCCTAAATCAAAAAACAATTCGTCCCAAAAAGACTTCCCTAGCCAAAGTTATGGCTAACTAAAGTTTGCCTAGATTCACTCCAGCTAAGTCTAGCTAACTGCCAGATAGCTCCGACAAATATGGAGCGGTTGCTAAATTTGAGGGGTCCGCCGAAACTTCCGCCAGTCGTGGGGCTAAAGATTAGGTCCACGTGACCATACCCTCTGGCGTTCAGTTAGGAACTTTGAGTTATATGCGCATATCATAAAGTTTCAACCATATGTTAAAACAAACTCCGCTCCAAGCGCTGGGCCCGCGTGACCAAGACCCCGCCACCTGCGCGCCCAAACGAAATTTGAAGTTTAAATTCTAATTCGCGCCAATGGTTAACACGTCCCACAGTTGTAGCTCGTTGGTCGGGCCTATGCGTTGTGTCCGCCCCGACCCGGGGTCGAACCACACTGCGACCAAACAAAAGTTTTAAACTCCGCTCTGCCAATTTGAATCACGTTTTTTAAAACCCACATGACTTTACCTTAAGCCATTCGTAACCTGCCACGTATGTATTACATTGACTTCTGAAATGTGAACGTTGCCACATTAAACCATACGTTATGCCTTTAAACATTAGAACTGTGCATTTTAAAACCTTTTTCATATTTCGAACTTTGTTTTAATATATGGTATGGTTTAACATTTAAATTTTTTTTAATAAGGTTTAATTAAAATTTAAAATTAATTAAAACATATAATTAATTTAATATAATATATGATTAATTTTAAACCATATAAAATATTAAAAACTATATAGTTTAATTAATTTATTAAACCTTAATAAAAATAAATAAAATTTATCGATGGATCACAAAAGCCAGAGATCTTTTAATAAATAAAATTATTCCAACACATAGTATTAAAAAAATTTCCTTTCAAAATTGTTGGGTGATTTCAAAATGTAATATCTCCTCCATACGGTAACGGATTTGAGTGTCGTTCACGGCTACAGGATCGTTTTGGCGAGCTCTTTCATGTCGTTTTGGTTTGGAACAATTTTGAGCAACTTCATTTTTGAGCATTTTTCTACAAGGGACTTGATCTCCTGATCACCCCCTCTGTAAAAAACAAGAAGAGATTGCACTCCATCTATTTGTGAGGTGTCCCTTTGCTAATCAATGCTGGAATGATCTCACGAATTTCTCCCAGATTGACTTAGAAACCATCAGTTCGATCTCAGAGTTGATAAACAATTGCAAAAAGGGCTATCCCTAGGGAAAAAAGAGCAAGAACATAGCCAAAAGGGTCTGGGACACCCTCCCATATGTGCTTCTCTAGAGTATCTGGTTGGCTAGGAATAAGGTGAATTTTTAGGATAAGAAAGCCTACCCAAGGAAAGCACAAAACAAGACATGGAGTCTCTCTGTTGAGACTATTTTATCCAAAACCAACAGCCATATCAATTTCAATGATCTGCAAGTAGAAGAAATAACATTTTTGGGGAGAGCGCTTGACAATCTTGGTTACAGCGAACTCCTATCATACAAAGTCCTCAAAAGGAGCAGTGGAAGATAAGACTCAAGGAAAAAGAGTTCATTTAGTGGATGGATGGTTGTAAAAGACCTGCACTCTTCTTTGATGTAGCATTAAAGCCCAAACCAAGCATTCTTGGGGCAGGAGACGTCATTAGGAATGAACATGGTTTCGTTTTGACTTCCTTTGAATGGGGGCTTGGCTCTCTGTCAAACAATAGAGATGAGGCCTACGCTCTGTACAAGGGTCTCTAAATGATCAAGAGCCTAAATTTTCAAAATTCTATGATATTCGGTGACTCTGCCACTATCATTAGTATGATGACAAATAGTAAGAATTGTCCCAACATCGCTCTCTATAGGCCCGTCAACATATGTTGTATCCTAATCAAAGATATGAAAGATCTTTCCTTTTATCATATTCTCAGAGATAATAATAAAGAAGCAGACATCTTAACTAACAAAGCCTACAATAGACCATCCGGTCAATTATTCTGCCAAGATGGCACATCTTTTTCTACATTTCCATGATATCTCTCTCTGTCTCTTTTACTGATTATATGACACTCTATAAGATTCTGTCAGCATTTTTAATCTCTCTCCATACCAATAGAAACGCCATACCAATGATATTATCACCTCATGAAGCTCGCGTTGTTTCCTTCTTCCTGCCAACTCCTCTTGTCTTCCTTATTTATTCGTCCTCTCCCTATGCTATGTTTCATCAATCCCGCTTCTTTGATTGCTCCTCTCTGCCTTTGACAAGGCATCACACCTGCTTTCTCAGGACTATCCCTCCTAAGTGGTCAATCACTTTCTTCCTGGGATCCCCTATCTTTAGATTTTCTTTGCTACCTATCATACCCTGTGGAAATTCTGATCTCACTCCTCCACTGCTCAGAGCTTTTAAACCTCGGCCTCATTGTGTATCATAATTTGTCTCTTCAGCGATATCTACCTTAAATCCCAGCCTTCCAATGTATCAGCTCAGATCCTCGACCCTTCAACTAACTGTAGTGTGATTCTCTGCTCAGACCATTAAAGGAATTATGAGAAGTGAAAATTGCTTCCATTGTGCAGACCTTCAAGCAAAAATGGCTCTAATTCTTGGGCAGTTGAAGATCATGGAAGAAAAACACCAAGTGGATACTACCTTTCTCCAGCAACAAGCTCAGTCCTGTCAGAAACAACTTCTAGCTACCTCAAATCGATGTGCACATGTGGAAGAATCCCTCCAGATCCTGAAATATACGCTAGACAAATGCTCTGCTCCAAGTTCCAACTCAAACAATGTCATAAATGCCAATCCATATCACAATCAAGACAACATCGATGCTTCTACTAGAAAGCCAATCAACATTGACTAATCTTCATTCCTCCCCTCTCTCTTTTGTTCATGTCCTTTAAATTCTCACTTATGCTTTCAGAGTTTGTTAGAATTTACCTTGATTCTGTAATGCGGTATAGTATCAATAGTCGACACATTGGAGGCTCGGTATTTTGTCTTTATACCCCTCCTTGGTTGTCCTCATCGCCATTAGAATGTAATTAGGAAATCTCCCTATCTTTTTTTTCAAATATAATATAACAACCGACTTTGTAAAAAAAAAATTATTAAATATAATGTTTTTTTATATAATGTACTGAAATCACTGGATAGGAAACACTTTAGTTATGATGAATGAACAACTTTACAAAACAAATGAATTTATATTTTATTTTGGAGTTTTTTATACTCTATGCATTAAAACATTTTTTTTTTTGGAAATTTGTGTAAATATTTTTTATTTTAATAATTTTGAAATTTTGAAATTGTTTTTTAAAAACTATATTTCATTATTGAGAAATAAATAAATAAATAAATAAATATATATATATATATATATATATATATATATATATCGATTGATACTTGATGATATGGCAGTTGGTAGTGGTGTCCAGCAGTGCACATAGGGGTGCAATTGGTCTCAGGCATGTGCCAAGGGGCACAGAGATACACACTTGTATGCAGGAGAGTGCATGAATTCTTGGCCATTAGGTGGTGATATGTGACGCCAACCATTATGGTTTTGGAGTGTCACCTCTAGGGAGATCGTCTGATAGAGGCGACTGACATGAAAATGGATGTAACTCAACTTGGATCTATGAGGATGTAGATGAGCATCATTTGATAATATCCATGGGTACTTTTGTGTCGATCTCACTCCCACATTTTTTGCAGGTGCAACGGAGTCAGATGTTGTTCCTTGATGACTTCATCATGAGCAGTAGGATCCAGGAGGCTTACTTGAGATAGCTAGTTGGGGAAAAAAGTGTACAAAGAGATACTTCTCATAGTGGAATTTGGTCAGGGCACGAGTTGATAGGTACAGGCCTGGGGAGTGCGTGGTTTGATACAGAGGTTGTGTATACTCCACCCTTTATTTAACACTTAGGGAGGTGGCTGAGAGGGAGTTGCATGGTACTCTTTCAGCTAGACAGCTTGAGGCATTAGGTGAGCATGAGATATGGGGGATCGTAGTACTTTTTGGCAGGATGATTCCTAGGCTTCCGGCAATGCCCAGGCCCATCATCAAGTGTTGGTATAGCAGATCTTGATGTGTGATTTGGCAAGTGCAGAGCAGTTGGTCATTTACAGGATAGGTACTTGATGCTTAGTTCCTACCTATTAGATAATACAGGAGTCATAGATGAGGCACCAAAATCTAACATCATATCATAGCGACATGAAGTGAGGATTGGGAGTGGTGGACCTCCAGTATGGTCATGGGATTCAGGGATCTAGTTTATGTGGAGGACACTCCATTACTTAGAGAGTACGATCAGGATAATCAATGATCTAGTTCATTATCAAGTTGACACACAAGGATCACCGAGGTTTTCATCGTATGGTGAGGCAGGTGGTTGTTCAAGATTGGGACCAACCATAGAGAGATAGGCACGGTAAATGTTGGTTCCCCATGGTAGGTTAGGTATTTCCTCGATCATCACATATACTATGGCTGAGAGTTGCAGGAGATGAGGCTCTGGTATGAGCATGTTAGACAATTATTCATGACTAGAGTGTTGCAAGGTTAGCAGGATAGTTCCTTCCCGCGATGGGCATGGGACCCTGGCATCACAGTACTTGATATTTCAACTACCCTTGTGAGTGAGATGGGTTCGACAAGGGGAGATCATTCTGACCTTCCGTTGTATTTTAAGGATTCTTCGTTGGGCGTGGGGGACTTCACCGACATGGAAGGATAATCAACAGGCGTAGTTCAAGGGAAGGTCATGTAGGGAAGGTTTTAGTTCCATAAGATTTGGATTGTCTCTTTAGGTGCCCACCCTTGCAGTACATGAGATGGATGACTTACTAGAGCAGTTGTAGGTGGAGACAAACATGACTTTGTATGATTATGATGCTCTATTCACTGAAGTTATGCAGAGGGCTTCGGGTGCGTATACCAGGTTGGACAGTTAGTGGAGAAATGAATGCCTAATGCTGATCAAGATAGCTTGGGATGCTCGAAATATAGGGCATAGATCTGGGATGGCCGGGTGGTACATTTGGGACCCTGGTATTGTGTAAAAATATTGTTGGGGTCAATTGATCGAGAGAGTGCTTGTTCAAGCATTTCTTGAGGACAAGAAATTTTTGGTGAGCAGGACCATAATGTCCCCATTTTTTTTGAGGAGGACTGCGTAGTGGTTGGAGCCATATTGCTATTGTGGAGTGGAGTCGCTGGAATATTCACTGGAGGAGCTACAGGAGTGATTGAGGACCCATTTCTAGAGTGTATCAGCAATAGAAGCCTTAGAGGAGTAACCTTTAGGCAATTCTGAGCTAGTATACATAGAGACTGCGTAAGCACTTCCCTAGATAGCACAATCATTGGAGGAGGCTCTTTTGTGGGAGCTGCCTTGGAGGGATTTTCGAGCTGAGGTGTTCGGGGATTGATTGGAAGTTAATTTGAGGAGGTTTGTTGGGTTTTTGAAGGGCACTGATGGATTGTAGCAGTCGCAGTAATAGAAATCAAATTTGGAGGAGGGCTAAGCTACAAAGGGTCATATTTTGAAGGTTGGAATTAGAGGAAACCCTTTTTGGGTTTTTGTGGGTTTTGGGCAAGGGTCACCTTTGCAAATTCCCAGAATTTTCTAAGAAGTTTTCAGTGAGTAAATCAGAGGCCGAATTCAGGCAGCAAGGTAGTTTTAGAGGAACAACGCAGTTTTCTTGAGGAGCTTGCTATTGGAGCTGTTCGATTTGCTTGTACTCATCACTTGGTTCTTGTAGCTTGCCTTGTGCAAGCCCAAGTCCATTTTCTCCAACTATTTTGTACCGCAACATTATCATATAATAAAATTTGGCCAGTTTATGGAGTTGGTGCATATTTTCTGGTTGAACTTGTGTTAATTTCTGAAATTTTTTGTGTTGTTGTAAATGCATGTTTTCTGTTATCATTGTTAATTTTCCATTAGGAATATTACACCCCTGTTGGACTCTTGCTAAGAGGTTTGGCTAAACTCTTCTTAGATGAACAGGTTGGAATGCTCTAGTTCTTCTTAGGTGTTTCATAAACAATCTTTCTTCTTTCGCTAGCTTGTTTGGTCTTATTCAGCTCTCTCATCACATTTTCTTGCGGTCGACTCCAAACTGTGTTATATCCTCACTAGGAAAGGCTTTAGGGGATTCATTGTTATGTGGGGGTTGAATTATGGAATTTTGGTGATGTCCTTCTACAATAAAATCATGGGTTGAATTTGTGGGTGGCTCTTATCAGTTGGGGTGGGCCAGGGCTCATCCACCCCAGGGCTCATAAAGTAGTGTGTTTTTTTGTTGTTTTGGCTACTTGGGTGTGCGAGTTCTTGGTTTGTAGTGAGGTGGTTTTCCTTATTTAAATCTTGTCGTTTTCTTATTCTAGTGCTCAAGGCCTAATGTTGATGGCAGAGAATGAAGAAAACACTTCACAGGGTCCTACTGTTGATGGCAAAGAATGAAGAAAACACTTCACAAGGTCCTAATGTTGATGGCAGAGAATGAAGAAAGTTGGTTGTATTTTGGTTTTTTCTTAGTTTTTTGCTTATTACATTGTTAACATGAAATCTTCTAGTTTTCCTTTAATGGTCTCAACCTTTTTTGTATGTACATATTGGCAAACAAAACTTATAGGAATATGGGTTTGATTTATTGGTAATTGCTCTGCTCAAGATGTAATCATTCTGTAAATTAATAAAAAATATTAATTTAAAATATATATATTTCATTTATTAAAAAAATATTATTGTTAAAATAATTAGATTTTAATAAAATTTATTAAAATAAACCAACTAAAAACCATATAATGTTGTAAATATCCTTAACCTATAAAAAAATCCAAAATTTTATTCCATATTTATTTGTTCAACCTAAAATAAAACACCATAATAATATTTTAAAAATGTTTAATGAACTTTCAATTAAAAATTCGAAGTAAAAACCATTTTATAGTTCTCAATTATTCATGTGACTTTCCGATTCAATTAAAATTTTCAACCAAAACCCATTGAAAATTTCATTTTTAAATCATCAAACTAGGTTATTTTAATAAAAAATTTCAAGTAAATGGCAGGAATTACGGATATTAAAAGATAAAAACTTTAAAATATTGAACCATCTTTATCAAAGTTCTATAATTAAAATAACAATATAATTAACAACAAAATTGATATTTAATTACAAAATAATATCGTTACATACACTTAAACAATAGAATATCATTACGGGAGATGTGATGAGAAAATAACACTATCACGGAAGATGTGGACATAACACGAGATTACTGTCATATTTTTCCGTTGACCTTAAAAAAATATATGGAAATGGATAAAATTTCTCCGCTTGACCAAGAAAACTTCCAAAGTTGATCAGGCCATATGGCTCATTACCTTGAAAGACTAGAACAGTTAACCACGGCTACCTATGGCTGCTGCATATAAATTTTCAGCCACATGACCACTTCATCTGATAACCAGTACGATCACCATAACAGAAACTGGTCGATATATGTGATGTTTTCTGGTCGCTTGAGTTAGCAAAGGATGGAAAGTACTTTACACATATTTCCGGAATCTGCAATTAAATTCTGTTCTATAGCTAAAAAAAACTCAATTAAATTTTAGAATTTGCAATAGAATAAAGTTCTACTATGTACCTGAAGGGAAATTCATAGACCTTCCCGGCTATTTCTTCACAAAATACTCCACAGGATCGGTGTTGTTGGGGCTTTGAACAATAAATTCCACTGAGAGTTCTCTCACTCTCTTATATCACAAGAATCGCAATCGCTGCTCGCATTCAAGAACCTCATCACCACCGATCCACACATACAGAGTCCACGGCACATTAATGGAGTCCCGCCGCCTCTTTCTGCAACTGGACTACCGTTACCCACAGCAACTGTCATTGAATGGACAGAGTAATCGCTCTCGAACTCACATCTATGGATTTCAAACGCAGGAGAGGGGTTCTGGAAATGAATGAATAAATGGCGGCCCCGCCCCATTCCCTCAATTCGCAGATCCACGAAGGCGAGGGCGAGGGCAATCAGTCTGTCCATGGCATGACGGGTGCTGTGATAAAGACAATCCAGTTGTACAAAGACACGGCGGGACTCCAAAGATTGGCGTGGACATTTTAAGAATCTCTTACCGATGATGAGGCTCTGGAATCCAGCAGCAATGGCCGATCAGTCTTGAGACACAGGAGAGAAGGAGCGAGAGGAAAATAGACGCAAGGAATCCCAGAGGGTTGAGCGACCGATGAGGAAGCAAACGCAAACTCATGAAAACTCCTGCGCAACCACGCAATTTAAAAGAATTGGGTGCAAACCGCCAATGAGCAGCAATCTCGCTTTTTCAAAATCAGAAATGATGGCACCTCCGATAACCATTGAAATTTTTTAATAGATGTGACAGGTTGCCGGGCATTTGTTGGAGACACTCACATGGAATCCATGCTTCGCTGCTGGTGGTCGGCCATGTCGCTTTACTTCCATCGAAAGGTATCTTCACGTGAACGGATGTCTTTGTTACAGATTAGTCATTCAGTTAGCCGTAGTCTAGGTCACAATGTCGCTAGGAAAACCGTGGTAATTCACGCAGCATTTTGAAAAAAATTGTAATTATTTTTTGGAAACCCTCTAAGAGTTATCAAGTTTTAGGATTTTGGGTGTTTTAAGTGTTATTGAATCTATTTCCACTATTAAATAAAAATTATTTAAACATTAGGAGGATTGGATTTCTTGAAATGTTTTCACCACTAAAATTTTGTACTCGTCTCACAATTGTACACTTTGTAAACTAAGTCAATCAATTATGATAATTTTATTACTTTTTATTATTATTTTATTTTATGGGAAAAATAGATGGTCAAATCAGACAACTGTAACTAACACCACTTGGAATTACATGGTGGTGCTCTATTGGGGCAACCTTTCGCCACTGCCATATGTCTCTCTGTGTTTGGCTTTAACCTTTTCCTTAAATGGAATTACATATTGGTGATTTGTTAGGGGGCACTTTAATTACTGCCAAATGTCTCTCGGTCTTTGGCTTTAACCTATTTCCTTACAACAAACTCTTAGCCGCAAACAAGTTTAGAACATACTCCAAGCCTAGTAAATATCATTATCATTATGTTGATTTATAATTTGAGTGCATTTTGAAGTATTTTATATATTAAAATAAGTGTGATATTAAGTTGTTCATTATAAGGAGACTCGAAAAATGGCGTCGTTAGGGTTTTCGAAGATCAGAGGAGCGTCGGAACATCGGTCTATGAAGAGTGAGGACGAGAGATGTTGGACGCTAGAGGGTTAGGGTTTTCATGCCAGACCCCTTCAGAATGTTGGAAAAATTGATAAATGGCATGCTTCAATACCATGTTGGAAATTTCTGAATATTTTGAACAAAATAGAGGAAACAAAGTTACTCAACTAAACACAAAGATTTAATGATAGTGATGTGGACACAGAGATGGAGTAAAGCTCTATTTCATTAACCATAAAAATCACTATTACAAAATACAAACTTTCATCAGAACTACAGTTTTGGAATAAACAAAATACTCCTTACTATGTTTTTCAATTTCTGCTTTTACACAGATTTATGTTTCGGTAGCACACAGTCAGTTGCTGAAACACCACACAGTCAGTTGCTGAAACACTCTAAAAATGCTCTGCTACTACAAAACACAGCGATACAAATTTCCTCTGTTTTCTGCTCTCTATCTTCTTCTCTGCCTCTATCTCTAATTCTCTATTTCTCTAACATTAAAACTACTGTTGTCTATTACATATATATGTTGAAAAACATATTTGACTTCAAATATTAAAATAATAAAAATATCTTTTAATCGTATTAGCCTTTTAAATGTAGTAAGCGGTGGGAGATAACGTGGTGCTATTTGGAAAAAACAAAGTCGGCTGTTGCAGGGACATTAACTCAGAAAATTTAATGCATAGTGGAGTGCAAAAATAAAACACGACTTTGCGGCATCCGTCCTTCTGAAATATCCACAGAAATCAGATTTATGTCCACCTATTTCAGATTGCAGTTGGAAATAATTTCCAACATTCCCCCTTAATTACAACTGCTGCTATCTTTCATACCCAGACATTCTCTGAGATAACCAAAACTTTTCTTTCCCAATGGTTTTGTCAAGATGTCAGCAAATTGCTCCTCTATTCTGCAGTGCTGCAAAACAATCTCACCATTATTAACCAATTCATGTATGAAGTGAAACTTGGTGTCTATGTGCTTTGTCCTTTTATGAAAAACAAAATTTTTAGATAAAGCTATCGCCGAGCTATTATCATAGTAAATAGTTGTGCCCTGTTCTTGTTCATGACACAAATCTCTGAGAGCTATTCTCACCCATACTGCTTGGCATGCTGTTGCTGTTGCTGCCACATACTTTGCCTCTGCTGTTGACAAAGCCATAATTGGTTGCTTCTTGGAAGCCCATGAGATGGCTCCCGATCCCATATGAAACACATATCCAGATGTGATCTTCGTATCATCAACACTTCCAGCCCAATCACTATCAGTGTAACCTGTCAACATGAAACTTTCAGAAGAGGAGTATAAAATACCAAACCCCTTTGTTCCATTCACATACCTTAGAATCCTCTTAGCTGCCTGCCAATGAGTCTCTTTCGGTCTTTCCATAAATCTGGAGATTAAACTCATAGCGTGCATAATGTCCGGCCTAGTTGCAGTCAAGTACATAAGGCTGCCAACTATGCTCTTATATAACTTTGGATCAAAATCCTTGTTGTTGTCTTCTTTTCTCAATTTCAACCCCATTACAGTTGGAGTCACAACTGCTTTGCTGTTCTGCATGTTGAATCTTTTCAACACTACTTCTTCATATTTAACTTGGGAAATGAAAACACCATTTTCACTTTGGTCTACTTCAATTCCCAGAAAATATCTTAAGAAGCCCAAGTCAGTCATTTCAAATTCTCTCTTCATGACTGCTCTAAAATATGCAATGAGAGAAACTTAATTGCCAGTAAAGATTAAATCATCCACATATAAAACAACAATAAGGATCTTACCATTATTTCCTTTTATGTAGAGTGTGGGTTCTCCATCACACTTCTCAAACCCATTCTCATTCAGGTAAGCATCTATTCTGCTGTACCATGCTCTTGGACCTTGCTTCAGCCCATAAAGAGCCTTCTTCAGTCTACATAGTTTATGCTCTTGGCCTTCAAATTCATAGCCAGGAGGTTGTTCAACATAAACCTCTTCTTTTAACACTCCATTCAGGAAGGCAGATTTAACATCCATCTGATAAATATTCCATTTGTGTTGTGCCGCAATAGAAAACACTATTCTGACTATTTCCATCCTTTCTACTGGTGCAAAGGTTTCATCATAGTCTTTGCCTTGTTGCTGCTTGTAGCCTTTCACAACAAGTCTTGCTTTGTGGCTATCGATCTTGCCTTCAGCATTGCTTTTGGTCTTATAGACCCACTTAACTCCAATGGCATATTTCCCTTTAGGGAGATCCACTAACTCCCATGTTTTACTCTTCTCAATTGCACCAATTTCTTCGTTCATTTCTTCAATCCATTTATCATCATTTACAGCATCTCCAAAATGGATTGGGTCATCAACATGACAATACAAAGCGAATAATGAATTCAGACCGAGCTTGTTACTTACCTCTCCTTGTTCATAAATCTCACTCAGATTTCTGAATCCTGGTCTTCTTGGTGTGCTTGGAGTTCCATTTGAACTTGAGGGCGTTTCTGATCCCTGCGGTGTGTTTGGAGAAGCACTTCCTTGACTTCTTAAGGCTATTCGAATTCCATCTTGTGGTGTGGTTAGTTGTGCTTGCGGTGGTGGAGGAGGAGCCACCAAAGAAGGGTTAACAACTGTTCCTTACTATCAATTTCTTGGTGAATGGATTATAGAGTTTGTATGCTTTTGACTCATCACAGTAGCCAATAAAGACACACTTCTCCCCCTTACTGTCAAGATTCTTCCTTAGCTGATCCAGTACATGTGCATATGCTGCACAGTCGAATACTCTCATGTGAGTGACAGTTTGCTTTTGTCTACTCCATGCTTCTTCTGGTATTTTTTTCATGACAGCTTTAGTTGGGCATCTTTTCAAGATGTAAACTGTGCAAGTGACAACTTCTGCACAATACTCATGCGGCAAGTGTTTTTCTTTTAGCATACTTCTGACCATGTCCAAAATGGTCCTATTCTTCCTTTCTGCAACACCGTTTTGTGAGGTGTATACCTCGTGGTAAATTTCTTTTGTATGCCATTCTCTCTGCAGAAACGCAGAAAGTCTTTGGAGATGTGCTCTCCACCTCTATCTGTTCTGAGCACTTTGATATAATGCCCACACTCCTTCTCAAAAAGAGTTTTGAAGTGGTGGAATTTCTCAAACACTTCACTCTTTTGTTTCAACACATACACCCATGTCTTTCTAGTGTAAACATCAATGAAAGTTAAAACATATTTATTTTCAACAAATGATGGTATTTGCATCGGTCCACACGCATCAAAGTGAACAATTTCCAAGGGTACTTTTGCCATTTTACTCTTTCCTACTGGAAATATTTCTTTGTTTTGTTTTCCCAAGATGCAGCCTTCACAAAGGCTATCCATCTTCTCAATCAATGCCAATCCCTTTACCATTCCCTTTTTGTGCAACAAATTCAAGCCTCCGAAATTGAGATGTCCAAATCTCAAGTGCCACAACCAATTTTCATCTTTCACTTCTTCTTGAAAGGCTTCTTATGTTACAGCTGCAATAGTTCTTCCTTCCTTCAAATCTGCCCTGAGTTTGAGAGGAAACATTCTATTGCTGGTCATCTGCACCTCTGCAATGATCTTCTTACTTGGAGTTATGTCTCTGATTGTACACACATCATTTTTGAAGACCACATTATAACCTTTGTCTATGAGCTATCCAATACTCAAAAGATTACATTTCAGACCAGGTACATAGTATACCTCTGGCACAATCATCTGTTCTCCATTTCTTGCTAGGATACTGACTCTGCCTTTACCCTTGACAGATATCTTACTATCAGTTCCTATTGTTACCTCAAATTTAACATTTTCATCCAGATTGGAAAACATTGCAATGTTTCCAATCATGTGATTACTACAACCTGAGTCTAAGAACCAAAAATATTCTTGTTTGTCTTGTGCAATGTTACATGTTAACAACACAATCTTTGGATTCTTATCTTCTTCATTTGCAAAATTAGCATTTTGCCTATTATTCATGTCATTTTTCTTTTTCCTACATTTACTGGCATAGTGCCCATATTTCTTACAATAATGACATTGGACTTGGGATTTGTCATACCTTTGTCCATGAGCTTACTGTTTGCTTGAACCTTCATCTTGGTTCTGATTGCAACTCCTTCTGCTTGTGCTAGCAGGATTATTTTTGCCTCTGTTTTGGCTTCTTCCACGACCTCTGTTATTTTCTCTGCCTCGACCTCTTCCTCGACCGAATGACATTTTAGTCTTGAATGCTTGCTCAAAATAGGAATTTGTTCCTCTACTCAATCTGTGTTCATGAGACATTAAAGAAGCACTGAGTTCATCTGCAGTGAACTGTGAGAGATCCTTTGTCTCTTCTATTGCTACCACAATAGCTTCAAACCTTGAGGGTAAGCTTCTCAAGATCTTCTCTACAATCCTTCTTTCTTCAAGAGCTTCACCATGAGATCTTATCTGGGTTATCAACCTAATAACCTGAGTGAAGAATGAATATATTGTATCATATTCCTTCATGTTGAGTGTTTCAAAGTCTCTTCTCAACATCTACAACTTTGCAGTCTTCACCTTCTCCATACCTTGATAGGCAGTTTTGAGAATCTCCCATGCCTCCTTAGACATTTTTGCTGCTGCAATCCGTGGGAAAACACTCTCATGTATTGATTGAAATAGAAAAAAGAGGGCTTTGGAGTCCTTCTTCCTGTCACTCTTCAAAAAATCTCTTTCTACTACTATCAAAGCAGCCAACGATGTTGCATCTGCAGGTTCAGGGTAGCCATTTTCAACT
Organism: Pinus albicaulis; assembly: GCA_034641835.2. NCBI lineage: Eukaryota > Viridiplantae > Streptophyta > Pinopsida > Pinales > Pinaceae > Pinus > Pinus albicaulis. The sequence continues at coordinate 954,296,059 of CM076584.1, read as the reverse complement.
AGCTCCCATAATCCCTGAGAAGCAAACAATGCTCTCATAGTTATGGACCAATAACTATGATTCTTCCCATTAAACTGTGGAAGTTCGGAATTTTTCAAACCAGTTCCAGCATCTGCCATCTCAACTGTATAAATAAAGAAAAGATACTGACTGTATAATAAAACAAGAAAGAACTTTCTCTGCTGGAGAAATCTGCTCAATAAGCTTCTTACAGCTCCTGCAGTGGAAAAACAAACTCTATTTTGTCTCACTGAGTGCCTAGACTAGCTTTGATACCATGTTGGAAAAATTGATAAATGGCATGCTTCAATACCATGTTGGAAATTTCTGAATATTTCGAACAAAACAGAGGAAACAAAGTTCCTCAACTAAACACAAAGATTTAATGATAGTGACGTGGACAAAGAGATGGAGTAAAGCTCTATTTCATTAACCATAAAAATGACTATTACAAAATACAAACTTTTATCAGAACTACAGTTCTAGAATAAACAAAATACTCCTTACTGTGTTTTTCAATTTCTTCTTTTACATAGATTTTTGTTTCGGCAACACACAGTCAGTTGTTGAAACACACAGTCAGTTACTGAAACACTCTGAAAATGCTCTGCTGCTACAAAATACAGTGATACAGATTTCCTTTGTTTTCTTCTCTCTGTCTTCTTCTCTGCCTTTGTCTCTAATTCTATATTTCTCTAACATTAAAACTACTGTTGTCTATTACATATATATGTTGAAAAACATATTTGACTTAAAACATTAAAATAATAAAAATATCTTTTAATCTTATCAGCCTTTTAAATGCAGTAAGCGGTGGGAGATAACGTGGTGCCATTTGGAAAAAACAAAGTCGGTTGTTGCAGAGATATTATCTCAGAAAATTTAATGCATAGTGGAGTGCAAAAATAAAACACAACTTTGCGCCATCTGTTCGTCTGAAATATCCACAGAAATCAGATTTCTGTCCACCTGTTTCAGATTGCAGTTGGAATTAATTTCCAACACAGAAATTGTCCCACCTTCATATTTCCACAGTTTTAAACCCCTCGGACCTACACAGAACTGAAAAATTGGTAGTGGAAAACTGGTTCTACCGCGACAGAAGAACCCTACACCAGACAATCGAACTTAGTCATTACGCGCAAAGAGATGTTCCTATCTCTACATATGTATTTTCTGATGGACAGAGCACTGATAATGCAGGCGTCCCTTGGGCCCTAGAGCATATGTTCCCGTCGGTGAGGCAAAAGGGGTTTTTGCTGTGGAACTATTGCACCCTCTAGAATGAAGTGGAATTTTCATGGGTGCTGGTCTCCTTCCGCAGCTCCTCATGATGCATCTCGATTTTGGCTGTCCAATGCTGCAGGTGTGACCTCAAGCAGTTGGATCACTATTTTTCCTCCACATAGTTGGAATCTATGGCTACTTTGGTGGTGGGCAAGCCCTGTTTCTGGCCTGGGGTGGGGCGCAGTCTTTTGCCCCTTTTGTTCTGGCCTTAGTTGGGGGCAACTGCCCTCTTCATCTCTGTTACTACTCTCAATAACTTGGGGCGTGATTGGGCATTGGATCCTTGCCCTCCCCATGGAGGCTTGTTCTCTTTGTTCCATTGTTTATTGCACAGCCACAACTCATTTTTGTATCCACTCTCATTTAAAACTCCAGAAATGGAATAGATTGAAGACATCATATTAGATCCAGACTCCTTGGAAAAGGTAATCCCCTCCAGTTTTCAAATTTTTATTAGGCTCCCTGTGGGTAAAATTATTTTATTATGGGTACACAACTCTGATAGAGTGTTTCACCTAAAAAAAAAATTATGGTGTTGATGGGATATCCTGTTCAGCTACAATCTTTTTTCAGTGGAGGTTGGTCGCTTCAAGACTGTTGGTCTATGAAGGACCACTCTATTTCTTCAGGATCGGCCATCACCCTTAACCTATGCCTAGGAGGGGGTGCTGTGGATTTGGGCAAATCTAGAGTTGTAGGGGGTGAAAGGGGGGGGAAATCCTCAAAACAAGAGAAAAATAATGGTGGCACATCCTACAAGAATATTTTACAGGGAAAAAAATCTGCAACAGCACCTCCAAAAAAATATGGGAATGCCTCACGGCCATACGTAGTAGAACAGCTAGGCCAAACACCAGCATTGAAGATAGACAGTTTGGAAACATAGGAATAAACATAAGATATAATTAAATGAAGAAATGAAAAATATAATTGCATTAAATGAAGAAACGTAAGATATAGTTATTTAATAAATATTTTACTTAGTTAATAATTCCTATTTTATGACCTATTATTAGGACATGAGGCCTCTCTCTATCCTTAAGAAGCATGACGATGTGTTGGTAGTGTTTTTGATTTTTTTTTATGGACCAAAGGAGAATGAAATCCACACTTCATGACAGAGGGCAATAGGGACTTAAACCAAGGGAATTTAACCAACTGGGCTACCCATAAGGGCTTAAGCATGAAGTTGTGTTAACTCTAAATTTTGATCACTTAAACTTTAAAAAGATATAGCATTATAAATATTAGGAATCAAACATCCTAACTAAAATGTTACACAAAATTTCATGGGGTCTTGGATAGACTGTGATCTGGTGCTATGTCAAGGCACTCCTTGATGTAAATTCATTGGTTCAATTCCCCGTCCCAATTGGGGTGATATATTGGACATGAAGAAGATGTAGTCCTGCCAAGCTTACAAAAAAATGCTACAGAAAAATTGAGATTATAAAAAATATAAGTGTGAAAATGAGCCAGAGAGTAAGGGCTTTTATACATAAGAAAAGCTTCTAAACCAAGATTTAGGAAGGGAGAACGACAATTTTTTCTTTAGAGGAACTATACTTGACACCTGGAAATGTCAAAAGATTCATCTAACTATGCTTAAGTGCATAGAGAACATAAAACCCAAATGAAGTCCATGTCATAAAAAGATGAAAAAATTATTGATAATGTGATGCAAAATTAGTTCTGTTGCATGGGTCACATCCAAATTAGTTAATTCACTTTCCCAAAGACCAACATATACTAACAAACTTGTATAACCAGTTTATTCAACGATTAAAAATCAAACCATCACTTCACCACCATTATCATTCACACAACACTATCCATAACTCTCCTTTCAACTATTAAAGCTTCACCTTTATTGCACAAATTACCACAACCCTGGCTTCACCTTTATAGTACAAATAACCACAGTAAATTTTAAACTTTATTGTACAAATTACCACAACCATGGCTTCACCTTTATAGTACAAATAACCACAGTAAATATTAATATGTTCTATATATTTAATAGATAATAATTAATAATAATAAATTCTGGTCTCAAAGGAAAAATTAAATCTAATAGAAAATAGTATTCAGTATTATTTGTAAACCACGACATGTTTAATATATTTAATGGTTAGTATAAGATACTTCTTAAGAAAAAATAAATCCAAAATATTATAAAATATACTTCCAAATCATTAATACAGAAGTGTCCTCAAACACGTAATTTTATTGATAATGGGAAAAGAAATTACATAGGAATTGCAAGACTTTACACATGTAAACTCCAACACTCTTGCAATTAAGAAAATAACCTATTTATAAGCTACATGTCCTAACTTATTTTATTTATGGACCACTTGATAAAACAATAAGTGTCCATTTACAATAAATAACCTTCTAACCAATCTACTAACTTTATTCCTATTTTAGAGCCTAAGATACGACACTATTCTAGAGTCATATATTTTGTAACAATACTATATTTCTAAGTGTCTCTAATATTAAATAAATATTCTAATTTAATAAATATTTTATCCTAGATTTGAACTATGATATTTTGATCATCTAACATTCCCCCCTATGATCCAAATATACATTACGACATATACCAATTTCATCCCTGAACTCAGTAAATTTTATTCTGCTAAGAGGTTTGGTGAAGATATTAGAGATCTGATCTTCTGAAGGACAATAAATAGCTTGATGACATCCTTTGCAATGAGTGATCTGATATAGATATACTTTGTGTCCATGTGCTTTGTCTTTGAATGAAAAATCGAGTTCTTGGCAAGCTTTATTGTTGACTGATTGTCGATGAATAACGATGTAGCTTATGTTGGAGGAATTACCAAGTCCCGTAAAACTCTACGCAACCAAACAATCTCACATGTTGCTTCCCATGTTGATATGTACTCTGCTTTTGCTAAAGAAGTGGCCATTGTAGCTTGCTTCCTACAACTCCAAGATACTGCAGTTGACCCCATGTTCATTAAATAACTTGAGGTTGATGCCCTATCATCAATACTGCCAGCAAAGTCGGCATCTGAAAATCCACCAGGTACAAGCTTTTTAGTCTTTTTGTAAAGAAGACCAAAATATTTTTTTCCTTGGATATAACGAAGAAATCTTTTGGCTGCATTCCAGTGGCTATCTCATGGTTCCTGCATAAAGCAGGAAAGAATACCGATGGCACAAGAAAGATCTGGTCGAGTAGTTGTCAGATAAATCAGGTTGTCAATCATCTGTCGATAAGTAGTGTTATCCACCATTTCCCCCCCTTCAAATTTTGAAGGTTTCAAAGTTTTTTCTATGGGGGTAAGAATAGGCTTGCAATCCTACATTCCAAATTGCTAAAGAACTTATGTTGCATACTTACTCTGAGAAATGAAGATATGATGTGGACGTTGGAATACTTCAACTCCAAGATAGTAGTGAAGGAGTCCCAAATATGTCATCTTAAAACTTGCATGTAACTCCTTTTTCACTTGTGCAATGTGATCATCATGGTTGCCAGTGACAATCAAATCATCTACATACATAACCAGAATCACCATAATTTTACCTTGTTGACGTACATACAAGGTATCATCAAACTCACTTCGTTGAAAGCCAAATTTCTGAAGTTATTCTTCCATTTTGGCATACCAAGCTCAGGGAGCTTGTTTTAACCCATATAAAGCCTTTATTAGTTTGCAGACTTTATGTTCCTTTCCTTCAATTTCAAAACCTGATGGTTGTTTCATGTACACTTCTTCCTGTAAATCTCCATTGAGGAAAGAAATTTTTAGATCCATCTGATAAAATTTCCATCCTTGTTGGACAACCAATGCAAGTGTTAATCAGATGGTGTTCCATTTATCCGTAGGAGCAAAATTTTCCTCATAATCAATCCCTTCCTATTGCGCAAACCCCTTAGCAACCAATCATGCTTTGTAATTGTCAATATCACCATTTTTCTTGTACTTAATTCAGTAAACCCATTTGCATCCGATGGGTTTAACATTTTGCGGACAATCAACAAGTTTTCAAGTGTTGTTGTCGAGAACTACCTCATATTCATCAACCATAGTCTGTTTCCTTTATTTATATTTTACTGCCTCTCTATAGATAGAGGGTTCAGTAAAATCATTTGCTATCAAGGCGAAATTTCCTTCTTTTCTTTGTGATCCCCTTGTTCCTGTTTTATTCTATTCATTAGACCTGACATCTTTCAAAAGTTGAACTACCCATTTTGGGAATTGATATTCATTGGTTTGAGATTGTGAAAAAGCACCATCATTTTAAAGAGGGTTGATGTAAACAGATGTTCTTTGATCAACCGTGGATTCTGTGGGTGGGGAGTCATTTTCAGAAGAACTGCTGCTACTAGGAGATTTGGATGAACTTCCAGAAGACCCAGATGGTGCTGGTGAAGAATATGGACTGGATGAATCATTTTTAGATGAAGGAAACTCAAGTTCATACCAATTTTGTGAATTTGGTTGACTTTGTATATTTCCTTGTCTTTTATTACCTTTTGTTTCTAAATTTTGAAGAGGGCTTTCAATTTCTTCAGTGCTCTTACTCTCATTTTCATCAAAAATCACATCCCTGCTCACAATAAATTTCCCATTCGACAAAATTCGGTACCCCTTCTTCTCATCAGAATACCCAATCATTGTGCACTTCAAGCTTCGTCAGTCAAGCTTAGTTAATTTTTCCTTCGGAACTAAGGCATAACATAATGATCCAAAAACTATGAGAAGTTTAACTCAAGGTTTGAAGCCAAACCATGCTTTATAGGGTGTGATTCTATCTAAAGAAGCAGTTGGAGATCTGTTCCTTAAGTAGACAATTGTATGAATTGCCTCAACCCAATATATATGACTTAAATTTTTGAAGGTTAACATAGATCTCGCCATTCCTAACAAGGTGCGGTTCATTCTTTCTACTAATCCACTTTTCTGTGGAATATAGACATTGGTAAGATTTCATTTTATGCCATTATCCATGAAATACATTTTTAATTCATTTGAAGCGAATTCTCCTCCATTTTCGGTTCTAAGAGTGCCAATATTATCCTTAACTTAATTTTCAATAAGTTGACGAAAAGTTTTAAACTTTTCAAATGATTCTGAATTTTGCTTCAAAAAAAAATACCCAAGTCATCCTACTAAAATCATCAACAAAGAGTAATAAATATCTGCATCCTCCTAGCGAAGTTTTTAAGTGTCCACAAATATCATTGTGAACCAATTGAAAACGCATATTTTCTCGCCAAGAACTTGTCAGAAAAGTCTCTCAATGTTGTTTTCTATAAATGCAAGCTTCACATTTTTCATTTTCCCTTTTGAAGGTTGGAAGTCCCTTAACCATTCCTTGTTTTTGTAACTGAGAGACAATTTCAAAGTTGAGATGGCCATATCTTACATGCCACAATATGATCATTGAAATGCTTGTACTTGCTACTCATGGAAAGTCATAATTTCTTGGAATAATGGTCCCTTTCATCCTTAACAGTTTTCCAACTTCATAACTTGTCATCACTATTTTCATGTTCTGTTTGACTGAGTTAATTTTAACTAAGCCATCTTCCATAATCACCAGATGTCCTACTTGTCGAATCGTGACTAAAGATAGAAAATTTTTCTTAAATGTTGGGACATACCATACATTTGAAATCATTTTTTCTCCAATGCCAGGTAAAAAAAATTTAACTACACCTTTGCCATAAGGAGTATGTTTTGTTTTATCAGCAAGATAGATTGAATTGAGATGGCATTGTTGGAAGTTCCGAAAGAAGTCACGTTGAAAACTCATGTGTTGAGTTGCTCCTATATCCATAATCCATGCATCTTAATAATCACTTCTAAGAAAGGTTGAAACCTATAAAGTTGTTGATTCTGTGTTGGTGAAGACATATTCTGAACCATCATGATCATCTTCATCATTTGCAAACTGTGCAGAGTTTGGATGAAACTTAGGAATTTTATCATTGGAGGTTCTACAATCCTTAGCATAATGTGCAACTTTGTTACATCTTCTGCAAACAATTTGACTGAAATATTTGCCTCTGCCTTGATACTGTCCTCTACCTTGATAATGTCCTCTTCCTCTGCTTTGGCCTCTGTTCAGAGTTTGTCCTCTACCTATACTTTGTCCTCTTCCTTGATTATATCCTCAATCTTGATTTTTCTCTTTGCCTTGAAGATTTATCCTACTTGAACTGTAGCCTCTGTTGAAATTGTTTCCTCTACTTTGGCTACAACCATGACCTTGTACACTATATGTTGTTTGAATTTGATTGAAATTTCCCCATCCTTTGCTTCTCGAACTGTCAGTTGAGGATTTGTTAGTGCTAGCCTCTGTAAAGAATACATCTTCCCCAATTTGTTTCTTCTTCCCAAAAATTTTGTCATGTTGGGCTAACATATCACTCAACTCATCAAAATTTATCTTCTCTAATTTTCCAGTGACTTGCAAAGTTTCCAAAAAATGTGTGTAAGATTATGGCAATCCAGCAATTAAAATTGTAGTTAGGAAACTTTCATCAACAGCTTGAAAACCAGCATTTATTATTTCTTTCTTGATGTTTTTAAGCCGTGAAATATATTCAAGAACATCATCACTTCAGTTAATTTTTGTTGGAGAAATTTTAATTGAAGATAAACCTTTTTTTATTCAGGTTTTGTAGCAAATAGGTCTTTGAATGTACGCAAAGTAGCCCATGCATTTGAGGCATTTTCAATATGAATGTACATTTCATTGTTAACTAAATAATTTATAAGAGCTAGTGCCTTGGCATTTTTGACTTCCGATTTTGCAAGTAAAGTTGCATATGTTGGTTTATTAGGCTTAATGTGTCCATCACATATTTCATGCCATAATTCATTATATACGAGAGTGCTTTCAATTAGACATTTTCATGTCTTATAAGATTTCACCCTTCTAGCTTATCAAAATTAGAGAACAGATTAATTAACTTCGACATTGTAGTGTTGAAGGAGTGCACCAAAATAATCAAGCACAAGAAAAAATGAGCAACTTGTCACATGAAACACGATACACGCCACGCAAAAATGATCTATTGGGGCTTGTCCTTGACCCTTGTAGTCGTTGAAAAGGGAGAAAAATGACTAAGCTTTGCACTTGCCTCTAGTCAATTTCTCTTTGAGTGTTTACAATGAAATATTTTCAAAATTTGATAGCTTGACAATGCCCTTACAAATTTTCTTAAAAGAATCGATGATGGTAGCCCCCCTTCAAAGTGAAAATTACACATTTACACCTTATTTCTTCACAAATACTAGAAATCCCTTATCACTCCTAATTCACAAAAATAAAAAATAAATAAACACTCCAAAATTTACCTCACTCATATTAAAAAAATTCAAACCTATCTCTCCACAATAAAAAAAAAATTAACAAAAATAAAATTTAAGAAAACAACACTTCTTAATAAATTAATACCAATTGTGGCATTCTTCAAATCTAGCCTCGATGCTTAAAAAAAGTTCAAGTTTCAAGTTGATTTGGAAGCAATGTCATGTTGTTGTTCCAATCTTTGCCACTTCTACTGCTGATCAAGGTCTAGTTCATATGGCCTCACATGTGGATGCACACATCTTGCTTGTTTCCGTATATTTTTTATCCTACTTCCTCAAAAGGTCTAACGCTTTCAGATGTAGAAATATTTCTAGTTGTCAATTCTTCCTTCTCATTGAATTTTGAGAAATAATAGCTTGTTTTTCTTCTTCTATGATGGAGTCCTCACACTCGTCACACGGCTCGTCTGATTATCGATATTGCACACGAACTTGAACTCGATCTTCCTCTATGGAGTTATTATTATCGAATTTTAAGAAATGGACTTGGAATTATTCTTTCAATTCCAAGCACTAGACATATCGGTCAACAAATTTGACAATGGCATGCACCAGAGTCGAATATGGGACCTCTGCTGGCAAGATTTCGCTCCCGAGTACCAAAATCAACCTAGTTCGCATGCGCCATGGTGAAAGTATGTGGAATTACTTGAAGCTTTTCACTGGGGACGTGGATATACCCCTTGCGGAAAATGGAGTCAAGGAAGCAGTGTGAGCGTGGAGAGGGCCTGGACGGAGGATGTTGAGAGGGATTTTATTTCCCTTTGCCCACTCTTGAAAAATCTTAAGTTATGGAAATGCAAAGGCCTATGGAAACCTGTAATCTCTGATAAAATATCTAAGAGTGAACAGGGTGTTGCTTCATGAGTTTTTGTATGCGGTATCTCAACTTAAAATGCAGCTTGGTACTAATTTGATCAAATTTTCAATGGATTTGTGTGAAGCGGAGGCAAACAATTTCTCGGCAGAGAGATTTCTTTGGATAGTGGGGAGTTTCAAAACTTTGAAGGAACTTGAGATTGGAGATTGGCCATCGCTTGAAAGGGGAGAAGTTCCTTTCTACAAGCTACTCGAGAGGCTTCCCAATCTCGAGGGTTTGGGGGTTCGTTGCATGGCTATTCGGGAATTAGCTAAAGATCAGGTACCAACAAGCTTAAGCATTCCACTGGTTAATCTTCAATTTTTAGGGGTAGATTTAGTTGAATTAGATGGAAGGGGAATCGTCGTGGTAGATTGCTTGCTTCAGAGCACTCCTGCTCTTAAAATTATGGACTTTATCTTACCAGAGGAATATACGAAGACATAGAACACAGAGTTTTTGGAAAGGATATTGGAATTGAGGAAAGCTTCCATGTAGGCAGGAGTTTATTTGGGATCAAATTATCCAAGGCTAATGAGCGTAGGATAGTGGACAGCATAGGATTTCAAAAAAAATACACACTGTTTGGAGTAGTGTAGAATCTCACAGTAAGGAAATAGAAAGAGTTTTGGGCAGCTTAGGATGAGATTAGAATTTTACATTAAAAAAAAATGAATCAAATAATCTAGAATCCAAATAATAATTAAATTTATTTTCCCTGAAAAACAAATTTGAAAAATTCGCATACCAATTCCATTGATGAACAATTTAATGGAGTTTTCCATAAGCTTGTAGAGCTGGAATCTCCTCCTCCCATCTGTTGCATTACTGAAGATCTGATGCCACAATAATACAGAAGTGTCCTCTGACACGTAATTTTATTGATAACAAGAAAAGAAATTACATAGGAATTGCAAGAGTTTACACACGTAAACTCCAACACTCTTGCGATTAGGAAAATAACCTATTATAAGCTATATGTCCTAACTTATTTTAGTTATGGACCACTTGATAAAACAACAAGTGTCCATTTACAATAAATAGCCTTCTAATCAATCTACTAACTTTATTCCTATTTTAGAGCCTAAGATACGACACTTTTCTAGAGTCATATATTTTGTAACAATATTCTATTTCTAAATGTCTCTAATATTAATTAAATATTCTATCCTAGCTTTAAACTATGATATTTGGATCATCTAACAATCATAACAGTAGAATTTAAAAAGAAATTGACAATCCACATAGTTTCCTAATGTTGATGAGAATTTCTAGAATTATATACAAAATAAATAGAATTCTAGAAGTTCTCATCAACATTATGTTCATGATTCTAGAAACATACACACCTTAAATCTTCTCTTAAATTTACAGGTGTATCCCACAATTATGCTTGGCTTCTAGTCATCTCTCCCTTAAATCTTCTCTTAAATTTACAAGTGTGTCTCACAATTATTCTTGGCTTCTATTCATCTTTACATTAAAATACAGTATTTTTTCATTATTAGTTTAGATTTAATGTTTTTTTAATTAAGAATAAGCTTTGTTTTTAATATATATATATATATATATATATATATATATATAAAATAATAATTATTTTATAATTTTAACATTAATATTGATGTGATTTATAATAGAATATTGTATTTTTTTTTCATTATTAGTTTAGTTTTAATGTTAAATATATTTATTTTTAAAAAATAATAATTTTGATTTTTAAATAAACTAAAATTAAAAAAAAAACAATTTTTTAAATTTTTAATAATTTTTTTTTTAAATTCAAATAAACTTTAATTTATCTATTTTTCAAATTATTTTTTTGTTTATTAAATTTCCAAAAATTTTAAATGCTTCACGGTACTTGCTTACACAAAATCTAATACACATATAAATAAATCATACATTACCTTTTTTATTTTCATTTCTGAAAGCTCACAATTCTCCCTCATATATGTTTTTTCTCACTTTAATTTGATTTAAAAATGAAGAAATAAATTTCACTTGGATTAAAAATTATCACATTTACGAAAATAATGAAAAGAAGTTGGGTAAAAATGAGAGTGCTCACGTCTATATCAAAATATATAGATGTTTAGTACGAAAACCCCAATTCATGACTTTTCAGTTTTTTCTTGTAGTAACATTGACATGGCATTTTCTTCTACCCAAATAACGTAAAACAAAATTGGATACAAGCCCAATCCGAACACCCAAATTAAATAAGTTGTGTTCAGAAATGTATTCTTTAATTACAACCTTTGTGTTATACCCAAATGTAGAAATTTGCTGAATAATGATTAATTATCCACCGAGACTATCCTGATCACATACAATTCGAATTTATATGCAACACATAATCTCTTCCACTCAGATCATCAAACATGCGGAAATAAAATCAAGCGATAACACATCAAATCTTCATACACATTAACACAGTATGTATGGGGAAAGCTTATAGCTGAAAACCCCGCAGCTATTGTGTATATTATAATGGAGAAATCATGTAACAAACTAAGTACAATACTCCTCACAAGTACTCAGTACTATCTCATGAAGTTACACACAAACTAGCTCAGTTTTGAACAGGTTACTGGTTCAAAACTCACCGCCAATTGCCTTGCCTCTATTGCGCAATCTAGGCCTGTCTATATAGAGATCCAAGGTTCGAATCTCCTTAAGCCGTATGATTGTCATGGACAAATCTCAGTGTGGTGCAAAGCTCATGCTGGCGGTGTCGCTACTGATAGCTAACTCCACCCCTTTCATCTACCTCTTTCACTGGTCTCCACTGAACTGATCATGCACTGTAGTGAACTGATGTGTTCTTGAGTTGAATAATGAGTTACTAATTAATGAATTTAATAATATTTAATTCACTCCACTCATAACTAATTGATTAGCTAGTTAAACTAATCTCAACTAGTTCAACTAAAATAAACAGAACACAACTCCACTAGCTGTCTCATTAACTCCTCCAAACTTCTGCCACTGAAGTCCAACTGAAGTCAACCATACATGATGCCATCAAACCCTTGGGAACCACGTGATTCCTCTGTCAGATGCATGAGCCACTTCTGTAGCTCGAACTGAAGTGCTCCAAGAGAGTAAACTGCTGTTTAGAGTCCAAATATTATTAAGGGTAAATAATATTTGACTTCCTTATTTTTAGGAGAGGCTGTCTAAAAATAGCCTTCGACCTCTTCGACCTAAAAAATAGAGTCTCATATATTTTTACCAACATGACCAATGCTCCAAGAATCTCAAACTGGAATCCACGAACCATGCTCCATATGTCTAAAAATAGACATAGTCTAAAAATAGACTTTGCGCCAGAATTTGCCTGCGGGCCCACTTAGTGAAGGCGACTTCATTTCACTAAGCTCCATCATCTTGCTGCATTTTCAACACTCCCTCTCAGCAAGATATGGATTATCTACAACCCCTATCCCGCCTTTGTGCAATTCAAACTTACTCCTGGTGAGCGCCTTCGTCAGGATGTCGGCATCCTGATCCTCCGTGGGAACATATGAAAGCATCATGATTCTCCGCTGAACACAATCTCTGATATGATGGTACATGATGTTGATGTGTTTGGACCTATGTGAAATGCCCCGGCCTTGAGTTTAATGCAACTCTGGTTATCACAGTAGATCACTGTAGGCTCCAAATGCAACCTGAACAATCCTGCGGGGATCTTCCTCATCCAAATAGCCTCGCATGCAGCCAAGCTAGCTGCCATGTACTCGGCCTCTGCTGAACTGAGTGCCACGGATCTCTGCTTCCTGCTGTACCAGGAAACTGCTGTCGACCCAATGCTGAAAATTCCTCCAGATGTGCTCTTCCGGTCCGTTGGACTCCCTGCCCAATCTGCATCAGTGAAGCCAGAAAGCTTCGCTCCATCCTCCTGTCTGTACCATAGACCATATCCCGATGTGCCTCTAATATAGCGCAATACATGCTTGCCTGCCTTCCAAAAGAGCTTGTTAGGCTTAACCATAGCTTGCGAAAGCTGGTTAACAGCATAGCATATATCGGGTCGTGTATTGACCAGATACATAAGCGACCCCACCAACTGTCGATAGACAGTGGCATCCACTACCTCCGCTGAAGTAGCATCCTCATTCCTCCAACCACCAGGAAGAGGAGTGTCAACAGGCTTGCAGCCTTGCATGTTGAACCTCTCCAGAATCTCCCGAGCATACTTGCCCTGAGAAACAAACAGTCCTCCGCTGCATTGCCAAATCTCCAATCCCAGGAAATAATGAAGGATGCCCAAGTCCTTCATCTCAAACTCTCGTGCAAGATCCTCCTTGCATGAAAGTATCAACTGCTCATCGCCAGTCAAAATCAGATCATCTACATACAGTACGATGATCAACAGCTTCCCCTCCACCACAATCTGGTACAGGTTTGAATCCGCCTCACTCTTGGAGAATCCAAGCCCGGTGAAGTAGCTGTCTATCCGAGTGTACCAAGCACGAGGTGCTTGCTTCAGCCCGTACAGTGCTCTCTTGAGTCGGCACACATGCGACTCACTGCTGAAGATCTCAAAACCTTCAGGCTGCTCTATGTGCACCTCCTCCTCAATAACTCCATTGAGGAACGCAGTCTTCACATCCATCTGATGAATGTGCCACCCCATCTGCGCTGAGAGAGCAAGGATCGTCCGTATGGAAGAGTACCTTGCGACGGGTGCAAAAGTCTCCTCATAGTCAATCCCCTCGATCTGTGAGAAGCCACGGGCGACAAATCTCGCCTTGTACTTCTCCACACTCCCGTCAGCCGCCTGCTTCACTTTGTAGATCCATCGCGAACCTACAACTGATTTCCCAACCGGTCTTAGGACAATCTCCCATGCACTGTTCCTGATGATCGAATCATATTCTTCGATCATGGCATCAACCCATGCGGGTTCCTCCACAGCTTCCTCAAAAGAGGATGTCCAGTGCGGCTTGATGACTCACGGCCTTATCCCGATTAATGCCGTCCCAGGTGAAAGTACCCTCTGTCTGTATTGTTTGTAGGTGGTCCTACATCCTTATCTGCATCCGGGCGGTGGCTCGGCCACGCCAGTGCGCATGCGCTCTCGATGGTTATTTGCATGGGTGAGTTCTCCACCTCCACGAACCTCTGCTTGTGGTTGATCCCACATCTTGAGCTTCCTCCTTGGGAACTAACGGCTCCTCATGCATGCAAGTGTAGCTCCCTCTCAAGCGAACACTTCATGGCTTTCTCCTCCTGAAATTTGATATCCCGTCGCACAACAGTCTTGCGACTGTCTGGAAAATACACACGATAGTTGTGGGGCATATCGGTGTACCCCACAAATATCCCAACCTCTGCAGTTGGCTCCAGCTTCTTCCTGGCATCCTTCGTCACATGAATGTAAACAGGTGAACCAAAAATCCTCAAATGGGAAATATCAGGCCTCTTACCAGAAAACGCCTCCTCGGGTGTACTCATGCCAAGTATCCTGTAAGGACAACGGTTCTGCACATACGTATTGCATGCACCGACCTGAGTGAAGGGTAGAGCCACGATCTGTGCAACATCGCCGTGCGGCACCCCGATCACGATACCGCCTTCCCGCTCGGCCACCCCGTTGCTACGTGGGTTATGGGGTGCGATGAGCTCTCTCCGAATCCCTTCTGCTTGTTGCGAAACTCCGCGAGTGAGCCGAGATGAATTCACCACCGTTATCACTCCTTAGAGCAATCACCTTCTTCCCAGAGCTCCTTCTCGATCGGTGCTTTAAACTCACGAACTTCCGCAGATGTATGCATCTTCTTCTGCATGAAGAAGATGCAGCACTTCTGAGAGAAATCATCAACAAAGATCACGTAGTACTTGTGCTTTGCTGTCGAAGAAACTGAAAAAGGACCACACACGTCTGTGTGAACTCTCTCAAGGATCGTCATGGCGCGACTATCCTTCTCGTGAAAAGTGGCTTTCACATACTTCCCCAAGATACACCCCTTGCACTCATTGCGCAGAGTGCCAGCAGGAAGCCCGGTAATCTGTGATCTTCAAAGCTCCATGGTGAAGGTGGCCCAATCTCTTGTGCCACAGCTCGCCATCATCCCGGCTCACCACTCCTTCTGCCTTGCCTGCCATTGCTGCGCAGCCATCTACCTGCAATTGATAAAGGTTCTTAACTCGAACCCCTATCCTTCGGGTCTCACCAGTTGCCTTACTGCGCAGGAAAGCCTTTCCCTCGCTAAAGACAACATCATATCCCTTGTCTTCTAACATTGCCACAGAGATAATATTCTTCTTCAATCCGAGGGTACATATGACATCCTTCGGTGAGGTTTACGGACTCCTACGAAAGGATGGTACCGATGCCCTCACTTGTATCTACCATCATCGCCCATCTCGATGTGCACACCCAAATCTTTGTCCTCGGTCCCGAAACAAATCCGTGTCCGTCAAAATGAAATGACGCACACATCCAAAGAACCACACCGATCCCGGCACGCCGAGCAAGCATGCGATCAGTGAAAAGTCAAGCTCGAACTATGAAGCCAAAGCTTCTCCATCTGTAGATCTTCCCGCTTGCTTGTTCTTCTTCTTCTTTGGACAATTGGTAGCATAATGTCCGTGATCATGGCGGTGAAAACACTTCACTTTCGCCATATCCTGCTTCTTGCCCTTTGCACTAGAATGAGAGGTTTTCTTACCCTTCCCCTTCTTTGCTTTGGCCACCAAAGCGCATTTTTCTTCATCAGCTCCCTTTGATGAAGATCCATCTCGAGTAGTCCTCCTTATCTCCTCCTGCATGAGATCCGCCCAAAGGCGCTCCCATCCCGGCAGCTTCTCCCAACCATTGACACTATCTTGATATGAGTGCCAAGCCTTCGGAAGACCAAGGAGAGCCAGGTCGACCATGTCCTCGTCTTCGACAGTCACCCCCACACTTCCCGGCTCATCTCTGCATTGAGTGAACTTCGTGAGGTATTTGGCGATACTGTCGCCCTTCTCCATCTTGATGTTCCTGAGCTTATCTTTGAGCGCCAGCTTCCTTTGGTCGCTCTTACTCTGGAATAGATCCGTCAAAGCTTTCCACATTAAATATGGAGTATCCTTTCCATGCAGGTTGGATACAATATGATCCTTGACGCCCTCCAACAGGATCCTTCGACACTTCGCCATCTTCTTTTGCCATGCATCGACTTCAGCAGGATCAGTGGGCTTTTGGACATCTGTATCTACGAACTCCTTGAGACCATTATCTTCTAATACTGCTTCCATGTGATCCTTCCATGCAACATAATTAGAACTGCCTTCAAGAGCATATTCGAGTCGCAAGCCGTTGAAAGACATTTTCAACACCGGCACCAAGAAAACAAAACTGCTGCAAAATTTCGAATTCCACCTCAAAGCTCAACCGCTCTAGATCTGTGAGAACAAATTATTTCTAGCACGGAGATCGACTGCAAGGGGCATTTACCAGACCTTTCACTTTCCGAAGAAAGATGAATCCGGAGGCTACCTGGCCCGCATGCAGACTCTGTCTACCGAAATAAGTTTGTAATCACTGTGATGATCAATATTTGCTTCAATAGCTCCGATACCATGTAGAAATTTGCTAAATAATGATTAATTATCCACCGAGACTATCCTGATCACATACAATTCGAATTTATATGCAACACATAATCTCTTCCACTCAGATCAACTCAGATCATCAAACATGCGGAAATAAAATCAAGCGATAACACATCAAATCATCATACACATTAACACGGTATGTATGGGGAAAGCTTATAGCTGAAAACCCCACAGCTATTGTGTATATTATAATGGAGAAATCATGTAACAAACTCAGTACAATACTCCTCACAAGTACTCGGTACTTTCTCATAAAGTTACACACAAACTAGCTCAGTTTTGAACAGGTTACTGGTTCAAAACTCACTGCCAATTGCCTTGCCTCTATTGCGCAATCCAGGCCTATCTATATAGAGATCCAAGGTTCGAATCTCCTTGGCTTGACTGCGCAATTGTCATGGACAAATCCTCCAAGTGTGGTGCAAAACTCATGCACAAATGATGTCGCTACTGATAGCTAACTCCACCCTTTCATCTACCTCTTTCACTGGTCTCCACTGAACTGATCATGCATTGTAGTGAACTGATGTGTTCTTGAGTTGAATAATGAGTTACTAATTAATGAATTAAATAATATTTAATTCACTCCACTCATAACTAATTGATTAGCCAATGAAACTAATCTCAACCAGTTCAACTAAAATAAACAGAACACAACTCCACTAGCTGTCTCATTAACTCCTCCAAACTTCTGCCACTGAAGTCCAACTGAAGTCAACCATGCATGATGCCATCAAACCCTTGGGAACCATGTGATTCCTCTGTCAGATGCATGAGCCACCTCTGCAGCTCGAACTGAAGTGCTCCAAGAGAGTAAACTGTTGTTTATAGTCCAAATATTATTAAGGGTAAATAATATTTGACTTCCATATTTTTAGGAGAGGCAGTCTAAAAATAGCCTTCGACCTCTTCGACCTAAAAAATAGAGTCTCATCTATTTTTACCAACATGACCAATGCTCAAAGAATCTCAAACTGGAATCCCCGAACCATGCTCCATATGTCTAAAAATAGACATAGTCTAAAAATAGACTTTGCGCCAGAATTTGCCTGCGGGCCCACTTAGTGAAGGCGACTTCATTTCACTAAGCTCCATCATCTTGCTGCATTTTCAACACCAAATGTGCAAATAATATTATATGAATTTTTTAATAATATAAAAAATTCCTTTTATCCAATATACGTAAGGATCATATATCTAATATTTATAAAAAATTTAAATATATTTAAAAATTCTAAATAAAAAATGTTTTAATCAATTTTAGCACACCCTAAAAAATAAAAATACTCATGTAAGTTTGAATCTTAAGATTACATAATTCAATTAACATGGATACACTTTACATACTCTATGCTCAAAAAAAATAAATTTTGGTTAAATTTGGATGCTTAAACTTTGACGAATTCATGAAATCTAATTTCAATTATTAAATTATATATAGAATTTTAAATATTTATTATTATCTATATAATTTTTATTTGGATAAGAAAAATTATTTAGAATATTTTCACTACTAATCTTAATAAATATTTGAGACACTAATTAATTAATTTTAAAAAATATTATTATTTATATATTATAAAATTAATTATTTTATATAATTTTAACCAATTTTTTAATTATAATGATAAATGATCATCTTCATTATTAAATTTATTAAAATGAAATAAAACTTTTAAAATTTATTATTATTTATACATTGGAAAAAACTAATTATTATTATTATTATTATTATATTTTATATGATAGGAAATTTTTCACTGATACAAGATGATTTTTTGACAATAGGTTGTGGTTCATCTTCAAGACAAGATAAAAACCAGATCCTCATTTTTTTTAAGTAGTAGTTGACAAATAGTTGTAAATAATGAATTAAATATGTAGTTGTTGAGTTTCATCTCTACTCTCTGAGTTTAATTCTTTCTTCTCTTTCCTTATCTATCTTCGTGTATATTTTTATTGCCTTTATTATTGATTATTACATATAGTTCTAATATCATTTATGGTTATTTTATTTTTATTTTCCTATAAATAATATAGTTCTAATTACATAAATATGGTTATTTTATCCTTCTTTTTCCTTTAAAAAAGATTTTATATCCCCACTCATTTATTATTATTTTTAGGGCTTTTATGTTATTGTTATATAAATTATATTAATTGTGATTTTATGTTGTATATTTAGGTTATTTTTACTATTGCCATTATTTTTTTATAATTTTTACTATTTTATTATTGTTAAAATTTTTTCTAATTTAATTTAATTATGTTAATACTTTTATAATTTTAATATTCTATTTTTAACTAATTTGACTAAACCTACTATTAATATTGGTATGATTATTCTTGTTTTATTAATATTTTAGAATAATAGGTAAATTAATTTTGAATTTTAGTTTATTGAATCTTAATTATGATACTTACACATTTTTATGATTTAATTTTTACTATTTTTTTATTACTGTATTAATTTTTCTTTCAATTTAATTATTATTTTATTTATTTTTTACTTTATTTTCTTATTTTTCATTTTCTTAATATTTTTTTATTTTTCATTTCCTTAACGTTATTTTTCGGTGAATGGGGTGATGAGCATGGATAACATTATGACAGATAAGTGTTTTAGCTCCCTATGTGGCCACCTTAATGACTAAATGTGGGGGACAGGGGCATTGGGAATTTACCTATTTGAACTTTTCGAAGCATCCAAGGGAATATTAGTGGGGTCTCTTGTTTGGATGATCACTTGGTGCAAGTGGGCAATGAGTTTGGTTGTAGGTAGTGGTAGTGTGGGCTTTAATTCTACAAGTGGGCTATTTGAGCAGTGGTTTCATTAGGGAAGCAATACCATACCACGTGCATTCATATTAGGAAATATATCTTGAGGAAAAAATGACATAATATATTGAGCATATAATAGAGAGTAAAGGGTTTTTATATGTTGTGTATAAAAATGGAGCTAAAAAAAAATATGAGGTGGTTTAAAAAATGTTAATGAAAAAACAGATACCTATATCTAGTGAAAGTAGTGGTTTTTTAAATTAGGAAGATGTATTGAGTTTATAATTGTAGGAGGTTAAATAAAGTGTTTTTTAGAGGTAGTTTCCAATATATATTCAAATTAAGGGTATTGTTTAGTATGCCACGAACACACGTGTTATGTTAGAGACTGATTGGATGAAGCCCCAATAAATGTTTGGAGCTCCAAGTTATTTCACTAGAGGAGGTGCGTTGGGCATAGAGTCACTCTGGTCTGAGAAAAATGTGTCACCAGTGAGTGTGGTCACTCAAATTATAATTTGGGATTCGGGAGTTAATGGTATACATGGCCTTTGTATGAAAACAAATTCCCATGGTGAAGAAGACAGATCCTTGTTGGATCCTACTGGGAGGTTTGGCTAAACTTTTCTTGTATGAACGAGTTGGATTGCTCTGGTTCTTCTCAAGTATTTCATAACCATTGGTTCTTCTTTTCCTAGCTTGCTTGGTCTTCTTTAGCTCTTCAGTCACTTTTTCTTGTAAGACAACTCCAAATTTTGTTATATCCTTGTTGGAAATGGCTTCAAAGCATTCATTGTTGTGTGGGGGTTTAATTATGGAAGTTTGGTGATGTCCTTTTCCAAGAAAATCATGGGTTGAATTTTTGGGTGGCTCTTATTAGTTCGGGTGGGCCAAGGCTCAGAAGGTGGGGTGTTTTTTTGTTGTTTTGGCTACTTGGGTGTGTGAGCTCTTCATTTGTAGTGGGATGGTTTTCCTTATTTAAATCTTTTCGTTTTCTTAGTCTAGCGCTCAGGCCTTGCATTGGGTGCTTTATGTTCTTATTGTGGTGTCAAGTGTCGAGGCCTAAGGGGGACTGCGAGGAGAAACTTTAGTGGTTTATCTATTCTTGTCTGAGGTTGGTGGAGTCCTCGTCAATTGACTTATCTCAGTGGGCCCGTGAGAGAGGAAGTGTCTACCCCTAGGCTCTTTAATTTGATTATGTTCGGGGGTGTCGGTTGCATCTAGCCGATTCACAATGCTATTACAATGTGATCGTCCTCGGCATGGGGGTGGCCATCAGGGCCAGGGTGAAATATTGCATGGGGACCTAAAGAGGGTTAGCTTGACTATCCGTTTGATGGCTCTCTTGGGAGAATCGAGTTGTCACCCCCCTTTGAATCTATCGAAGCTCAGATTCCTGTCCTCTATGTCTCGATGGACCAACAAGCCAAAGACAACAAGAATGAGCACAACAAATTTTGTGGTTTTCTCCATGATATTCTGCATATTCAAGGCCACATCATGGAGAGGCAAGAATCCCTCCACCAAAACCAAAAATGTTTGCAAGCCCGAATGGATAGTTTTGAGAGACAGATAGCCCTCATGGAGTCCCACATCCATGAGGCATTCCATCGATAAAGATAAAACACATGGCAAAGAAATAAGAAAGTTGGTTGCATTTTGTCCTTTTCTTGTGCTTATTGTGAATTAATAGAAAATGTTAACTTAAAAAATAATTATTTTATTTATTAAAAATATACTATTGTTAAAATAATTAGATTTTAATAATCTTTATTTAAAAAAAAACAAATTAGAAACCATATAATATTGTAGATATCTTAACACATAAAAAAATCCAAAATTTATTTTACTTTTTACTCATAAAACAACATACTAAAATAAATTAATTTTTTCATATTTATTTGTTCAACTTAAAAATATTTAATTAATTTTCAATTAAAAATTTAAACCAAAAACCATTTTATAATTTAAAAATATTTAATTAATTTTCAATTAAAAATTTCAACAAATACCACTTTATAATTTCAAAATGTTTAATAAAGTTTGAATGAAAATTTTCAACCAAAAACCATTGAAAAAATCATTTTTAAACAATCATACTACCTTTTATGGAAGTTTACAAGGAAATGAGTGGAATTACAGATCTTAAAAGATGAAAACTCTAAAATATTTAACCATCTATATCAAAGTTATATAATTAAAATAACAATATAATTAACCACAAAATAATTAACAACAAAATTGATATATAATTACAAAATAATAATTACGCTCAAGGTGTTCTTATTATGAGCTTTGCTGGGATGAACAGTGCTTCTAGCTAATCTCTGTGCTCCACTTGTCACCCTTCCACCCTCTCAAAATTCGACACTTGGCGGTTGCTCCCACCCTCCTACTCTCAGCTCATTCCCGCGCGTGTCAGCTCCTTCGCGTCCGTGCTGCTGTTGCGTCATCCCGACTTCAGCGTTCTATCGAGTCATTTATTAAAATGACCAAGTACTAGCAATATAATGTTAGAACATGATGACAGAAGATGGTGATGAGAAATAAAATAAAACAATAGAACATCATTACGGAATTTGTGATGAGAAAATAACATTATCACGGAAGATGTGGACGAGAAAATAACACGATATTACTGTTATATTTTTCCGTTGACCTTAAAATAATATGTGGAAATGGATAAAAAATTTCCGCTTGACCTTAAATTTATTTTTTACCAAGAAAACTTCCACAGTTAATCACGGCCATATGGCTCATTACTTTGAAAGACTGGAACGGTTAACCACGGCTACATGGCTGGTAACTCCGAAAGACGAGACCTATGGCTGCTGCATATAAATTTGCAGCCAGATGACTGGTAACGTTGCAAAATCAATATGTATTTTTACAAAGAAAACTTCATCTGATAACCACTGCCACCACCATAACACAAAGTGGTCGATCTATGTGATGGTTTCTGGTCGTTTGAGTTAGCAAAGGATGGAAAGTACTTTACACATATTTCCGGAATCTGCAATTAAGTTCTATTCTATGGCTAAAAAAAAATCAATTAAATTTTAGAATTTGCAATAGAATGAAGATCTACTATGTACCTGAAGGGAAATTCTTGGACCTTCCCGGCCATTTCTTCACGAAAGACTCCACAATAAACTCCACTGAGAGTTCTCCCACCCTCTTATATCACAAGAATCACAATCGCTGCTCGCATTCAAGAACCTCATCACCACCGATCCATAGAGAGTACTCGGCAGATTAATGGAGTCCCGCCGCCTCTTTCTGCAACTAAACTACCGTTACCTACAACAACTGTCATTGAATGGACAGAGTGATCGCTCTTGAACTCACATCTATGGATCTCAATAGCTTCAAGAAATGGGTTTTGGAAATGAATGAATAAATGGCGGCCCCGCCCCATTCCCTCGATTCGCAGATCAAGGAAGGCAAGGGCGAGGGCAATCAGTGTGTCCATGGCATGAGGAGCGCTGTGATAAAGACAATC
Organism: Pinus albicaulis; assembly: GCA_034641835.2. Classification (NCBI taxonomy): domain Eukaryota; kingdom Viridiplantae; phylum Streptophyta; class Pinopsida; order Pinales; family Pinaceae; genus Pinus; species Pinus albicaulis. The sequence goes on along the minus strand of CM076584.1, from coordinate 954,272,652 downwards.
CAGTTGTACAAATACACGGCAGGACTCCAGAGATTGGCGTGGACATTTTAAGAATCTCTTACCGGTGATGAGGCTTTGAATCGAGCAGCAATGGCCGATCAATCTTGAGACACAGGAGGGAGGGAGCGAGAGGAAAATAGACGCAAGGAATCCCATAGCAAACGCAAACTCATGAAAATTCCTTAGCAACCACGCAATTTAAAAGAATTGGGTGCAAACGGCCAATGAGTAGCAATCTCACTTTTTCAAATTCAGAAATGATGGCACCTCCGATAACCATTGAAATTTTTTAATACATGTGACGGGTTGCCGGGCATTTGTTGGACACAGTCACATGGAATCCATGAATTGTAGCAGGTGGTCGGCCATGTAATTGCTTTACGTCCATCGAAAGGTATCTTAACGTGATTGTCTTCGCATGCTTTTAGAAATTTTAAATGTTTATGATGTCTTCTCGTTTTCATGAAATCAATCATGTCATTGTTAAAGTCCAAGGAATAGTTGTTCTCGTTGCAAATTGGTCAATCAACTATAATAGGTTTTATTAATTTCCATCCTACATCAACATAATGTCAACTAATAGTGTTCTTTACGGTTGGAATTTTGATTCCTCTTTATCCTATCAAACCAAACAAAATTGACAATGTGAATTTTTATACTTCCCGTTGAGGAAGATTATGTGATGTTTTTGATAATAAATTAATTTTTTATCAAAAATTTCTCCATCACATGTCTTTTTGATGTTTATTAGGCTTAATGTCTCCATCACATATTTCATGCCACAATTCATTATATATTAGAGTGCTTTCAATTAGACGTTTGCATGTCTTATAATATTTCACCCCTTCTAGCTTATCAGAATTAGAGAACAAATTAATTAATTTCGACATTGTAGTGTTGAAGGAGTGCACCAAAATAATCAAACACAAGAAAAAATGAGCAACTTGCCACACGAAACACGATACACACTACACAAAAACGATCTATCGGGGCTTGGCCTTGACCCTCGTATAGTCATTGAAAAGGGAGAAAAATGACTGAGTTTTGCACTTAGCTCTAGTCAAATTCTCTTTGAGTGTTTACAATGAAATCTTTTCAAAATTTGACAACTTGACAATGCCCTTACAAATTTTCTTAAAAAAATCGATGATTGTAGCCCCCCTTCAAAATGAAAATTACACATTTACACCTTATTTCTTCACAAATACTACAAATCCCTTATCACTCCTAATTTACAAAAATAAAAAATAAATAATCACTCCAAAATTTACCTCACTTAGATTACAAAAATTCAAACTTATCTCTCCACAATTAAAAAAAAAAAAATTAACAATAATAAAATTTAAAAAAACAACACTTCTTAATAAATTAATACCAATTGTGGAATTCTTCAAATCTGGCCTCGATGCTTAAAAAATTTCAAGTTTCAAGTTGATTTGGAAGTAATGTCATGCCGTTGTTCCAATATTTTCCACCTCCGCTGCTGATCAAGGTCTAGTTCATATGGCCTCACATATGGATGCACACATCTTGCGTGTTTCTGTATATTTTTTATCCTACTTCCTCAAAAGGTCTAACACTTTCAAATGTAGAAATATTACTAGTTTTCAATTCTTCCTTCTCATTGAATTTTGAGAAATAATAGCTTGTTTTTCTTCTTCTATGATGGAGTCCTCATGCTCGTCACACGACTCGTCTAATCATCAATATCACACATGAACTTGAACTCAATCTTCCTCTATGGAGTTATTATTATCGAATTTTCAGAAATGGGCTTGGCATTCTTCTTTCATTTCCAAGCACTAGACATATCGGTCAACAAATTTGACAATGGCATGCACGAGAGTCGAATATGGGACATCTACTGGCAAGATTTCGGTCCCGAGTACCAAAAGCCACCTAGTTTGCATGCGCCACAGTGAAAGTATGTGGAATTACTTGAAGCTTGTCACTGGGGACGTGGATATACCCCCTACGGAAAATGGAGTCAAGGAAGCAGTGTGAGCGTGGAGAGGGCCTGGACGAAGGATGTTAAGAGGGCTTTTATTTCCCTTTGCCCACTCTTGAAAAATCTTAAGTTATGGAGATGCAAAGGCCTGTGGAAACCTATAATCTATGATAAAATATCTAAGAGTGAATAGGCTGTTGCTTCATGAGTTTTCGTATGTGGTATCTCAACTTAAAATGTAGCCTAGTACTAATTTGATCAAATTGTTAATGGATTTGTGTGAAGTGGAGGCAAACAATTTCTCGACAGAGAGATTTCTTGGGATAGTGAGGAGTTTCAAAACTTTGAAGGAACTTGAGATTGGACTTTTTCCATCGCTTGAAAGGGGAGAAGTTCCTTTCTACAAGCTACTCGAGAGGCTTCCCAATCTCAAGGGTTTGGGGGTTTGTTGCATGGCTATTCAGGAATTAGCCAAAGATCAGGTACCAACAAGCTTAAGCATTCCACTGGTTAATCTTCAATTTTTAGGGGTAGATTTAGTTGAATTAGATGAAAGGGGAATCATTGTGGTAGATTGCTTGCTTCGGAGCACTCCTGCTCTTAAAATTATGGACTTCAACTTACCAGAGGAATATACGAAGACATAGTATTTTGGAAAGGATATTGGAATTGAGGAGAGCTTCCACGCAGGCAGGATTTTATGTGGGATCAAATTATCCAAGGCTAATGAGCATAGGATAGTGGGAAGCATGGGATTTCGAAAAAAATACAGAGTGTTTGGAGCAGCGTAGAATCTCATAGTAAGGAAATAGAAAGAGTTTCGGGCAGCGTAGGATGAGCTTAGAATTTTAGATAAAAAAAAATGAATCAAATAATCTAGAATCCAAATAATAATTAAATTTATTTTCCCTGAAAAACAAATTTGACAAATTTGCATACCAATTCAATTGATGAACAATTTAATGGAGTTTTCCATAAGCTTGTAGAGCTGGAATCTCCTCCTCCCATTTGTTGCATTACTAAAGCTCTGATACCACAATAATACAGAAGTGTTCTCCGACACATAATTTTATTGATAACAGGAAAAGAAATTACATAGGAATTGCAAGAGTTTACACACGTAAACTCCAACACTCTGTGATTAAGAAAATAACCTATTTATAAGCTACATGTCCTAACTTATTTTAGTTATGGACCACTTGATAAAACAACAAGTGTCCATTTACAATAAATAGCCTTCTAACCAATCTACTAACTTTATTCTTGTTTTAGAGCCTAAGATACGACACTATTTTAGAGTCATATCTTTTGTAACAATATTCTATTTCTAAGTGTCTCTAATATTAATTAAATATTCTAATTTAATAAATATTTTATCCTACTACGATATTTGGATCATCTAACAATCATAACAGTAGAAATTAAAAATAAATTGGAAATTCACATAGTTTCCTAATGTTGATGAGAATTTCTAGAATTCTAAACTAAATAAATAGAATTCTAGAAGTTCTCATCAACATTATGTTCATGATTCTAGAAACATACACACCTTAAATCTTCTCTTAAATTTACAAGTGTATCCCACAATTATGCTTGGCTTAGTCATCTCTCCCTTAAATCTTCTCTAAAATTTACAAGTGTATCTCACAATTATACTTGGCTTCTAGTCATCTCTCCTTTTTCATGCATCTTGTGTGAGATGAACTACCTAATCTAATGTTTATTCATTTTTACTAAATACACTAAGAGCGAATATTGATTCAGTGATTGTGATTTACATTAAAATACGGTATTTTTTTCATTATTAGTTTAGATTTAATGTTTTTTTAATTAAGAATAAGCTTCGTTTTATATATATATATATATATATTAAAAAAATTTAATAATTATTTAATAATTTTAACATTAATATTGATGTGATTTATAATAGAATATTGTATTTCTTTGATTATTAGTTTAGTTTTAATGTTGAATATATTTATTTTTAAAATTTAATAATTTTGATTTTTAAATAAACTAAAATTTTAAAAAACCAATTTTTTAAATTTTTAATAATTTTGTTTTTTTTTTTAATTTAAATAAACTTTAATTTATCCATTTTTCCAATTATTTTTTTCTTGATTAAATTTCCAAAATTTTTAAATGTTTCACGGTACTTGCTTACACAAAATCTAATACACATATAAATAAATAAATAAATCATACATTACCTTTTCAATTTTCATTTATGAAAGCTCACAATTCTCCCCATATATGTTTTTTCTCACTTTACTTTGATTTAAAAATGAAGAAATAAATTTCACTTGGATAAAAAATAATCACATTTATGAAAATAATGAAATGAAGTTGGGTAAAAAAGAGAGTGCTCACGTCCATATCAAATATATAGATGTTTAGTAAGAAAACCCCAATTTATGACATTGACATGGCATTTTCTTCACCCAAATAACGTAAAACAAAATTGGATAGAAGCCCAATCGGAAGACCCAAATTAAATAAGTTGTGTTCAGAAATGTATTCTTTAATTACAACCTTTGTGATATTCCCAAATGTGCAAATAATATTATATGAAATTTTTAATAATGTTAAAAATTCCTTTTTATCCAATATACATAAGAATCATATATCTAATATTTATAAAAATTTAAATATATTTAAAAATTCTAAATAAAAAATGTTTTAATCAATTTTAGCACACCCTAACAAATAAAAATACTCATGTAAGTTTGAATCTTAAGATTACATAATTCAATTAACTTGGATACACTTTACATACTCTATGCTCACTAAATTAAATTTTAGTTAAATTTTGATGCTTAACTTTAACGAATTCATGAAATCTAATTTCAATTATTAAATTATATTGAAAATTTTAAATATTTATTATTATCTATATAATTTTTATTTGGATAAGAAAAATTATTTATAATATTTTCACTACTAATCTTAATAAACATTTCAAACACTAATTAATTAATTTAAAAAACAAATATTATTATTTATATATTATAAAATTAATTATTTTATATACTTTTAACCAATTTTTTAATTATAATGATAAATGATCATCTTAATTATTAAAACTATTAAAATGACATATAAAATCTCTAAAATTTATTATTATTTAGACATTGGAAAAAACTAATTATTATTATTATTATAATATTTTGTATAGTAGGAAATCTTTCAGTGATACAAGATGATTTTTTGATGGTGGGTTGTCGTTCATATTCAGGACAAGATAAAGAACCAGATCCTCATTTTTTTTAAGTAGCAGTTGACAAATAGTTGTAAATAATAAATTAAATTAGTAGTTGTTGAGTTCTCTCCCTACTCTCTTAGTTTAATTCTCTCTCCTATTTCCTTATCTATCTTCATGTATAATTTTTATTGCCTTTATTATTGATTATTACATATAGTTCTAATATTATTTATGGTTATTTTATTTTTATTTTCCTACAAATAATATAGTTCTAATTACATTTATGGTTATTTTACCTTTTTTATTTCTTTAAAAGAGATTTTATATCCTCATTCATTTATTATTATTTTTAGGGCTTTTATGTTATTGTTATATAAATTATATTAATTGTGATTTTATGTTGTATATTTGGGTTATTTTTACTATTACCATTATTATTTTTTTAATTTTTACTATTTTATTATTGTTAATTTTTTTTCTAATTTAATTTAATTATGTTAATAGTTTTATAATTTTAATATTCTATTTTTAACTAATTTGACTAAACTTACAGTTAATATTGATATAGTTATTCTTATTTTATTAATATTTTAGAATAATAGATAAATTAATTTTGAATTTCAGTTTATTTAATCTTAATTATGATACTTACACATTTTTATGATTTAATTTTTACTATTTTATTATTACTATATTAACTTTTCTTTCAATTTAATTATTATGACAGATAAGTGTTTTAGCCCCCTATGTGGCCACCTTAATGACTAAATGTGGGGTACAAGGGCATTGGGAATTTTACCTATTTGAACTTTTCGAAGCATCCAAGGGAATATTAGTGGGATCTCTCGTTTGGACGATCACTTGGTGCACGTGGGCAATGAGTTTGGTTGTAGGTAGCGGTAGTGTGGGTTTTAATTTTACAAGTGAATTACTTGAGTGATGGCTTCACTATGGAAGCAATACCATACCACGTGCATTCATATTAGGGGATATATCCTAAGGAAAAAATGACATAATATATTGAGAATATAATAGAGAGTAAAGGGCTTTTATATGTTGTGTATAAAAATGGAGCTAAAAAAAAATATAAAGTGGTTTAAAAAATGTTAATGAAAAAACAGATACGTACATCTAGTGAAAGTAGGGGTTTTTTAAATTGGGAGGATGTATTGAGTTTATAATTGTAGGGGGTTAAATAAAGTGTTTTTTAGAGGTAGTTTCAAATATGAATTCAAATTAAGGGTATTGTTTAGTATGCCACGAACACGTGTTATGTTAGAGACCGATTGGATGAAACCCCGATGAATGTTTGGAGCTCCAAGTTGTTTCACTAGAGGAGGTGCGTTGGGCATAGAGTCACTCTGATCTGAGAAAAATGTGTCGCCAATGAGTGTGGTCACTCAAATTGTAATTTTGGATTTGGGAGTTAATGGTATACATGGCCTCTGTATGAAAAAAAATTCCCATGGTGAAGAAGACAGTTCCTTATTGGGATCCTACTAGGAGGTTTGAATAAACTTTGCTTGCATGAACGAGCTGGATTGCTCTGGTTCTTCTCAAGTATTTCATAACCATTCTTCCTTCTTTTTCTGGCTTGTTTGGTCTTCTTTAGCTCTTCGGTCACTTTTTCTTGCAAGACAACTCCAAATTGTGTTATATCCTTGTTGGAAATGGCTTCAGAGCATTCATTGTTGTGTGGGGGTTTAATTCTGGAAGTTTGGTGATGTCCTTTTGCAAGAAAATCATGGGTTTAATTTGTAGGTGGCTCTTTTTAGTTTGGGTGGGCCAAGGCTCAGAAGGTGGTGTGTTTTTTTGTTTTGTTTTGGCTACTTGGGTGTGTAGGCTGCATATCTGATTCACAATGCTACGACAATGTGATCATCCTCGGCGTGGGGGTGGCCATCAGGGCTAGGGTGAAATATTGCATGGGGACCTAAAGAGGGTTAGCTCGACCATCCGTTTGATGGCTCTCTTGGGAGAATCAAGTTTTCACCCCCCTTTGAATCTATCGAAGCTCAGATTTGTGTCCTCTACGTCTTGATGGACCAACAAGCCAAAGACAACAAGAATGAGCACAACAAATTTCGTCGTTTTCTCCATAATATTCTGCATATTCAAGGCCACGTCACGGAGAGGAAAAAATCCCTCCTCTAAAACCAAAAATGTTTGCAAGCCCAAATGGATAGTTTTGTGGGACAGATAGCCTTCATGAAGTCCCACATCCATGAGGCATTCCATTGATCAGCTGAAGGATAAAACACTGCACAAAGTCCTAATGTTGATGAAAAATAATGAAGAAAGTTGGTTGCATTTTGGTCTTTTCTTAGTTATGTGCTTATTGTGAATTAATAGAAAATGTTAACTTAAAAAATAATTATTTTATTTATTAAAAATATACCACTGTTAAAATAATTAGATTTTAATAATCTTTATTTAAAAAAAAAAACAAATTAGAAACCATATAATATTCTAGAATACTAAAATTTATTTTACTTTTTACTCATAAAACAACATACTAAAATAAATTAATTTTTTCATATTTATTTGTTCAATTTAAAAATATTTAATTTATTTTCAATTAAAAATTTAAACCAAAAACAATTTTATAATTTAAAAATATTTAATTAATTTTCAATTAAATTTTTCAACAAATACCACTTTATAATTTCAAAATATTTAATAAATTTTGAATGAAAATTTTCAACCAAAAACCATTGAAAAAATCATTTTGAAACAATCATACTACCTTGTAGGGAAGTTTACAAGGAAATGAGTGGAATTACAGATCTTAAAAGATGAAAACTCTAAAATATTTAACCATCTATATCAAAGTTCTATAATTAAAATAACAATATAATTAACAACAAAATTGATATATAATTACAAAATAATAATAATATCATTACAATGTTAGAACATGATGACAGAAGATGGTGATGAGAAATAAAATAAAACAATAGAACATCATTACGGAATAAGTGATGAGAAAATAACACTATCACGGAAGATGTGGACGAGAAAATAACACGATATTACTGTTATATTTTTCCGTTGACCTTAAAATAATATGTGGAAATGGATAAAAAATTTCCGCTTGACCTTAAATTTATTTTTTACCAAGAAAACTTCCACAGTTAATCACGGCCGTATGGCTCATTACTTTGAAAGACTGGAACGGTTAACCACGGCTACATGGCTGGTAACTCCGAAAGACGAGACCTATGGCTGCTGCATATAAATTTGCAGCCAGATGACTGGTAACGTTGCAAAATCAATATGTATTTTTACAAAGAAAACTTCATCTGATAACCACTGCCACCACCATAACACAAAGTGGTCGATCTATGTGATGGTTTCTGGTCGTTTGAGTTACCAAAGGATGGAAAGTACTTTACACATATTTCCGGAATCTGCAATTAAGTTCTATTCTATGGCTAAAAAAAAATCAATTAAATTTTAGAATTTGCAATAGAATGAAGTTCTACTATGTACCTGAAGGGAAATTCTTAGACCTTCCCGGCCATTTCTTCACGAAAGACTCCACAAGATCGGTGTTGTTGGGGCTTTGAACAATAAACTCCACTGAAAGTTCTCTCACCCTCTTATATCACAAGAATCACAATCGCTGCTCGCATTCAAGAACCTCATCACCACCGATCCATAGAGAGTACCCGGCAGATTAATGGAGTCCCGCCGCCTCTTTCTGCAACTGGACTACCGTTACCCACAACAACTGTCATTGACTGGACAGAGTGATCGCCCTTGAACTCAAATCTATGGATCTCAATAGCTTCAAGAAATGGGTTTTGGAAATGAATGAATGAATAAATGGCGAGGGCAATCAGTGTGTCCATGGCATGAGGAGCGCTGTGATAAAGACAATCCAGTTGTACAAATACACGGCAGGACTCCAAAGATTGGCGTGGACATTTTAAGAATCTCTTACCGGTGATGAGGCTTTGAATCGAACAGCAATGGCCGATCAATCTTGAGACACAAGAGGGAGGGAACGAGAGGAAAATAGACGCAAGGAATCCCACAGCAAACGCAAACTCATGAAAATTCCTTAGCAACCACGCAATTTAAAAGAATTGGGTGCAAACGGCCAATGAGTAGCAATCTCACTTTTTCAAATTCAGAAATGTTGGCACCTCCGATAACCATTGAAATTTTGTAATACATGTGACAGGTTGCCGGGCATTTGTTGGACACAGTCACATGGAATCCATGAATTGCAGCAGGTGGTCGGCCATGTAATTGCTTTACGTCCATCGAAAGGTATTTTAACGTGATTGTCTTCGCATGCTTGTAGAAATTTTAAATTTTTATGATGTCTTCTCGTTTTCATGATATCAATCATGTCATTGTTAAAGTCCATAACGACAAGGTATAGTTGTTCTCGTTGCAAATTGGTCAATCAACTATAATAGGTTTTATTAATTTCCATCCTACATCAACATAATGTCAACTAATAGTGTTCTTTACGGTTGGAATTTTGATTCCTCTTTATGCTATCAGACCAAACAAAATTGACAATGTGAATCTTTATACTTCACAAAATTGACAATGTTTTTGATAATAAATTAATTTTTCATCACTAAAGTTTTGATTAAGGGGATTGACATTGAAGTGACTTAAATGGAGAACATGGTATGTATATTTCAATTTATGTTAAGTTCAATTTTATTGCAACAATATCTATATTCATTATTTTCATATGAGAGAAATTATGAATATAATTTACATAAGTGAGATGAAATTCTTAAAATAACATGATTTTAATTATTATGAGTGGCATACGCTGAATATTAGACTTTTTAACATATTTTCCATTGATATTTTCCAATCAAATTTAATTAAAATTTGGACAAAATCCTTGGAACCCCAATGATCTAACATGTTTTTAAAATATGAGGGCCTTGGGGATTCTTGATGATGCTGAATCCATTCACTTATTGAACAATTCATTTAAAATAACATAAAATTGAGATCTTGACATTTTTTAATCAACTAATTCTAGTAATAAAATGCCTAGAAAAGTCAAAAAGTCTAATAGTTAGCCAATTCCTTATGGATGCATTTCTAGAATAAAAAATGGTGCATTTTCATTAATTATATTTTTATATGAAAAATACTATGCAAGGTAAAATTAAATGTTAAAATTCATGTGAAGGATAGTTTAAAAATAAAAGTGTCATAAAAAAAATTCCCTCATGTCTAGGAGGACCCATCAAAACTATTAAACCTCTAGGGTCTACGACATGTCCAACGGGAGGATTTGAACCTTGGAACTCTCAAATTTCATAGATTTCAAATTACTTCAATCACCAATTAAGCTACTCATGGGAAAAAATGAAAAGAAAGAAAGAAAATCATAGCTTTAATACAATAAGTAACAATGCATTCTTGTAACTATAGAATCAAGGATTTACTAATTTTATTGAATGAATATATTTTTTAAAATAGAGTTTCTCAACATCCTTTAGCCTTATCATTCATTTTCATTGCCACTCAAGGAAGAGGGAGCATTCCTCCCTCTTGAAATGGTGTAGGGGAAGCAGAATAATGTAGAATCTACACAAATCCACTAATGCATCTTGAAGTAAGAATAAGGTCAAATATTAAGGGAACTGGGAAAATAATATATCCATTGTTGAAAAAATGGTAGCTTTGCACTCAATGGACCTGAACATAACACAAAAAAGAAAAAATGAAACATGTCTCAGTTATGGGGATCCCATGTTTCCTTCATCCATAACCTTAGACTTGAGTCACCAAAGAAAATTTGAAGCTATGAAAAATAGTTCCAGACCTTGATAACTTTCAGGGAGGACCTACCTTCCTCCACAGAAATACAAGTTGGGCAAGAAACATAATTTTCTCCTTTTCTCACCCTGATTGAGCTTTGCTCGGGACTGTATCCAACATTCATGAGCTTTACATCTTGTAAGTTGGGATTAATCCTAAATATGAGATGCCAAGAACATTCAATACATGCAAGATCATGTGCTCATCCACCAATTTATTTGGTTGATGGAAAATCTCTAGTGAAACAAATCAAGAAATATGAACAACCCAAAGATGAAGCAAATATAAAACTTGGATTCAAGGATATTAGATTTGTAACAATCTAACAACTCAACCCTCTCAAGTTGCAAACTTTATTAAATACTCCAATTTAATTAAATGTAAGATTAAAGTTATGGAAAGAGTCCAACTCAAATCTACTTAAAATAGTAAATTTCTATCTTAAAAAACCTTTCTATCTTAAAAAAAAACTATCATAGGTGTCCATCCAACCAAACGAGCCCTATTCACAAAAACTACAACTCTTTTCTAAATAATTAAGGAATTTGTTACCTTATAAAATTATTGTATACCCTAGCACCCAAAAAAATATTCACCAAGAGTACACTAAGAGAGACTTCAAGTGACACATTATTGAAATCAAGAGTTATATATATCATATAGGCGAATTATGTTTAAAATGTGTATATCATGTACTCTCTAACAAATGGTAAATTTGAATTTTTATTTTTTTTTAAAGCATATTTTACTCTTTCTTTTAATTTTGAAATAGATATATCTCTTGTTTTTTTCTTATCAAATTCTATTTTCGTCAAAATTATATTACATATAGAACATGTTAGTATGCATCTATTATTCTCCATTCACAAAGGATTATGAAGCACCAACCTCTCTCAGTTTAGAGTAATTACGTTAACCCAGTTTTTAATGAATTGATTTGGTTAGTATTTTAAATATATAATATAAAATTATATTTTTCCTCGATGGGTTGATGAGCCTGGAAAATATTATGACAGATGGATGTTTTAACACTCTATGTGGTCACCTTAATGACTAAACATGGGATAGAAGGGTGTTGCGAGTTACCCATTGAAATTCTCGAGGCGTTAAAGGGAATATTAGCGAGGTATCTCGTTTGGAAAATCAATTGGTGTAGGTGGGCAATGAGCTTGGTTGTAGGTTGCGGTAGTGTGAGTTTCAATTTTTCAAGTAGAATGTTTAAGCGAATATTTTATTGGGGAAGCAATACCATACCACATGCATTCATATTAGGGGATATATATTGAGAAAAAAAATGACATAATATATTAAGCATATAATAGGAGTAAAGGATTTATATGCTATGTATAAAAATGGAGCTCAAAATTAATGAAAAAATATAAAGTGGTATAAAAAATGTTAATGAAAAATAGATACATATATCTAGTGAAAGTAGAGATTTTTTAAATTGGGAAGGTGTATTGAGTTTGTAATTGTAAGGGGTTAAATAAAGTGATTTTTTAGAGGTATTTTCCAATATGTATCCAAATTAAGGGTATTGTTTATTATGCCAAAAACGCACGTGTTATGTTAGAGATTCATTGGATGAAGTGTCCGTGAATGTTTGGAGCTCCAAGTTGTTTCACTAGAGGAGGTGAGTTGGGCATAAAGTCCCTTTGGTCTGAGAAAAATGTGTCGCCAGTGAGTGTGGTCACTCAAATTGTAATTTAGGATTCGAGAGTGAATGGTATACATGGCCTCTATATGAAAAAAATTTCCATGGTGAAGAAGACAAGCTCTTGTTGGGCTCCTACTGGGAGGTTTTGCTAAAATATTCTTGCATGAACAAGTTGGACTGCTCTCGTTCTTCTCAGGTATTTCATAACCATTCTTTCGCTGGTTTTTTTTGTCTTATTTAGATCTATGGTCACCTTTTATAGCAAGATGAATCCAAAATGTGTTATATGCTCATTGGGAATGGCTTCAGAGCATGCATTGTTGTGATGTGTTTTTTTGTTTTTTTGGCTAGTTGAGTGTGCGAGCTCCTAGTTTGTAGTGGGTTGGTTTTCCTTATTTAAATCTTGTCGTTTTCTTACTCTATTGCTCATGGCCTGCATTAGGTGCTCTATGTTCTCAGTGTGGTGTGAACAGTCAGGGCCTAAGGGGTACTATGAGGAGCAGCTTGAATGGTTGAGATATTCTCATCTGAGGCTGGTGTAGTCCTCCTTAGTTGACTTACCTCAGTGGGCTCGGGAGAGAGGTAGTGTCTACCCCTAGGATTTTTAATTTGCTGATGTTTGGGGGTGTAGGTTTCTTAGTTGCTTCACAATGCTATGACAATGTGATCGTCCTCGGTGTGGGAGTGGCCATTGAGGACATGGTGAAATATTACATGGGGACCTACTAGTGGAAGAGGGTGAGCTCGACTAGACGTTTGATGGCTCTCCTGGGAGAATCGAGTTGCCACCCCGCTTTGACTCCACCGAAGCTCAGATTCGTCTCTTGTAGGTCTTGGTGAAACAACAAGCTAGGGACAACAAGAATGAGCACAACAAATTTCGTGGTTTTATCCATGATATTTTTCACACTCAAGGCCACATCATGGACACGTAAGAATCCCTCCACCAAAACTAGAAACATTTGCAAGCCCAGATGGAAACTTTTGAGGGGCAGATAGCCCTCATGGAATCCCACATCCATGAGCCATTCCATCGATCAGCTGAAGGAAAAAACACTACATAGGGTCCCAATGTTGATGGCAGAGAATCATGAAAGTTTGTTGCATTTTGGTCTTTTCTACTTCTGTGCTTATTAGACTGTTAACATGAAATCTTCTAGTTTTTCTTTGTTAATCTCAATCTACTTTTGTATGTACTTATTAGCCAACAAATTTTGTAGAAGTGTGGCCTTGGCTTACTAGTGGATAGTATTTTATCTAATTATTGAATTAATAGAAAAAGTTGACTTACAATAACTATAAAAAAAAAATACTATTATTAAAATAATTAAATTTTAATAAGTTTTATTTATTAAAAAAAAAATTCAAAACTATATAATATAATATTGTAATGATCCTTCATATATCAAAAATCCAAAATCTATTTCCAAAATTTTTTAATCATAAAACAACATAATAAAATAAAATAATTATTTTTCATATTTATGGGTTAAAATATTTTAAAAATACATAATTAATTTTCAAGCAAAAACCATTTTAACCATTTTATAGTTTAAAAATGAAAAAATCATTTTTAAACAATCAAACTACGTTACTTTAATAAAAGTTTACAAGTAAATGGCAGGAATTACTCATCTTAAAAAGATGAAAGCTTTAAAATATTGAACCATCTTTATCAAAGTTCTATAATTAAAATAACAATATAATAATTAACAGCAAATTGATATTTAATTACAAAATACTATCGATATATCATTACAATGTTAGAACATCATGAGAATCATGAGAAGCCGCGAAGCAGAAGTCCCCGCCACTAGAGTAAACAGAAAACAAATCATTTGCCGTGACGAGTTTTTCAACATTAATTTGATGCAGCATTGAAATATGGAGAAAACATAGAAATGGCTGCAAATTCCGAGCTACTCTGTAAAAGTAGGAATGCATATCTTGTAACGTTTTCGGGTCTATATTAGGTGCTTTCATGGAATTTGAGCATTTGAGAATTTATAATTTTAATTAATATCCATTTTCAATGGACTGTTTGGAGTTAAATTGATTTAAAATGAAGATTTAAAATTTAAAATTAATTTAAAATGAATTAAAAATTAAAAATATCGATTACTTGTACAACACTCTGATCATAATAAAACTGCAATTACAAATTAAATGTCTCTGCATTTTGAAAGAAAAATATGTGCTCTGCTCTAGTATTAACCTATTCCAGTGGCGCCCACCTTAAAAAACCGCAACAAAAAGTAATTAGCATGTATTGTGTTATATTCAACAAGTGGAGAGAAATGAATGTGAATAACAGACAATAGTGAATCTAAATGGTTAATGGCTCCACCCTGTTGGTTGGTGACAACACGTGTTTCATCGACAAAGGAATGGAAAGCTCACTTTTGGACAACACACCAACACCAATGCAACATAACACGGATGTGGAAGATGAGAGTTCACCTCCCCTGACCTTAATATGGTCTACTGTTTCGATCTAGAGAGCTGCAGACCACACTACGCCCTCAATTCAATTTAGTGCAATGGTAGGAAAAAAATGATCTTTCACAACAGTAATAGCAAAAGCAAGGGGATGGGATGAATCTCAGATAGAGAATATTAGGAGAATCATACCCTGTGCCACCCAGTAGAGCTCTTAAAACAATTTAATGGAATAGTGGGTGCATTGGGATTAGGATTCGGATTTGGGAGCTCAATTTTCTGAATTACCTATATTATAAGAAATGAGCTGCTAGAATCTCATCTTGAGAGGAGCGAAGAATTGAAGTAAAAGTTGAGCAAGAATAACTGTAGGTTAAGATGAGGAAGAAAGCAGAAAGAATTAGAAAAAACAGCCTTCACAGACAGAAATTCCAGAGATGATGAAAATCTTTTGTCTGTGAGTGGCGTTTAGAGGGCTTCTGCCAAAAGGCCGACAAGTGTTAGCCCATGATCTACGAGCACAGCTACATCGTTCGCATCTCTGGTGTGGGATATAAATAGCTTTGAAGGTTGGGATAGAAGGGAAGGGTTTACTAAATTATTGAAGCAGGGATATGGTGGGCATTTGAGCCACCATGAGCGCCAATGGAGGCAGCATGGAGTCCAAGTATGTGTGGAGGCATCACAAGCATGAGATGCAGGAGAATCAGTACAATTCTATCCTTGCAAAGCACATTAGGGCCCCTGCTCATCTGGTAAGCTTCTTGCTCTTTATCCCCAACTGTTCATTTCATATAGTGATTCATTAGTGTTGAATTTATTTCGATTTGGGTTCAGATAGGATAGATTCTTACATGTTTCTCTAGTCTCCCACTGTGTGTTAAGGGTTGAATGCAGTAACCTGGGATCCAGATAGAGCTATATGTTTATGTTTTGTCTCCACGGGTTAGATTGTATCCCCACGGCTTGTAATATGAAGTAAATTTCTATTACCTAAATTAATCAAGATTCATTTCTTTTATGGAGCACTGTGAATTCAATTGCTCTCTTATAAGTAAATAATGGATTAATAGGATAAGGCTCTTAAGGTAGGATGCTTACCCTGTTGGCAATTCTCTTCAAGTGTTCAATTCTCCACTTGTAGATCTTTCATTTTTTTCTGCCCAAAAAGGCAATCATCCATCAGAGGTTGATGCTCTGCCTTGAGTTTTTATTCTCTGCTTTTATGCTACCATATGCTTCTTGCAGCCCTCTCACATTATTTCAAGCCCACCTAGTTTATCCAGTAATTGAGCGTCAATATTTGTTTTCTTTGCTAGCAACTAACAATTGCTCTTTGTATTTGTTTAATTCACAGAGTAGTGATTGCAGGTTTTTAATCTGACACGTTTTCCTGTTCTAAGGCTATTTTCTCCTCTTCAAGGTCTTTCACTCCATTTTGCATGGAATGATATTCTTTGACCACAATTTTAGATTCTGCCTTCAAGTTCATGTTTTTTGTTTTCAAGTTACTAAGAGCTTCTCGCAGCTTCCCGACATCATCATCAAACTCGCCAATCTCTGACTGAATTTTCTTGTTTTAAGTGTAAAATTTCCTCTTCAAGATTAAAGATGCATGCTCCTTTACTAGAAACTGAAACAAGTTTGTTTCTCTGATGCTGTCACTTAAGAGTTCTCTTCCTGTGGCTTCAGCTTATGCCGATAGGCTCCAATATGTTCATATATGTCTTGATGCTTTGCTTCCCGTGTTGTTTTATTGAATGTGCAGCAACATAACAGGACAAGATACAGTCTTGTGCTTTGTACATGACAAGATATAGTTGTGCTTCAGTTGAGGGTTCGGCAAAGCTCCAGACTCCTGGCAGGCTGGATTATGAAACTAAGGTATGCTTGCTGGATTATTAAACTGAATTTTGAATGCGGTCACGGTCCCGAAACTAATAAAATACTTCAGTGCCACTTGCATCTCCATCAAAACAGATAAAAGACGTCAGTGCCACTTGCATCCATCCACGCCACCTATTTCCAATTGCATGGATGCTGGTCACACGTGTGTTTTCTTCATCTTCATGTAGTTGTTTTCGTCATGTGTTTCATATCAGTCACTCTCCACAAATTGAGTGATATATTTGTAAATATTAAATGCTTGATGATTAATGCTAGCATTAATCTAACATTACAAAAAGGTTTCTGTAAAATTCTGTGTAAGATTAAGATATAGAATTTATCAAATAAATCTTGATCACCTCAATATGAGGCCAAATAAAATCGTAAACTAAAATCGTAAAACGTTTCATTGGAAAGCAGAAAATATTCATTGAAATATATGTTGAAATATTAAAGTCACCTGCCATGCCTTTGGGCAGGAAGGAGACGAGTACACAAAGGCAGCAGAGCGTGGAGTGCACAGCACTCTGTATTGAAGAATGTTGGTGAATCCGTAAGGAAGAATTTAACTCTTGGTGGGCCGCAGCCACGGATTGCAGAATAATTAATCAGTGATGGGCAGAGCCGTTTTTGTCTACGGAAGAGCAGAGATTAGCTTTACGGAGGGGCAGATTGAATTAAGACAGTCATTTCGGGTTTTAAAGCCCTCAACAACCAAAGCTATTTTTTTGAAGCAGTGTCTTGTTGATGAAGAGATCTGCGATGCGATGCGATCAAATCGCAATTGCAAATCGCAATGCATATATTATAAACTAAGTGTCTTGTTGATATGGCAGAGTTCCGCAAAGCGGAACGGTTATATAAAACATACAACTGAAACATATATAAATTGCCCTCCCGTATAGCAGAGGCCCGTGGGTCCACTTGACCACGTGGCGACACTTGAATGGAATCGCAAGGCTCAATCGCAAGGCTCAATCGGAGCGGATATGTTATGACCTCCGATTGAAGTCCCGGACCCGATCAAATTATATGCCACAGTTTATTGCGCCATCGCATCCGATTGTTCAATCGCAATCGGAGTTTTGTTCTTTGGTCGCGCGATTGTTTAAAGCGCGGACCCGATCCAGTTATATGCCAGGGTTAATAAGTGCCAATCGCATCCGTCGTTTGATCGCAATCGGAAGATCGAGAGTTTATGTTGCTACAATTGCTCGTACCACCGGGTGATTATATGTGGCAGTTGATAGTTGGATCAGCGCTTCAATCCACTTAACGGAACTTCAGTTGTGCTCCATTTCTCTTGTTATCGCTTGCCATCATGGCGGTCTCACCTTCTGGCGGCGACATTGTATGTGTTTAACAGTTTTTTTTTAATGTTTTTTTTGTGTGCCACATATATAATGTAAAAATGCCCACGAGCAATAGTATTGAATTTAATAAGCTTATTGCCGTTGACTGGTGTGAGCTCGCAGCGTAGATAATACGCAAGATAGTAACAGGCACCGTGTGTGCGTTTTGAAAGAGACAAAGAGTTTGTATTTAAAGACACCGCGTCGTATACCATATATATGTATTTTGTGAATCCCTTACCTGTGAGGAGGAAGCAAAGAAGTATCATTTTTTGTTTGAAACAGAAATAGCTTTAAAGCCCTGAAAGCTCTGTCTCCTGTCAATTTTTTTTAACTTCTCTGTGTTTAGGAGGAGAACCTATTCTCTTCACTTGGAATTCTCAAAATTCCAACATGGTATCGGAGCGCATCTAGGCTCTTTGAAGATTTCAAAGAAGCTGAAGAAGAAGACCTGTTGCAGCGTTTCTCTCCAGCAGCGTGAAAAGCTCAACAGAAGTCAAGGTCAGGTATTTCTCAAAGATAATAGTGCTGTTGCTTTGTATTTAAAAGGAGTTTGTTCTTTCAAGAAGGAAAGACAGTTTGTTTAAAGTCTGAGTTTAGTTTAAGAAGCAATGGCTGGACCAAGCACTGGTATGAATCTTGGAAGTGTTCAGCTTCCACAGTTTAATGGAAAGAACTATGATTATTGGGCCATTACTATGAGAGCCCTGTTTGTCTCACAAGACTTGTGGGAACTAGTAGAAGATGGTTTCATAGAACCAGCTGATGAGCAGGCTTTTAATGCCTTAACTCAAGCAAAGAAAGATGTGTTGAAGAATAATAGGAAGAAAGATGCTAAAGCTCTCTTCTGTTTGTATCAAGCTGTAAATGAGAGTGTGTTTCCAAGGATAGCAGCAGCTAAGAAATCCAAGGAGGCATGGGAAACTCTGAAAGTAGCCTATCAAGGTATGGAGAAAGTTAAAACAAAAAAACTTCAATTGCTGAGAAGAGATTTTGAAACTCTTTGCATGAAAGAGTCAGACAGTGTTGACACATTTTTCACACATGTGATTGGGATTGTAAATCAGATAAGATCCCATGGAGAAACTCTTGAAGAAAGAAGGATTGTGGAGAAACTTTTGAGATGCTTACCCTCAAAGTTTGATGTTATTGTAACTACCATAGAAGAGACCAAAGATCTCTCACAGTTCACAGTGGATGAACTTCATGCCTTACTGATAACTCATGAACAAAGATTGAGCAGAGATGAACACTCATCTCTTGAGCACGCCTTCAAGACCCAGATGCCTTCAGGAAGAGGAAGAGGCAGAAGTCAGAATAGAGGTGGAAGGAACAACTCTTCACATTCACATGGAAGGAGCAACAGTCAAAGCCAGAGCCACGGCCAAAGCAACAGCCAGCAAGGTGGATATCAACACCAACATGCTCAAGGATAAAGGTATGACAAATCCAATGTCCAGTGTCATTATTGCAAAAAATATGGGCACTATGCCAATGAATGTAGAAAGAAGCAAAATGACATGAAGAATAGGCAGAATGCTAACGTAGCAAAAGAGGAAAAGAACCCAAGTAATGTGTTGTTAGCTTGTAATGTAGCACAAGATAAAAATGATGATGTTTGGTTCTTAGATTCTGGATGTAGTAATCACATGACTGGCAACAGAGCAATGTTTGCCAATCTTGATGAAGAAGTCAAATCTGAAGTGACCACAGGGACTGATACTAAAATCTCTGTCAAAGGGAAAGGCAAAGTAAGTATTCGTGCAAGGAATGGGGAGCAAAAAATTTTCCCTGATGTGTATTATGTTCCAGGTCTGAAATGTAATCTTTTGAGCGTTGGGCAGCTCATAAACAAAGGTTACAATGTTATATTTAAAGATGATGTGTGCACAATAAAAGATATTCCTCCAAGCAAGAAACTTATTGCTGAAATTCAAATGACCAGCAATAGAATGTTTCCACTCAAGCTCAACATTGACTTGAAAGGAAAAGGAAAGAATGTAGCAGCTGTAACTCAAGAAGCCTTCCAGAAGGAAGAGAAAGATGAAAACTGGTTATGGCATTTGAGATTTGGACATCTCAATTTCGGAGGATTAAATCTGCTGCAAAGAAAAGGAATGGTAAGAGGTTTACCACTGATAGAAAAGCCTGACAACCTATGTGAAGGCTGCATCTTGGGAAAACAACACAGAGAAAATTTTCCTTCAGGGAAAAGCATAAGGACGAAAGCACCTTTGGAGATAATCCACTCAGATTTATGTGGGCCGATGCAAACAACATCTGTTTCAGGCAGCATTTACATGCTGACCTTCATAGATGACTTCACTTGAAAAGTGTGGGTCTATTTTCTAAAGTATAAAAGCGAGGTTTTTCAAAAATTTTGCCACTTTAAAGCTCTTGTAGAGAAACAGAGCGAGCTGCACATTAAAGTTCTCAGAACTGATAGAGGAGGAGAATATATATCAAAGGAATTTATGCGTTTTTGCAGAGAGAATGGTATTCACAAACAATTTACCACAAGGTACACACTGCAACAGAATGGAGTTGCTGAAAGGAAGAATCGAACCATAATGGAGATGGTGAGAAGCATGCTGAAGGCAAAACACTTGCCGAATGAGTATTGGGCAGAAGCAGCAAACTGTGCTGTATATATTTTGAATAGATGCCCTACAAAAGCAGTGATGAACAAAGTTCCAGAAGAAGCGTGGAGTGGCAGAAAACAGGGAGTCACCCACATGAGAGTTTTTGGGTGTGTAGCATATGCACACATTCCAGACAAATTGAGAAAGAAGTTGGATAGTAAGGGGGAGAAGTGCATTTTCCTTGGATATTGTGAAGATTCCAAAGGATACAGATTGTATAACCCATCCACAAAGAAGTTTGTAATTAGCAGAGATGTGCAATTCATCGAAGAGGAAGCGTGGGATGGAAGCATTGAGAAAACATTCAATGTCAAAAGCTGTTTATCTCATGATGAAGATGAGGAAGATGTGGTTGAAATCAACAACCCATCTGTAGCACAACCTCCACCAACACAAGGACAGCAAGGGACACCTCAAGCAGCAGCGAGAACACCCTTGATAAGAAGCGGGAGTGCATCTCCAAGCACACCACATGGAGCAGAAATGAGTGCTTCATCAAGCACGGCTACACCAAGTGAAAGAGGGACAAAATTCAGAAGTCTTAGAGAAATTTATGAGCAAGGAGAAGCAAACGAAGGTATGAATTCCCTATTTGCTTTGTATTGTCAAGTTGATGATCCTATTCATTTTGAAGATGCTATTAAAGATAGAAAATGGATAGAAGCTATGGATGAAGAAATTAAAGCCATAGAGAAGAACAAAACATGGGAATTAGTTGATCTCCCAGAAGGTAAAGAAGTCATTCGAGTTAAATGGGTCTACAAGACCAAAAGCAATGCTGAAGGAAAAATAGAAAGACACAAGGCCAGACTTGTTGTCAAAGGATATAAGCAGAAGCAAGGGATTGATTATGAAGAAACTTTTGCACCAGTTGCAAGAATGGAGATGGTAAGAGCAGTGCTGTCCATAGCAGCACAAAATAAATGAAAAGTATATCAAATGGATGTAAAATCCGCATTTTTAAATGGAGTTTTAATGGAAGAGGTATATGTGGAACAACCTCTTGGATATGAGAAGAAAGGCCAAGAGCATAAGGTCTGTAAATTGAAGAAAGCTCTTTATGGGCTGAAACAAGAACCAAGAGCATGGTACAACAGAATAGATTCTTATCTATTGGAGAATGGATTTGAAAAGTGTGAGGGAGAACCCACCCTCTACATCAAAGAAAAGGATGGTAAGTTATTGATTGTTGTCTTATATGTTGATGATTTAATTTTTACAGGTAATGATGATTACCTTGTTGAAAATTTTAAAACAATCATGAAAGATGAATTTGAAATGACTGACATGGGTTTATTAAGATACTTCTTGGGAATAGAAGTGGAGCAAGGTGAGAAAGGAATTTTTATTTCTCAAGCAAAGTATGTGAATCAAGTTCTAGAAAGATTTAACATGCAGGAGTGCAAAGCTGCAATTACTCCCACAGTAATGGAATTGAAGTTGAGTAAGAATGACAGCAGCAAGGATTTCGATCCAAGTTTGTATAAAATCATAGTTGGCAGCAGGGATAATTTTAGGGGCGAATTTTAGCCCAAGGGCGAAATTTAAGGGGTTTTAGATTTTAGAGGGGCGAATTTTATATATAAAATTTTTTTGTATAATTTTGTATAATTAGCCCCAAAATTATTTTAAAAATAATTAATTGTTATGTTTTAGCCCAAAAAATTAATGGCGGATAAAACCTGAAATGCTAAATTCGCCTGTCGATTTACTCGTTTGGATGGTTTTGTGTTGTATTCGCCCCCGATTTACTAAGTTGCAGGGTTTTGGAAGGGCGTTCGCCCCAGATTCACTGCGTTGCAGGGTTTTGGAAGGGCGTTGTGCTGTGATACTAAACTGGTTACCAAGCTACCAAGCTTGACCTTATGTTTATTAAGTTGCAGGTTTTTTGGAAGGGCATTCACCCCCAATTTACGTTGTGCTGTGATACTGACTTGGTTGCCAAAACTTCGTCATGACCAACAACCTTATAAAGAATATGTCCGGGAAGATTTCAGCTTTGGCAACAGGGCTATGTCCAAGGGGAATGAATCAATCCTTCTTGACAAGGAAGGTCCCAACCTTTCTAAATTCAGATCCAGCTCCACTGCAGAGCTACACCCAAAAAGCCATGACGAAAAACATAAACAGATGCTCTTTACGAGTGTCATGAACAGGCTTATTCCCATCATTGTCTGGAAGAAACTCTTTAGAAATCCCCACACATATTCCAGTGTAATAGGCCTCATATGGGCACTCATTTCTTTCAGGTATGCTACATTTTATTATGCCATGAGCATTAAATCAGTTCTGGTATCAATCAGCTTTCAGACTGCTCATATGGATTTCTTGTATGATCATTGTAGGTGACATGTTGATATGCCGAGAATTGTGGCGAAATCAATAGCAATCCTGTCTGTTGCAGGTCTCGACATGGCCATGTTTAGTCTGGGTATGCCTTTTCCTGGAAATTTATGTTATTTTTTAGTTGTACTCCCATTTTTCCTACGTGGGTAAATATTCTTCACTGGTGTACTGATCCAATTTTTTCAGATATTTGTTAAGAATATTTTTTTAAAGGGGAATTGAATTTTATTGATACCATAGGACTTCAAGGGAAGGGGACATGTTTTTTTTTGGGACCAATCTTAAATACTCTAAATTATAACATTAATTGCATAAAATAACTCCAACTCTAAATCTCTGGGACAACCTGAAAAGTTGTTGAATTTCTAGTACTGAAGGTAAATTCTTTGTGTGTTTAGTTGAGAAAAAGGAGAACATATGCACGGGAAAGATATGAAATTGAGGTAGACAGTTAACCGAAACTCCTGAGAGAAATTGTTAGGAAGCAGTAAATTGTGAGAATGGTGTTGTCATAACTGTCTTTACATGTTGTTCTGAAGTTTTGTTATGACTGCTTACTGACAGATCTGTTCATGGCTTTGCAACCAAGGATCATAGCATGTGGAAATTATGTTGCAGCTTTTGTCTCTACTTCCATGATCCTACTTGAGCTTATTTAGGATTGAAGCCTGATATATTGCTTTGCGATTTGACTCAAAGAGGGGAAAATCTCAAATGCATTGGCAGAGAGGGGATTTGGTACATAACATCTCCCTATTCATATTTGAAGATGGGGATTAATATTAACGAAATAAAATTTGGACTTCTCGTTAATTTCTTGTATGGAGCCCTCTTATAATGTGGTGTTGATTTTTAGAAGAAAATTAGCTTCTCTCCCTAGTGTCATATCAACAAATTGAATCTGAGCAATGCCCCTACATTAGAGGAGTCCCTTATTTATTTAATTCTGTAGGAGACCCTTATTAGCCTAATCTCCAGATTACTTGGATCTGTCCAAATTGATAATCTCCCGGCTTGTTCAATATTGTCTTTGTGAACTCCTTCCTGATGCCATGTTTGTTTTCTAACTCTTTCCATGCTTTTAGCTAATACATTTCTTTGTTGAATAATACGTATTTTGTACTTCTCCATATTGATTTTTCTGTGAAGTGATTTTTTTTTTGGGAGCCAATGCCCCTATCAAGCCTTCTATGAAGGACATGAAAAGAAGTTAAAACAGAGGAATAGATAAGTTCTTCCATTTGAAGGTAAGGATTCAATGGTTCCAAGATAATTCTTCTGCAATTTTCTTGAGAAATATCATTGTCTCGAGTATGTGTAGGCCTTTAATGACCCCTTGCAAAAATCATTAAGTAGTTTTTGAGAGTCATATTAAATTGGCTTTCCTGCTGATGTTTTTGAGCATTTTAATGACCCCTTGTAAAAATCATTTAGTAGTTTTTGAAAGTCATATTAAATTGGCTTTCCTGCTGATGTTTTTGAGCATTTGATTTTCTTCCTAGAGTGAGAATGTCTCAAGTGTGTCTTTCCTGACCTATTCTAGGTTAAGATGGAGCTCAAATCATTTGACATGCTTGTGAAACACAGTGGTCCGTGGATAAGATAAACCAAAGTTTCAAGATCAAACAACAGAATACACTGTTTGTTTTATAGATTTAAAATTGGAAGAAAACAACCCCAGCAAAAGGATTCAAATCTCAAATTGGAGTCATACTACCATTTTATGCTTGGAAAACATAATCATATAAGGAAATTAAAACCTGCATTACCTTGACAATCCATGTACATTTCAATATTTGAAAGATCTTATTGATGACATGCCAAATCAGATCATTCAAGAGTCCAAATCCAGTACCTGGAACACAATATCCTTGATGTTCAAACCTCTATCAGTAGGTTCTTTGGAAAATAAAGAGCCTGTACTAAATAAAAACTGACAACCTGACAGTGTTGTCTTTTATTGATCTGGGATTATCGTTTTGAACAGGAAGCCTTCCAACACTATATTTTGGCCTAGGTAACATGAATCTTGCTAGATGAACACTAGCATTTGTCTGGGGTGGGATCATCTGTTTCAAAACACCAAGGCAAAGTTTTGACTAAAAGTTTAGTAGATTGTCCTTATAATAAAGTAAAAAATTTAGAGAGAAGCTTAAGTTTTTGTGCTTTGTTCTGTCATGGTTTTAACGCTAATAGTGTATTGCTGCTTAATATTTGACAAGAAACTCAATGCTTGCTTAGTGAACCAGGTAAGTATTATGTTTCAAGTATTTTTATTAAAATAGTGTTGTTGAAAATGCCATAGAGTCTGTGGTGTCTGCAAAGAGTCAGAGATGAACTAGAAAACCAACCTGAAGCTAGAAATCAACCTGAAGCTAGAAAACCAAAGGATCTTTTGGATTCACTCCTTTTAGAATGGATTCCAGGGAACCATTTCTCCAATAAACACTCCCGGGATAAATCTGGAATCTCTAGTGCAGGTTCTGAAAATGCTCAAAACACTCGAGAGGTTCAGATATCAAAGCGGAAAGGTGAGCAAAGGCCACAAACAGCAAAAATAATGCACTGATATTTTTACGCAGCTAACGATTGTTGAGATGAATTTACAAACCTTGGCTTCCTTGATGGCCAAACATTATGTACCTGAAAATGGAACTCAAACATACAAAATGATCATCCCATGTGGTGACAAGGGACAAGTAAAGAGGAACATCAACAGCCAAATAGCAAAGCCTTGAAGCATAAAACACACTGCCACAGCATGATCTATCCTGCATGTCACCTCAGGCATGTCATCAATCACTCTGTCTTGGAAATTTTGATATTTGATGGAGTTAGTTTAGCATCAACCAATCACTCTAGGATCAATTCACTGGAAGGAAATATGAATGGGATCAATCATTCTATTTAAAAATGGTATTAGAACTAGAAAAATAATTACTGGAACTGTACATATTTTCTGCATGTGCAGATTAGGGAAAACCGGTTTTTGGTAAGGCAGATCAATGGATATCTCAGCTTTCCAGGAGGTACAAAAGTCTCCTTTCTGTATATGAAAGAATATGGGCAGCTTCTTTTGAAGAATTGTAAATCAGTAGAATCTTGGGGCAAAGGCCTACTAAAATATAAAAAAAAATTCTATCCCCAAAACAAGGCTATATTGCAATTGAACCTCATGTTTTTGCAGTAGATTTTTTGTTAGATTTGACTGCTGCTTATCATGGAGCAGGAAAATGAACGGCACAGAGCCACTTCTTCCATTTAAAATCCAGATTAATAAGTTGTTGAGAGAGAAAAACACATCACATACTGGCAATCATGTTGGTTGTGAAATAACTAGGCATAAGATAAGTATAAGCAACCACTTGCGGGAATTAATCTTTTCGAATATCACATAAATTAAAAAAAATCATTTATTTTTCAAAAGGTAGCAACAGTTTTGCTGCCAAAAAAGGCACCCTCTGAGCATGAGACCTTGAACATGTTTCTCATACAAGAAAAACATGCACAACAGCAAAAAACTATAAAAATGCACATGCATGTGCTGCACAATTATGTTACATTGCTGTTACATTCATAAGATCGAGCCAGGTTACACTCGAGGAAAAAATTATATATGGTTCTCAATCCACCCAAGGGAAAGAGTAGATTTTAATATGCTTGGCTCAATACACCATAGTCTATGTAATGGGAAATATGAACTACTTTGTGGATTATGTAATCATTACTTTGTGATGAATAATAGGAATCAGCATTCCTGGATACCCAGATTCATGCTAACATTTGAACTGTGTCCAGGCCCTGCCTGTCCACCCAAGAAATAATATATAATACTCACATCCACCTTGTCAAAAGATAAGATTCTGCCTACTAACTGAACTTGGTTCAATACACATTAGACACTAAAAATAATGACTACCATTAATAGCCTGAGGACCCCATATATGATCACTTTTCAAGGGATTTTCGAAGTTAGCTTTCTTGATTATCTTAAATCCAAACTCTCTACCAACATTGAGGTGCTACAAAACACACTACATGGCTCTTATAGCTGCATCTACCACCAAAACTTCATAGATGCATGCACAACTGCAAACTGGAGCTAGATTATTCCCATGTCTTGTATTTATCCAGCAGCCTACCCATTATTAAGGCTCTCTTCCAGCCATGACTCACAGATGAAGAACACTGTACACACCATCAAAGACCTCCATGGGTACCATCCACAGGCTTTTGAACATAACGTCTCAGACAGTAAAAGCTATCACAGTCCATGTTGCCTTGATGCAGGTGTGCAGAGTCCGAAGGAAATTTCTGACCTTTTCTGCAATAAAATCCTCAATATTACTTTACAAATCCCAAGAGCAGGTACAAGACCGCCACCAAGCAGCAGGGACCCTGAACTGTACGAATGGTGTAATTGGAGGAAACAAGACAGTCTGTTAGATCCAGGCAAGAGAACCACGATCATTTGCAGTTTGAGGACACCCTCTTGTGGGTGTTGGGTGCCGTTGCACATTTAGCTCCTGTAAACATGCAAAAATAGTAAACAATGATCAAATTAACTATAGTCAAAATGACA
This sequence comes from Pinus albicaulis, assembly GCA_034641835.2. NCBI lineage: Eukaryota > Viridiplantae > Streptophyta > Pinopsida > Pinales > Pinaceae > Pinus > Pinus albicaulis. Next base: position 954,244,789 of record CM076584.1, on the reverse strand, counting down.
AAAACGCTAAATGTGCAAACAACACCAATATATGGATAGATTATATACATAACCAAAATGACAAAGAAATACCTGCATCCATGTGTCTTCGAGGTGACGTTTAGGTGATGTTTCTGGCGATGTGATCACAGGAGGAAGTGGATGAATCAGTTTCGGGACTACTACAAGGTCCCTGCCAAGAACTAAGATTGCACCTGCATTATTTGCAGTACCTATAAAAAAAATAAAATAATTGCCGCCAGAGAGCTAGTTAAATTAATCTCCACACTAAAGTCCATACAGCAAATATATAATTACCGCACTAATTGGTGGCAAAGAAAAGAGTTATCAAATGGCCTTGGGAAAAACGCTCAAAGCCATCCATGACACATTCATGTGCTCGTACAATGATCTGCAGATCATTATGGTTGCAAAACTCCATCACTCGATCAGGCTGAAAAGTGGAAGACACCATCAGCTCAATCAGTTGGCTAGCTTTCCATCAAAAACTCAAGAACCTAAACTTCACTCATCTGCTAGAAAGGAAGAAAAACAAATGTCCAGAAATCCATGTCCTCATATAAACAGGTTCATGATTATGCCACGTGACCCACGGTTATAAAATACAAAAATTGAAGACTCAAGTGATTGAGAATGCTTAGAAGAAATATATTTTGTAAGTCTCAGAAATTAAACTGCATGATTCTTTTGCAACAGAAATTTATAGAGCCATAATGAAGGTTTCTTCGAAAATATCCTTGCTGAGAGCTTTGTAAATATATGGAACAAGCAACGAACTTTTGAAATGGATTTCTCCAAAGTTCTAGGTGCCCAGGTTTCTCAGAATCACTTCTATTGGAATCCAAGGAATGTAAGCTGACGTTTAATTCAAAAGGTTATCATTAAGAAGTGAAAATTACAGTTGATATACCTGAGCTATGTTGCATGAAGTATCTGAGGCCGGTCATCATTTTGAGAACCAAGTGCCAGTGTCCATTATTCTTGTTGACCTTCTGTGGCAGAATCTGTGCTAAAAATGCATATCTTTACTATCTTCTTGATCTTTTCCAAATTTTCTTTCACCTGAGCAGCTATCATATCCTCGACTGGCCACTTTAAATTTACTGTTGCTTTGAAAACAGATCTCTAACTTATGGTATTCTTCAGGTTAATGAGAAGATTAAGGGCGTCAAAATATCTCTCTTTCCTCTATCACTCCTATGTCATTTTATTTTCACTCTCAGAGGAGAAGGGTCAATAGCGTCATAAACTGTTTGATGGGCTTTGTTACACACCCAAGTGGCTAACCCCTAGGAGAAAAATTTTGTCCTATGGATGGATCACTGATTGAACAAAATTATAGATCATTTTTGGTTGTATTCTTGTTCCCATGCTTCACCTTGGTGGTTTTTACTTACCCCTAGTCTAGTGTGATCTTCCCTGAGGCCTTTCTTCCTGATCTATTTTTTCAAACAAAATAATGTACATCAAAAATTGCTCAAGTTTGCAGATTTTGTGTCAGTTCCCGCATTCAAATTTAGCTCTTTTGCCTCAGTTTTGTTTCCAATATACTTCCAAATTTGATGAGTTTTAGTTTTGGATATAAATTTTATGGGTTTTGGATTTGAGATTGAGTTCATCCTCAAGATATATGCGATTGGGATTTTCTTTGTTTTTGAATTCTCACATTCCAGTTGTCTGTTGTTCAGGCGGGAGCAACAATTCTGTGGGACCTCATAGTTGGTGGGTGGGATGTTTCCTATTGGTCAGAGTTTGTGTTGAGTGCACATGGAAGCTATTCAACTCTAATTGACAAGAACATAAAGTTGTCTTCATTTGATGAGTCAATTTGCAATTCCTTCAAGGCATCAAAGGCAGGGAAGGTAGTTCTGATAATAGACAAGTCCTCTTCAAACAAGAAGAAGGCTCAAAACTCAACCTATATGCCAACTACTTCTTATGATCGTTCCTAGGAACATGAATCGTAATTTTTGTAGGTTTAAAATTTATCACAAGTTTTCTCTATTGTGGTCGAATTTGTGGAGGTTATCTCAAAATTTATTTAAGGTACCATGGATCTAAATTTCTTATGAACTTTCAACACTAACAAACTTTGGTGCAAATTGTTGATCAATTCTCACTTGGCTAGGGTTATAGATGTTAATGAAAATTTTGTGTGCATGCATGAGAGTTGGGTGCAAATGCACAATGTTGTGTAGCATTAGTGTGATAAATATGGGATAGTGCAAAGCATAGTTTTGAAGATTAGTCTAATTTGACTCATACCTAATCAACTAAGTCAAGTTGATTGTTGGTTGAACAGTTAATTGTTGGTTCAATGGACATAAGATTTTGCAGGCACAAATACCAAAGGGAAAAATGGAGCCCATCATGGGGTACTCTTTGTAATTCTCCACCACTGCTACCTTCCATGCTTCCTCAAACTCCTCTCCAACCTCAATATCAGTGCTAGTAGTAGCATGAGCAACAACACTATGCTTAGCAGAACTAGAAGAATGCGTTTTCCAAACTGCACGAGAACTACTTCCCTCATGAGTCACCATGTGCCATGCTTGGTCTCAGTGGTTCTCTTCCTTCTACTCCTAGTTCAACTACCATATATTCATTGGAACCAACACCCCGAACTCCACTAGAAAACGATTCACCATTTTGTAGTAGTGATTCGCCATTTGTACTGGTGATTCGCCATGATTTTACAAGATAATATAATCTCGTGAGAAATTCGCCAAAAAATTATATATACATATTATATTATTAATAAAATCGCCTTCCATTTTTCCTATGTATCATGGGGATTCGCCCATTTATTATATATATAAATTTAGGGGGGTTCTTAAAATTATCCCTGGTTGGCAGCCTCATGTATTTGACTGCAACTAGGCCGGATATTATGCATGTTGTTAGTTTGATCTCCAGATTTATGGAGAAGCCAAAAGAAGCACATTGGCAAGCAGCAAAGAGAATTCTGAGGTATGTGAAAGGAACAAAAGGATTTGGTATTTTATATACTACTTCAGAAAATTCAGAATTGGTTGGATACACTGACAGTGATTGGGCTGGAAGTGTAGATGATCGGAAGAGCACTTCCGGTTATGTTTTTCACATGGGTTCAGGAGCCATTTCATGGGCTTCTAAGAAACAGCCAATTGTAGCATTGTCTACAGCAGAGGCAGAATATGTGGCAGCTACAGCAGCAGCGTGTCAAGAAATTTGGATGAGAAGGATGTTGAGAAGTTTGTGCCAAGAACAGGTAAAGGGCACTGTGATTTATTGTGACAATAGCTCAGCTATTGCATTGTCAAAGAATTTTGTGTTTCATAAAAGAACAAAGCACATAGACACAAAGTATCATTATATCAGAGAATTGGTGAATAATGGTGAAGTTGTTTTACAGCATTGTAAAACAGAGGAACAATATGCAGATATTTTAACTAAACCATTGGGACAAAAGACATTTGAATTTCTAAGAAAATGCCTGGGTATGATGGATAACCCAGCAGCTGACTTTAAGGGGGACTGTTGAAATATTAAAGTCACCTGCCATGCCTTTGGGCAGGAAGGAGACGAGTACACAAAGGCAGCAGAGCGTGGAGTGCACAGCACTCTGTATTGAAGAATGTTGGTGAATCCGTAAGGAAGAATTTAACTCTTGGTGGGCCGCAGCCACGGATTGCAGAAGAATTAATCAGTGATGGGCAAAGCCGTTTTTGTCTACGGAAGAACAAAGATTAGCTTTACGGAGGGGCAGATTGAGTTAAGACAGTCATTTCGGGTTTTAAAGCCCTCAACAACCAAAGTTATTTTTTTGAAGCAGTGTCTTGTTGATAAAGAGATCTGCGATGCGATGCGATCAAATTGCAATTGCAAATCGCAATGCATATATTATAAACTAAGTGTCTTGTTGATATGGCGGAGTTCCGCAAAGCCGAACGGTTATATAAAACATACAACTTAAACATATATAAATCGCCCTCCCGTATAGCAGAGGCCCGTGGGTCCACTTGACCACGTGGCGACACCTGAATGGAATCGCAAGGCTCAATCGCAAGGCTCAATCGGAGCGGATATGTTATGACCTCTGATTGAAGTCCCGGACCCGATCAGATTATATGCCACAGTTTATTGCGCCATCGCATCCGATTGTTCAATCGCAATCGGAGTTTTGTTCTTTGGTCGCGCGATTGTTTAAAGCACGGACCCGATCCAGTTATATGCCGAGGTTAATAAGTGCCAATCGCATCCGTCGTTTGATCGCAATCGGAAGATCGGGAGTTTATGTTGCGATTGAAGTTCTGGACCCGACGGCATTATATGTCGGAGTTGATAGTTGGATCGCGCCCGCAATCCAGTCGTAATCGGAACTTCTGAGTTGTGTGCCCCGATTTCTCTTGTTAGTTGTTTGCGATTGCGATGTGGTCCCCACCTTCTATGGCGCACATTGTATGTGTTTAATAGTTTTGTTTTAATGTTTTTTTTGTGTGCCACATATATAATGTAAAAAAGGCCCGCGCGTATAGTATTGAATTCCATTGTGTTGCATTGTCGTTGACTGTGTGTGAGCCCGCAGGCCAGAGATAACACAGTAAGATAGTAACAGCACTGTGTGTGCGTTTTGAAAGAGAGACAGAGAGTTTGTATTTAAAGAGCACTGCGTCTGTAGCAGTCCATATATGTATTTTGTGAATCCCTCACTGTGAGGAGGAAGAAATTTGTATCATTTTTTGTTTGAAATAGAAATAGCTTTATAGCCCTGAAAGCTCTGTCTCCTGTCAATTTTTTTTTAACTTCTCTGTGTTGAGGAGGAAAGTCTATTCTCTTCACTTGGAATTCTCAAAATTCCAAAAATATAAGATAAAACACATTGGTTATTTGCAATAGTCATACTTTTACGCGGTTTAAAGTAATGCTAAGTCTTTCGTTCCAATTACTATAGTCCCAGCCTTGAGGCGGGGACTAATAAAACAATAGAACATCATTAAGGGAGATGCGATGAGAACATCATCGGGGAGGGGAAGATGTAGACTAGAAAATAACACGATATTACTGATATATTTTTCCGTTGACGTCAAAAAAATCCATGGAAATGGATACAAATTTTCGCTTGACCTTTAATATATATTTTTTACCAAGAAAACTTCCACAGTTAATCATGGCCATATGGCTGATTACTTTGAAAGACTAGAACATTTAACCACGGCCACACAGCAGGTAACTCCGAAAGACGAAACCTATGGCTGCTGCATATAATTTTTCGGCCACATGACTGGTAACCTTGCAAAATTTGTATGTATTTTTACAAAGAAAACTTCATCTGATGACCACTGCGGCCACCATAACATAAAGTGGTTGATCTATGTGATGGTTTCTGGTCGCTCGATAGAAAGTTCTTTACACATATTTCCGGAATCTGCAATTAAGTTATGTTCTATCGCTAAAAAAAAATCAATTAAATTTTAGGATTTGCAATAGAATAAAGTTCTACTATGTACCTGAAGGGAAATTCATATACCTTTCTTCACGAAAGACTTGACAGGATCGGTTTTGTTGGAGCAAAGGACGGAAAGTACTATACACATATTTCCTGAATCTGCACTTAAATTTCGTTCTATGGCTAAAAAAATCAATTAAATTTTTAGTTGACAAGTACTTTTTCTAATAGAATGAACTTTGTCTTACGTGTAGTAGATGTATTTTGTTTTACATGTGGTACATGTTACAAGTGGGAAAATTTTGGTTGCTTTGGATAACATGTAGCTTAGTCATATATGATTTTCAAATAAGCATGGATAGTAGGGTTTGAAATTTTTAATTTGGATTTTATGTATTTTATGTATTTGGTGGGATAGACTCTATCTATTAGATGTTTTGGAATGTTTTATTGCATTTTTTTTTTTTGTCATAATTCTTGATAGAGATTTACTAGAATTGCAAATTTGAAAAAAAATTACCAAATTTCGACAAAAAATTAAAATTTTATTTAAATTAAATTTTTTGATGAATTCAAAATATTTAAAATATCTTCACAATTCCCTGAGATAGTAACACCCTAGGTGTTTACAACATGGAGGAGATGAGGATATGATGAGTAGCGGACATGAAATAATTTAATCAATATGATAGATAGTAAATTCAGTGGAAATACTTTTTCCTCTTAAAGTTTAGAGCTTTGCCATACAATTTTAATCTCTTGATATGAATCTTTGTGGAAGAATCAATTTGCTGAAATATAATGTTGTGTTTTATATTTTGTCTTACTTGGGGAGAAACTAAGGTGGAGACCTAAAAATATTAAAATTTGATTATGGTTAAATTTTGATTATATGTAAATTTTTTTAATGTAAAAGTAAGAATTCATTTAAAACAAGTGTTGCATTGTACGTTAGTAAGTGTCACTCAACTTAGAAATTATGCTCTAAAAAAATTTCATAAACTTTATAACCTGTCCATGCTAATTTAATAGTGGTTAATAAGAAAATCGAAACTTATAGTCTTTCTTTCTTCAGAGAAAATGATAAATTGAAATGTGAAGTGGAACACATAATTGTGGTATGTAGTAACCACTAGTAAGTCTACACGTTTACAATGTTAATCCTACATAAGTGCTGAGGAAAACATAAATAACAATGGGAAGTAACTATTGATAAGTATATTTATTTACATCTTATTTCTATCCATTTTTTTTATTGAAATACTTGTTTAAATTATGATGGGAAGTAAGTAATGGTAAATATTGTATTTCCCTAAACATGAACAGTTTTTAAAGAATTTGTTTTTTATGGTTTTCTTGTAAAGCTTAAAGATAACAAAATCACCACACAAATATTTAAAAATCATAAATGAATATCTCAATCATATCCAAAAATTACCACACAAAATCCAAAAATTATAGGAAAAAACATATGAAGTAGTTATTTATTGACATTATATTGTTTCATTTATAACTACCTAACTAGTCTTCAAATTTAAAGAAAAACACTAACTTATATGTATATAAACAAAAATAATATTAGCTGAAAATGATGAAACACTATGCTTTCTTGTGATAAAACAAAAATTTCTTGTGATAAAACAAAAATAATATTGGTTGAGAATGATCAAACACTATATGAAAATAAAAGAAAACACTATACAATAATTCAAAGAATATGTTTTTTTTGTGATAAAATTTCTAAAAACCCTATACGTGAAAATAAAAAAAAAACATCATACAATAATTCGAAGAGTATGTTTTTTTTTATAAAACTACTAAAAATCCTTTATGTGAAAATAGAAGAAAACAATAATTCAAAGAATATATTTTTTTGGTGATAAAACGTCTAAAAATCTGATATGCGAAAATAAAAAATAACACCATATAATAATTTAAAGAGTATGTTTCTATTTTTTTTTTTTTAATAAAACATCTAAAAGTTCCATATGTGAAAATAAATAAATACCATAAAATAATTCACGTTGCTAAAAAGAAGACAGATTCCTACGTTGGTCCTTCTTTCTATTCACAATATTTGGTAAGCAGTGAATCTGTGATATCATAGAATTCAAATCATGGTCCTGGTCCCATATGTGGACTTTAGCTTCCAACAATACAAACCTTCCATTTTCTCGAATTTAGCTTTGAATAATACAAACCTTTTTGTTTTAATATCGCATGACATTATTGAAATAAATTAATGCGTTTTTCCTTTGCCGAGTCATCCAACTCGGCGAATGATATCAATGGTTGTTCCACACAGCCTTGCTATTCCTCTCAATTCCAAACACTGCACCCAGAATAGATATTGATGGTTTGGCAAAACAAATTTGTGAAACAATACCTAGGACATTTGTGTGTGCTAGCTGCAGTAACAACTTAAGCTTAGGTATGCATTTGTTATCGGAGAATTACAATTCTCCCTCAGCCTTTTTAAATGGAAGTGGTAACAGATAATATTTGATAATATTTGAATGCAAACAATATCTTCCTTCTATGTTGAGGAAACTATGATATTTATTTGAATGCAAAACAATATCTTCCTTCTTTGTTGTTGAGGAAACTATAATATTCTCCCTCAGCCTTTTTAAATGGAAGTCAACAGTTAATATTTTAATGCAAAACAACATCTTCCTTATTTGTTGAGCAAACTATAATAGTGATGAACTAGATCGGGAATAAATGGATATACACTGATTCGCTGGATAAATGAATGGAAATTAAATTGGAATTCAGAACACGGAGTAGAACGAATCAGTGGCGCAGTGGCGTGGTTGCTCCGATTTCATCCATACGGTGAAAAGAAACAAAGCCATCTCTATAAATGGTTGAGGTTGGAAACTTGGAGTTTAATATAGGTTATTTTAATTATTAATAATTGTAATTATTCTTTGAAGTTGGATTTCAATTTCAACTTTTTTCCATGAAGTTTGAACTTCTAACTTAGTGGGGATTAAATCTCATGTAAATTAATTGGTTTAGTTTTTATGGGTTATTTACCCAATATTATCAATATCAAATGGCTATCTAGAAATTATCAAGGAAAAAAATGGAGCACCTCCTAATCATCCAATCTCATTTAAATAAACAACCTATCACCACTATAAGTGCATAACATTAGTTGCTAATAAGTTATTGTACATATCACAAATCGAAAATATTAACCCTGTATACTTGCTTAAAATAACAAAAAAAAATGTTTTGATGCCTTGCAAAAATTAAAAATTAAAAACAATTCTAAAATATAATTAATTATGAGTTGCTACAAATCTAAAGTACAATTAATTACCGAAGCATCACCCTTAATTCTCACTAGCTAGCATGTCCATGGCTTTTCACAATATTAATTTACTTTAAATTTAGATATTTTCTTAAAAAATAGATATTAAAATATATAATATATAAAATAAAATTTTTAATTTTATAAAATTAAAAGGTTTTAAAAAATACTAAAAATATATTTATATTTACTTTTCCATAAATATAAATAAAATAATTATCAATTCTTCTTTTAAGATGTATTTTATAATTCAGTTGTAAGTTTATATAATTTAGATACACTTAATTTTAAATATGTAAAAAATAATAATTTATAATTAACATTAACTATGATAGCTTCAAAGCATATTGATAGGCTTATAATATACAGGTACTATTTTTCCATTTGAAAAAACATGTGACTGTCCGCTAGCAAGTTCAAAAAAAAAAAAAACTTGAAAACAAAGCACATATTGATCTCTAAAAACATATATATAACTACATAAAGAAAAAGCACATATAGCGTAACAATTTTTTTTTGCAATGAATATGATGGTTCGAAAGGAAATCTTTATGTGAAAAAATTGATGGAGAGGAGACTAGTGTTTCATTGCGCCTCAAGTAAAAAATGTTCTCCACATGAAGATATCATGTGAATTCTCTTGGTGGGTACGTTAGCCCATGCTCTCCTCACTAACAGTCACTTTAGGGCTTCAATGGAAGCGATGACAAACTTTTACTTCAATTCATAAACACTTTCTGGATTGTCTATTTGAAGCTTCTCCTTATTCCGGAAGAATAAGAGGAGAATGGAGGAATGTTCTTCTTCTTCCTCATATATACTTCTTTCTTTCTCACAGAAGAATTAGTGCCTGAAAGATCAGGTTGAATAAATTGTTGTTGGAAGTCCATCTGCATTTCCATTTGAGATAACGATGCCCAATAATAACAACACTTGTGTCCCCTTTCTGCATTGTATTGTATGTGAATAAGTGAAGCAGGAAATGAGGAGAGTGAAAAGGAATCACTACAAGGAAAATACCTTCTAGCGGATGTTTTTCAGGAACCCCTTATAAAAATATCCCAGACATTTTTTTGTAGCGAAGGTTACTAGAGGAGGTTGGTGGGTGGAAGTTTTTGCAGATGTTTTTCGTCCAGTGCAGTTATCATCCTAACCGCGTCAATGCATTCCACCAGAAAAAGCATTGGTGCACAAAAAACATTGGGACGCCGGACACCGTGTGCTCCATACAAACCCACCCCGGTGCGTCCCATTATTGTAGCGCAGCGGTGCTTTACAAAGATTCCATACCGGTGCGTCCTAAAACCCCGTGCCAAACTGAAACTGCCCGGTGCGGTCTTAAGAAATCGCACAGGTACGCCTATAAAACCCTGCGCACCAAAACATGGTAAATAAAAAAAATTACGGTAAAAAAACCGCATTTTTCACTTTTCAGTGCTCCAGAGATCTCAAGCACCGGTGCAAGTTATCCTTGTCTAAGACGCCTTGACATCGGTGCTTCCATTGCACCCATTGCACGCACTGCTGCTCTGCATTGTCCAACAATATGCATTTGGAATTTTTCAAAATGATGGGCAAATGTACTTTTGCAAATTCTACAGCTAATATGCCTCCTCGATGGCCAAATGTAAAAGTACTTTTATTCTTTTTCCATTATTAATCCTTTTAGCGGATTAGAATTGTGATTTAACTCAGAATTAACCATTTAATATATATATATATATATATATATTTCTACGCAGCGCGCTCAAGCCGTTCAGCTCGCACCTGTCATGGTGCTGCCTGTAAATTTACAGGCCGCATCGCAACTGGTAATTACGGTATTTACACCAGTTCCGAGGCGGTACCGAAAAGCACACCGTGATATTTTAAAATTTTAAAAAGGTACGGTGTGGTCGGTTACCCAGCCACACCATTGACCCTGTGGAATAATGGCAATGCGATGCGTTGACTTAAATATCTACCTCAGGGCAGGAATTTTTGTAAGTGCACCGCATTTTGGCATTTAGACATGGTCAACGGTGCGTCTTGGTAAAATACCACATCATTTACTAAGTAATGATGTCAAGAGGTCGGTGCATTGACCAAACCATACGCCCCAGGGCGTATAGTTTTGTCAATGCACCACCCTCCAACACCGATCCATATTCAACGGTGCGGTAGACCGCATGATTGACTTATGGACAATGCCAAGAGGGTGATGCGTTGAAAATTTTCATGTTCACGTCCTCCGATGCGCTGGAAATTTTCTGGTGCACCGCCTCCTGTGCGCGAAAAAATAAGATGCATCGTTACCGGTGCATGCCTGTTTTTTGTGGCACACCGATTGTTTTTTTTCAAAAAAATTTATATATGTATATTCCTAAATAGATGTGTCATTTAATAAAAAAAATTTATCTAATATGTCAATCATTCAGAGACGTGAAAGGAGAGAACAAAGGGAACAACAACAACAACAACAAGCAGACCAATATAAGATGGTTTGTGAGTGGGAGGCACAAGAAAGGGAGAGAGATGCATTCCCTTGTCCTATTACAGCAGCTACCCAGGGGCTCCTACGGCAAGTAGGCCTCATCAAGTTCTATGATGAGGCTACTTCCCTAAAGGGCCATGGTGTGTTTTTGAGACATCTTAACCTCAGGTGGAATGCCCACCTACAAGATTTCCTAGTTGGTCCTAACCAGTGGTACGTGCCCACTGAGGACGACATCTATTTAATTACTAGGCTATCGAGAAGAGGGGTGGATTTTCCCTCTTTCCCAGATGTTCCAGTTGTTAGAAAATTATATATTATGGAGCAATGCAACATATAAAATATGCAGAAAATATAAGCGCACAAAACACATAAAACTAGAGAGACACAGATATACGTGGTTCACCCAGTTTGGGCTACGCCCACCCTGAACACCCAGTCCTTCCTTTCTATTATCCAGCAAAATGAATAGACAAATCCTATAGCAGATCCACTGTAATATCCTCTATTCTCTCTCACAGTCTCCCTATCTATTTCCCGCTCAGAGAATGCACATGTAATACACAGCCGCAATAAAATACCCTCATATAAAGAGAGGGGTTGCCTTCTAGCGTAAAAAACCCTAAACTAAACATAACTTCTACCGTTAGATCATCCAGCTAATGAACGGCCCAGATTGACTAGAAATTACTATACTTTTACAAGGCAATTTTACATATGTTTTTAGCTTCGGGGGTGCTACCCCCGAAACCCCCCGCCAGGGGGGGCTTCGTAAGTTGCTGCCACCCCCCCTTGGACCCCCCATGGTAGCGATTAATTACGGGCGGCGTTTCCGCCCCATTTAAGGTACAGGGGTCCAATGCTGTGATACAAAGTAAACAAGATAATCAGGCTCCACACCCAACACCAGTTGGCTATGCAACAGGGAGTTAGTTGGCATACTTCCAAAGATACGTTAGCGTGGATATACTGTCTCCTTCATATTTTCAGGTCTTTGGAGGGTAGTTACGTATTGCTGCATTTGGTAGTGAGGTGGTGAGGTGCATCTCACTTCTGATTTTGACCATTTCACATAACACCAGTGATGAGCAACGCATTAGTTTCTCACTTCTATATTATGTTGATTCTTTAGTAGAAGAGCCACAACTTGTCAAGTGGTCAGCCATTTTTTTTGCGACAATTCTATACAGACTTAGATAGATGTTGTGATCAGGCACAAGCGAGGGTCAACTTCCCTTTTGCTTCAAAGCTGTTTTGTTTATTTTTTGATAGGTTTTCAGAGACGAGACCTACTTTTGTTCGATAGCCTCGTAGGCTGATGTTGCATGCACAGATGTAACTGTGGGGACAGATGATGCCTAAGAGGGGCGAGATGGAGCTTTCTACATGGATATCACATGATGCACTCAAGTCACTACCTAGTCTTGACGATCATCCATTCATTATGGTCCCTTGTCCTTATGCTAGTTTGGATTGGCGAGGGTGTGCCAACATCCTCTTAACAGATGATGAGTCGTTGGATGATAGAGGTAATATTACTATTTTATTTAAATTTATTATAACATCACTACAAGGAAAAGATCCTCTAGCGGATGTTTTTGAGGAACCCCTTATAAAAATACCCCAGACATCCGTTTCTAGCAGAGGTTACTAGAGGAGGATGGTGGGCAAAGGTTTTTGCAGATTTTTTTCATCCAGTGCACTTATCATCCTACACCGCACCGGTGCGTTCAACAAGAGAAAGCACCAATGTGCATAAAACATTGGCACACTAGACATTATGTGCTTCGTACGCACCCGCCCAGTGCATCTTATTACTGTAGCGCACCGGTGCTTTACAACTCTTCCACACCAGTGCCTCATAAAAAGTGCGCCAAAATAGAAACCGCTTGGTTTAGTATTAAGCAACCACACCAGTGCGCCCATAAAAACCCCGCGCACTAGAACATGGTTAAATAATAAAAAAATACGGCCAAAAAACCACATTTTTCACTTTTCCCAGTGCTCCAAAGCTCTCAAGCACCAGTGGAATTTATCCTTGTTTGAGCTACCCTGACATTAGTGCTCCCATTGCACCCATTGCACGCACTATTGTTGTGCATTGCCCACCAATCTCTAGCTTGAACTTTGCAAAACGATGGGAAAATTTTCTTTTGAAAATTATACAACCAATATGTCTCCTCGATGACCAAATGTACAGGTATTTTACTTGTTTTTCCATAATTAAGCCTTTTAGCAGATTAAAATTCCAAATAACCTTAAAATTAACCATTTAAAAGGAAAAAAAAACTTGTTGTGCGGTGCACTCAAGCCGTTCGGCTCACATCGGTTCGTGGTGTTGCCTGTAAATTTACAAGCCGCACAGAAACCGGTGCTAATGGTAGCTTCACCGGTTTAGAGGCGATGCCAATAGGCGCATCATGTTATTTTAACATTTTTTAAAAAGTGCGGTGCGGTCGTTTACCCGACCACACCATTGACCATTTGGAATAGCGGCAACATGGTGCATTTATTGACATATATGCCCCAGGGTGAGTAATGTTGTCAGCGCACCGCATTCTACATTTCGATAGGATCAATGGTTGGGCCTGGTAAACCGGTGCTAACGGTATCTTCACCAGTTCCGAGGCAGTACCAAAGGTGCACTGTGTTATTTTAAAAAAAAATTAAAAGTGTGGTGCGGTCGATTACCCAGCCGCACCACTGACCTAGTGGAATAGAGGCAATGCAGTGCGTTGACTAAAATATCCGCCTCGGGGCGGGTATTCTTGTCATTGCACCACTTTTGTATTTCGATAGGGTCAACAGTGTGGCCTGTTAAAAGACTGCATTGTTGACTATGTAATGATCGTAGGAGGTCGGTCCGTTAACTTAACTATACGCCCCGAGGCATAGATTTTAGTCAGCGCACTGCACTCCTGACACCATACATAATCAACGGTGCACTACAAATTTTTGGGAGCACCGCCACCAGTGCGTTGAAGATTATCTGGTGCACCATCATCGGTGCTCTACATAAAAAGATGCATCAAGACCGGTGCATGACTGTTTTTCTTGGCGCGCCGATTGTTTTTTTTTCCAAAAAAAATTATATATGTATATTTCTAAATACATGTCTCATTTAATAAAAAATTTGTATTTAATATGCCAATCATTTAGATACGTGAAAGGAGAGAAGAACAGGAACAACATAAACAACAGGTAGACCAATATAACACGGTTCTCCTATGGGAGGCATGAGAGAGGGAGAGAGATGCGTACCCTCGCCCTATTACAGCAGCAACCTAGTGGCTCCTAAGGCAAGTAGGCCTCCTCAAGTTCTATGAGGAGGCTACTTCCCTAAAGTGCCATGGTTTGTTTTTGAGACATCTTATTCAAAGGTGAAATGCCCACCAACAGGCTTTTTGGGTTGGTCTTAATCAGTGGTACACACCCACTAAGGAGGATATATATTTCATTACAGGGCTATCAAGGAGAGGGGTGGATTTTCCCTCGTTCCCAGAGGTTCAAGCTGGACATGTAGCAGGGATTCAGTTAGTGTATTCCCAGAGATACATTGGAGCATCAGTATTGTCTCCTTCAGATTTTCAGGTCACTGTAGGTCAATTACGGATTGGTGCATTTGATAGTGAGGAGGTGAGGTGCCTCTCCCTTCTCATTTCGACCATTTCACACAACACCAGTGACGGTCAATGCATTAGTTGCTCGCTTCTATATTATTTTGATTCTTTAGTACAGGAGCCACAACTTGTCAGGTAGTCTGTCATTTTTTTGCGGCAATTCTGTACAGCCTTAGATAGATGTCGTGCTCATGCACAAGGGAGGGTCAAATTCCCTTTTGCTTCAGAGCTTTTTTGTTTATTTTTTCAGACGTTTCCAGAGATGAGGCCTACTTTTTTTTAACAGCCTCGTAGGTTGATGTTCGAGGCATGGATGCAACATGTGGGGCTAGATGATGCCCAAGAGAGGCAAGACTGTGTTTCGAGTGAGGATATCGAATAATGCACTGGAGTTGCTAGCCAGAGTTGATAAGCATCCCTTTATAATGGTCTGATGTCCTTATGCGGGTTTGGATTGGTGAGGGTGTGCCAACATCCTCTTGACAGCTGATGAGCTGCCAAATGATAGAGGTAATATTATTGTTTCATTTAAATTTATTCTAACATGTTCTTTAACTTGTTTTGATTCAATTTTGTAATGAAATTGTCTAATTATTGTTGTGTAATTGTATATATTTTTCATACATTGCGTCTTTTGGTGGCGAGGACATGTCGACACCACCACATAATCCAGGTGTGGATCCTGATGACGACCAGGGCATGGAAGATGTCGAGGATCATCAAGAGGTCGGTGCAGAGAAACCTGCTCTTGCTAGTGTGCCGATACTGCCTTTTGCTAGGCGCGGTGTGCTTGATAGCAAATATAGTATGGAGTTGGGCGACCAACTCACTGCATTGATTGTTGAGGCGAGCATCAGACCCGCTCATATGAGAGACATGCAGGCCGATGATAGGATGTTCGAGATGTGGAGAGGCATGTCGTGTGACATGTACAACCTGATGTGGCATGTCGTAGGAGCTACGACCTTATTTACACATTTGAAGAGGACCATTGCACGTTATAGGTGTGGTCGAGACGCAATACGTGATCAAAAGTCCGCAAGCAGCGACTCATCATCTCATGGTCGTTCACCTCGTGTCATGCTAGATGAGCAGCCTCCACTAACATCTAGTAGCACTCATCATGGAGATCAGGCTAGACCATCGGCCACGTCCAGTCAGCAACCTACAACATCCAACATTACTCATGATCATGAGCAGGCTGGACCATTGACTGTCGAGGCTGCACCATTGACTGAGCAAGCCTCGACTAGTACTGCTTATATTGATGTTGTACCATGAGCTGATCCATGACATTTATATTACAGTTATATATTTTTTACATTAGCTATATATATATATATATATATATATATATATTCCATGTCTTTTGTGTTGATGTTGCAGTTGTAAGTACAATGGGTGAAAATGTGAAGTTGTGTTACACTTTTTGCCCTTTTTTGAGAAAAAAACTTTCATTTTTTCAGTGCTTCAACTTTCTGCAAGCTAAAACAATTTTTCTATTTAGAATTTCATTTTGCGATAAAAATAAAAGTTGTTAGAAATTTGGTTAGTTTTCTATTACTTATTTTTTGGAATTTTTTTATACACATTTGTTATGCCAACTTAGCGTTTCTTTGAGTGTGTGTTTTTTAACAATCAACGAATTCATAAGAATTCATGTTAATACGCAATGTTGTATTCTTTGAAAATTTGTGTTTTTGAGAAACAAAATGTGTTACAACAATCTAGACAAAGTCTACTTCGGTTTCATCATATTTACAAAGCCAATGGATGCATATCATAATTACTAGAATTTTTTAAACTGTTCCAATATGAAAAACTGCATATTTTGAATATGTTTCGTGACGCAAGAAATTTCTTAACATATAAGTTATAAACTAAAAATCTAAAAGCTACCCATTAGAGACAACGGACCAATGTAATGTACGATAATTTTTTCAATTTTTTTACAATGTATTTTGGAAGATACATAATTTTAATTTCACTGAATCACAATGACCTTCAGAAATTGTTTACATCCATTTTATTGCAAAATTAATTAAAATTAGTAAATATTGATGAAATTCCATGAAATTTATATTTCTTGAAAGTAGATTCAATCTGAAAATGTTTGTCTTGGTTCCAAAACTTAATTCAAAATTTTTCATGGAGTTTAGTTAGTCTAAAATTGCAGAAATGTATTCAGGGCTTGGCACTGTGTCACTGGTGACTCATTAGTTTGGACGAACTCTTAAACAAAGTTCAGTCAAACTGTTTTTTGCGCCGACGGCACGTTAAATCAGATGACAAAGTAGTTTGGCCGAATTATTTATTAAAAGTTTGGCCGAACTTTTACTTAACTTTCCGTCGGCAGGAAAGTACCCCCAAACCCCTCCAAAAAAACAAACATTTCGCGACAATATAAATTGCCACGAAACCATTCATTATTTTCACATATTTCGCATTTTTGGTCTGATTTTACAACATATTTCCAACTTTTGGTCTGATTTTACAAAAGTCTTGATTTGATTTTGCAATGAACTTTTTTGGGTTTAAAGAATTTTCTTGGAGGTATGTGATACAAATTTATGGGCTTCTTTTTTTTTTAAGTATGGATTTGGGATTAATTTTGAAAGTACATTTTTTGGTTTTGGGTTGAAGTAAATCTTTTATAATGATTTTTTAAAATGATTTTTGTGTAAGATTTTAAATGAAATTTTTTTGTAGGACTTGGAAGGAAATATTTTGAACTTCATTTCATTTTTATAAGACATTTTTTTCTTGAATTTTTTAAAGTAAATGTTTTGGATTGGAGTACGTTTTTTTTGCAAAAAAATTAAAATGAGTTTTTTTTTTTAAATTAAATCATTTGTGATGTTTTTTTTAATTGAGTTTTTGTCTAAATCTTTGAAGGAAATTTTTTGAGCTTCATACTCTATTATCATGGGAAATCGAAGAAATTGTACAAGAAAATATGATCAAAAAAGAGACCCTGAGGAACGTAGAGAAGAGACGAGACAATCTCGCAAAAGAAAGATAGAAGCACTCTCAAATATTGAAGGGGAAAATAAACCTAAAATAGAAGTTGAAATAGGTATGTAAATGTAAATATTATGATTTAGATATATTTAAAATTTTCCAAATGTGAAGCTTAAGTTTTATTTGATGAACTAATTTGAAAAATATTTTGTAATGTAAACAGAGAGAGATATTCTCAAAACATTGATGATGAGATACAAAATTTTGAAAGAGAAAGTGAAAGAGATATTGAACCAATGATTGAAGATGGTGAAAATGATGAAAGAAATTCAAGTGAAGAAATTGAATCACAAGGTATATATATATATATATATATATATATATATTGAACACTTGCACGTATTATTGAAATTATACATTTATTTATTAATTTAGTTATTTATTGAATATGTAAACTTATTATATACTATTCATTTAAATATGTATAGATGAAATCAATGTCGATGACGAGATGTTAGAAAATGTTGACACTCACACATATGGAGATAAAAAAGCTGACCATTATATATGATATCATGTTAACCGCATTTTTGAGAAGTATTTCATAAAGGAAAATGTGACAGTTCAAGCCCAAATGTTGAAAGGTCTCCTATCATTAAGAAAATTAAAAGAAGCTATGACTTTATTGGGTATTCGAAAATCTACCAAAGATAAAAAAAAAAAAATGAAGGAAAATGTGATACAAAATATAAATAGTGCTATATATTCAATGAAAAGATCTAGATAGAAAAAAAATTTAATCGTACGTAGAGAAATACATATGGCAGTGGTTTCATCAAGTACTAAAGATAATTGCTTGGTAAAATCTATGGCACGAGCATTAGGAACCTCGCAATTTTTTTTTCAAAAACATCGAAAATTTCGGTTGCAAATAGATGTAAATGATGAACTTGCTTGTTGGAGAGATATTTGTAGGCAACCATATAAAGATAGATTTGGAGAAAATGTTAACAAAATAATATATGAATATTGGAAGAACAATTCGCGTGTTTCGCCAACTGCAAGGCATGTGATGCGAAGAAGAATAGCACGAAATCAGTACGAAGAACATGAAAAATATTCTTTTCTTGGAAACCACTAAGATAGAGTTGTTCAACAAGTTCAAAGAAGAGAATCATGAAATTCATGTTTCGATTAGTGATTTTGTTCAACAAAAACCATGCTATGTAAAACCTATCATCGTACGCGACACTTGTTTTTGTCGTTATCATGTGGAATTTGAGTTATATTATGACACATTCCTTGATTTTGTTAGAACATTTTGGAAGGATTCACCTCCTCCTTCCACTATTCGTGTTTTCATATCTCAAATTCTATGTGAAAGAGAAAGCGATGAACTATTTTATGAAAAGAAATGTGTTGGTGGTAAAATATGCGATGATTGTGGAAATTTGACTAAATTTCAAAACCAAATATCGTACTGATATAAATGATCAATCATTGTCCAACATTAAATTGAAATGGAAGAGATATGAATATATCCATATATCGATTCAAGGTGCAAATAGTGTTAAAAGAATTGAATTACGAGAAGAAGAAATTTTTGTGATAGACTTTTTGAGAAAATTTGAGACATAAATTTACAAACACAGTAAGCATTCCCATAGAGCTTGATGGCAAGACTTTCAATTCAAAAAATCTCGTGAATTTTTTCCACTAGGGACCATTTTGTTAGTAATTGATTTTGTAGAAAACTACACATTTGTTCCAGAAAGAGAAATTCAAAGTGAATACTATCATTCTGACCAAGTCACCATGCTCGTCGAAATTCTAATAAACATGCTGAACAAAATGTCGATCATATAGAAATCACCAGTGAAAATCGACATATTATTAAAGAATATCACTTTTATATCAGTGACGATCGTACACATGATACATATTTTGTACAAAATTGTTTTGGAAAAATTTATGATTCCTTGAAAAATCGTGGAATAACATTCAATGAACATTGGATATGGTCAGACGGATGTGCAGGACAATTCAAATCTGCACGATCATTATTTTGGTTGTGTTGTCTTCATAAGAAAACCTGCATTAAACATTGTTGGAATTTCTTTGAGACTAACCATGGAAAAGGAGAACATGATGGTGCAGGGGCATGCATAAAACGAGCACTTCGAAGATATAAAATGAACCCCTCTGTGAGCCGAATTTTGGACGCAAAAGAAGTTGTTCAAAGGTGCATCGCTGCTCTAAGCCATGAGACTAACCGATCAAGAGAAGTGCGAAGATACATTCGATCTAATTTTTATTGAATATCTAATTAAATAAACAGTGTACATTTATCACAATGATTATCTTTGATTGTATTTTGATATCATATTTACATTCTTCTTTAAATTTTCCATATAAAGGTTTTTTTGGCATATTGGAATCGAAGACGTAGATAGATCAATTAGAAACGACGTTGAAACAATAAAAGAGACTCAAAAATTGCATTCAATTAAGGCAAAGTCATCCAAAAATGTGTTTTCATTGGATAAAAGAAAATATTCTTGTTTTTGTCCTGTTTTCATAGACAACACAAAATCCAATGACGTTTGTGAAAACAAAATGTATGTAAAATATTGGAAACATACAGAGCTAAATACAAAGGGCAAAATGTCGGTTGCAATGTTTGAAGAAATGCAATCAGAGGAGACTACAATATCATCTGATGGTGATCGAGTTTTTGATCTTGTTAGAGAAGGTAACATTTGAATTTCTTTCTAATGATAAAGATCTAGAAATAAATTTGAATATGTATAATTTTGGGAAGTTTGTTTTATTGTACACGAGATGTTTTTGTTGTAATTGCACCTACTGACAACAATGAAAATGTGAAGTATTATTTGATGCGTTGCACTGAACGAAAAATGAAATTATTAGAAGACTATAATGATCATGGATTTCCATATGAAAAAGGATCTATTATACTGAAAGATTATTTTTTCAGACAAACTAATCAAAGTGGGAAATTTGTTTACTTTGAAGACTATGAACCTGATTTCATAAGTTGTCAATATAGTCACTTGGTGTGTGCATCACGCATAAATTTGATCGAGGTTCAATCAAAGAAAAAAACGAATATCAAGAAATGGAAAATGTCAAAATCCGATCATGAACGGATTTTTGAAGATGGCATTCCATTGGAATTTTTTTGATTGAACTGCCCAACAATTTATTCTCTTTGGATTATATGTTCTAGAACTTCTAGTACTCAATTAAAAATTGAGCTTCCTTGTTATGTTATCTGTGCAAGTGTTTTCACATGTACACATTGTTTTGGTACATGCACACTCTAGGGTATCAACTGAAATTAGTTTTTTTGTACATGCATTGATGAAAATTGTTGCATACATGTGTTGGATATATATGTATATGTTCTCGAATGCAATTAACTGTTCAAGTAGTTTTACTATGTGCATTGATGAGAAATGTTTCATGTACTCAATATATATGTTCTAGAATGCAATTAACTGAAAGTAGTTTTTCTATGTGCATTGATAAAAAATGTTGCATGTACTGGATATATACACGAACTCAATGCACGCAGTTTTTCTTGTGGGATTTTTTGGTAAAGAGTATCCATAATGTAAATAAATTATCCGCAGTATAATTTTGTACGAAAATTCCTTTCAGACAAGAGACTCAGAGCACTTCTTCAACTTTTGGTGGGATTTGACCCACATCTCTATTCCCGATTGAAAATCTAGTACAAAATTTCTCTGTCCAATGGTCGAATATGTTCTATGTGCATTAATGAGAAATTTACATACTACATACTATTGTTTGAGTGAATTTTTTTTTAAAAACTTACCAAATGTACTTCAACCATGTCTAAAACTTGAATTTTAAAAACTTTTTGATTATATCAAAACAAATTACTTCACATGTCATGCCAATTGTAGTTCAACTATCCAATAAAAAAATTAACCATTTAACATTATATCACATGCCAAATGTAGATTAAAATGGTATCCAAAACTTAGCTTTAATCACAACATTACTTCAAAACTTAGTTTTAAAAACTTTTTGATTATATCACAACATTACTTGACATGCCATCCAATTTTAGTTCAATTATCCAATAAAAACATTTAACATTATATCACATGTGCCAAATTTAGATTGAAACCATCCAAAACTTAAATTTTAAAAACTTTTCGATTATATATCGTGCAACATTACTTCACATGCCATGCCAATTATAGTTCATCTATCCAATAAAAACATTTCACATTATATCACATGCAAAATGTAGATTGAAATCATCTAAAATTATAGATTTTGCAACATTACTTCACATGCACGTATTACTTCACATGTCATGCCAATTGTAGTTCTTGACTATCCAATAAAAACATTAAACTTTTAACACTAAATATCACATGCCAAATGTAGATTGAAACCATCCAAAACTTGAGTTTTAAAAACTTTTTGATATATATCATGTAACATTACTTCACATGCCATGCCAATTATAGTTCAACTATCCAATAAAAACATTAAACATTTAACTTTAAATATCACATGCCAAATGCAGATTGAAACCATCCAAAACTTGAGTTTTAAAAACTTTTTGATTATATCATGTAACATTACTTCACATGCCATGCCAATTATAGTTAAACTATCCAATAAAAACATTTAATATTATATCTCATGCCAAATGTAGATTGAAACCATCCAAAACTTAATTTTTAATTTAACAAAAAATTATAGATCACAACATTACTTCACATGCCAAATGTAGTTCAGAAGCAAAACAAAACTTAAATTTTAAAAACAAAACAAATTATAACACATCATTACATAACATGCCAAATGTAGTTCAGAAGAAAAACATTAATTTATAGATGACAACATTACTAGTAGTTCAATTATCCAAAACTTAAAAGTTTTAAAAACCAAACAAGTTATATAACAACATTACTTCACATTCACATGCCAAAAGTACTAAAACCATCCAAAACTTAACTTTTTGGAACAAAACAAATTATATTAACACTGTAATAAAATATGTCCAAAAATTGTAGATCTCACAAGTATCAAACTGTATCAAGTTATATATATATATATATATATATATATATATGATAGTGCATCTAGATTATATATAAAAAAGTAAATTTAAGACTATCTAAATCTTGAAATCAAATCTACAAATCATGTCCATCAAATAGAGATGGATGTAGCGTCTTTCCTATCAGGGTCTCAATCTGCGCACTATCATGTGAAGCATGGGAAACCTATACACAATGCACATGTACAAACATTAAAATTTGATGTTTTAAAAATGAGTGAGAATATATATAGAACTTCATGTAAAAAACAAAATATAAAAGATCTCATGCAATACCTCATCAGGTTCCCTCTCCATTTGTTCACCTGCTACAAGTTCCCCCCCCCTGGGAACATCTGCAATGGAAAAATGTACAATATACATGTACAGTTATATATATATATATATATATATATATATATATATATATATATATATATTAAAAAATTTCAGATGAAAATGCATGTGTAAATATATAAAATTATTTTCAATAATATTAAAAAAAAAGTTAGACAACTTGTTCAAATGGTTGAAATGGTGTAGATGTTCCTATCTCTGTCTCTAGAGTCCGTGGATTAAAGAAATCTTCTATAGGAACCTAAAATTCAAAATTTTAAAAGTATAAAATAACTCAAGATCAAGATCTCAATTTATAATAAAACTTAAATAAACAACAATTTATAAATTATAACTAAATTAAAAACACACACACACACACACACACACATATATATAAGTGAAAAATTGAATACTTCTGCAGGTGAATTTGGGACATCTCCTAAGAGAGGCTCCAAATGAAAATCTCCAACAACCTAAAATTCAAAAAATTTAAAATAACTCAAGATATAGATATATATATCTCAATTTTTAATGGAACTTTTTGAGGTGGATTATATATATATTTAACTTAAAAACATAAATTTTAAAACTGAAAATTTGTCCATACTTGTTGTGGATGTGGCACATCTCCTAAGGAAGTAGAAGGTACATCTCCCAAGGAAGAAAATGGTACCTCCATCCCTAAAACATCGGATGGAATCAGAATCTGTTAAAACATTTTATCATTATATATGCATACATGTACATGTCTAGATAATTATTTATTTTAAAAATCACTTAAAAAACACTAACATCTGCCAACATATCTTGATGGTGAGACCCATCTGCATTGTTTGAACCAGAGGTCCCGAACGTGATATTAACATTTTCATCATTCATCATGCGTGACAACTGCAAATGGTGTTTTAACATATAATGATACATTTTTGTTAGATTAATGTACATACAAATAAATACATATACATGTATTTATTACAAATTGTACACATGTATGTGTTAAAATAATTGAACCCTAAGGTCATTAACACATACCGTTCCCGTGCCCTCTTCCTCATGAAGAATTAAGTCTTGCCAACCATTGCGACAATTCTTTGCATATATTCGGAGATCTTCAACATTCATGTTGTCAATCTCTTCATATGTACAATACACAAAATTTGCACGTGCATTCTCACGCGATCTTTGTCGATTTAGATAAACATTGACTCCACCCAATCCACTGTAAACATTGTCGATCATGACATCCCTTGCTTCTCGACTTATTTGAGAAGTCGCATCCATCTCTGACCACAGAGTTTCGACCCGAAAATGTCGACTCACCAATGGCAACTCAGGGCGAGGCAAATCCACATCTCACCTGGCGCCTTTACGGTCATACAATCGACCTTTCCCCAGACCAAAAAATTCTGACGGAAGGTCATTGTAATTGGGTTTCATTTTCAAAAAAAAAATCTGCGTAAAAAAATTGTGCAAAATAAACAGGAACCTCGTCATTCCATGGGAGCCTTCCATAGGCTGCAAGGTGCCTATCATACAAATAGTGAGCTATATCGGGGTGCTTGAAATATTGCACCTTCAGCATTTTTCTTTTTGGCCCTTCCTTGAAATTAAACATTGACTTGGCCATATCTTTTGTAACTCTTTGTTTTACATCCTCCCATTTATCGGAACCCATTACTATTTCCTTTCTCTTTCTCATGAGTTCTACAAATGTATCAGTCGTTGGCCCAATATTTTTGTACACATTTACTATTTCGCCCAATGAATGTGTAACTATTTCGAGGCTTCGTCAACTCTCAGCAGGTAGAGTCAAAGCCACTAGATCTCTCCACAATTTTACATGAAGTTTTTGACACTTTTGTAAGGTGCATTGCGCCATGTTTATTTCCCATGTTATATCAGTAATGTCAGCCGGAAAAGTTATGATGGGTAGACAGCCTTCTTCTTGAATGTAGTGTTCTGCCCTGCGTTTATTTTGACCAATATTTGGAACATTTTCAGCCTCTGCATCAATATATATATAATTTTGTATATTATAAAAAACACATTTAAACAAATTTGTACAAATTCAATGAAAAAAAATATTGAAATTGATGGCAACCTCGACGTGGCTGGTTAGCATCTTCTCCACCCTAAAACTGTTGAGACCCAGAACGACCCTGCTAAGAACCAGCACCACCAGTCGTTGATTGGCCTCCGGAAGAATAAATATCGCCCCCTTCATGCAACCTGCTACCACTTATTCATGGCCCTTTAAGGGGATTTGAACCACCACCAACCTCTCGAGAGGAGAGAGAAGCTTCATAAACAAATACGAATTTATAATCAATTGAAAAATACATTCATGTACATATAAATAAACACGTACATATTCATTGATTAAATTGCATTCAAACCATACCAAGACTGGGTGAACCCTAGGCATCCATGGATTGAGTAGACATCGTTCTCCTCTTGGCTCCTAAAAAATAAAAAACCAAACTTACTAGCAACTAATTTAACACACAAAGTTGATAAAAAATCAATTCCATATGTACACACATGTATGGAGATTTAAGATTATATTTAAATTTACCATGAACAACGCTCGATCCTGATCCTTGATCCTCCCCTCTCGTAGAGATATGGGATTTTGTTGATATTTTTCGTTCCTCCTCCATGATATATATATCTATGGTGAACATTTACAATTAATTTTTTAAATAACTAATTTAAATTAAGTTCAAGATAAAGTTCAGAAAATTAAGTTTAATTTAAAGTGTAAACAAATTATGTCAATGAATAAATTTTGAAGGAGAGCGTCTCAACACTAATTCATCTTTAAGAGATGAATCTTGAATTTTTGAAGAAGAGTGTCTTAAAACTAATTCATCTTTGAGAGATGAATCTTGCATTGGCATTAGCATTGCCCTATAAAATTCTAATTAATCTATTAATTCATCTCTCATCTATGTCACCTTTCATAAAATATGAGATCTAGAGGCTACCTGGCCCTTTACAAACTCTGCCTATAGAACTACCATGGATATGAAAATGAAAAACTTATAATTAGATATTCTATATATTCGAAAGATTGAAGGTAGGGGAATTTACTAGATTAGGTTTTAAAACCTTTATGTTTCGTATCAAATCACTTTTGGTTTCAATCGGAAACTTTTATGGCTAATTTGTATTTTACATGTTGAATATAAAAGGTTTCTTCTCTCTCATTGTTTGAGACCATGGATATGAAAATGAAAAACTATATACTTGGTTAAAACCTATGTTTTGTATCAAATTAATTTTTGTTTCTAAATACTATATACATGTTGAATGTAGGGGAATTTACTGTAGGTGCATTTAGATCTATTCCAGAGATTGAATGTAGGGTAATTTACTAAATATGTCAGCTTTCATAAAATATGAGATTCAAAGGCTACCTCACACTTTACAGACTCTGCCTATAGAACTACCATGGATATGAAAATGAAAAACTTATAATTAGAGATTCTAGATATTTTAAAGATTGAATGTAGGGGCATTTACTAAATTAGCTTTTTGAAACCTATATGTTTTGTATAAAATCACTTTTGGTTTCAATGGGAAAATTTTATGGCTAATTTTTGTTAAATACATATTGAATATAAAAGGTTTTTTCTCTCTCATTATTTAAGACCATTAATATGAAAACGAAAAACTATATACTTGCTTAAAACCTATGTTTTATATCAAATTAATTTTCTAAATACTATATACATGTTGATTGTAGGGGCATTTATTGTAGGTGCATTTAGATCTATTCCAGAGATTGACTGTAGGGGCATTTACTAGATATGTTGCCTTTCATGAAAGATGAGATCCAGAGGCTACCTGGCCCTTTAAAGAATCTTCCTATAGAGCTACCATGGATATGAAAATGAAAAACTTATAATTAGAGATTCTAGATCTATTCTAAATATTGAATGTAGGAGCATTTACTAGATTAGCTTTTTGAAACCTATATGTTTCATATCAAATGAATATTGGTTTCAATGGGAAAATTTTATGGCTAATTTGTGTTTTACATGTTGAATATAAAAGGTTTTTTCTCTCTCATTGTTTGAGACCATGGATATGAAAATGAAAAACTATATACTTGGTTAAAACCTATGTTTTGTATCAAATTAATTTTTGTTTCTAAATACTATATACATGTTGACTGTAGGGGAATTCACTGTAGGTGCATTTAGATCTATTCCATAGATTGACTGTAGGGGCATTTACTAGATATGTCACCTTTCATAAAAGATGAGATCCAGAGGCTACCTGGCCCTTTATAGACTCTGCCTATAGAACTACCATGGATATGAAAATGAAAAACTTATAATTAGAGATTCTAGATATTCTAAAGATTGAATGTAGGGACATTTACTAGATTAGATTTTTGAAACCTATATGTTTCATTTCAAATCTCTTTTGGTTTCAATGGGAAAATTTTATGGCTAATTTGTGTTTTACATGTTGAATATAAAAGTTTTTTTCTCTCTCATTGTTTGAGACCATGGATATGAAAATGAAAAACTATATACTTGGTTAAAACCTATGTTTTGTATCAAATTAATTTTTGTTTCTAAATACTATATACATATTGATTGTAGGGGAATTTACTGTAGGTGCATTTATATATTTTCCAGAGATTGACTGTAGAGGCATTTACTAGATATGTCACCTTTCATAAAAGATGAGATCCAGAGGCTACCTAGCCCTTTACAGACTCTGCCTATAGAACTACCATGGATATGAAAATGAAAAACTTATAAAATTAGAGATTCTAGATATTCTAAAGATTGAATGTAGGGGCATTTACTAGATTAGCTTTTTGAAACATATATGCTTCGTATCAAATCACTTTGGTTTCAATGGAAAACTTTTATGGCTAATTTGTGTTTTACATGTTGAATATAAAAGGTTTTTTCTCTCTTATTGTTTGAGACCATGGATATGAAAGTGAAAAACTATATACTTGGTTAAAACCTATGTTTTGTATCAAATTAATTTTTGTTTCTAAATACTATATACATGTTGATTGTAGGGGCATTTACTATAGGTGCATTTAGATCTATTCTAGAGATTGACTGTAGGGGCATTTACTAGATATGTCACATTTCATAAAAGATGAGACCCAAAGGCTACTTGGCCCTTTACAGACTCTGCCTATAGAAATAACATGGATATGAAAATGAAAACTTATAATTAGATATTATAGATATTCTAAAGATTGAATGTAGGGGCATTTACTAGATTAGATTTTTTGAAACCTGCATGTTTCGTATCAAATCACTTTTGGTTTCACTTCTATGGCTAATTTGTGTTTTACATGTTGAATATAAAATGTTTTTTCTCTCTATAGAAAAAAATACCATGGATATGAAAATTAAAAACATATAATTAGAGATTCTAGATATTCTAAAGATTGAAACCTATATGTTTCATATCAAAATCAATTTTGGTTTCAATGGGAAACTTTTATGGCTAATTTGTGTTTTACATGTTGAATATAAAAGGTTTTTTCTCTCATTGTTTGAGACCATGGATATGAAAATGAAAAACTATATACTTGGTTAAAACCTATGTTTAGTATCAAATTAATTTTTGTTTCTAAATACTATATACATGTTGACTGTAGGGGCATTTACTGTAGGTGCATTTAGGTCTATTCAAGAGATTGACTGTCGGGGCATTTACTAGATATGTCACCTTTCATAAAAGATGAGATCTAGAGGCTACCTAGCCATTTACAGACTCTGCCTATAGAACTACCATGGATATGAAAATGAAAAACCTCTAATTCTAGATCTATTCTAAAGATTGAATGTAGGGACATTTACTATATTAGGTTAAAACCTATATGTTTTGTATCAAATCACTTTTGGTTTCAATGGAAAAATTTTATGGCTAATTTGTGTTTTACATGTTGAATATAAAAGGTTTTTTCTCTTTGATTGTTTGATACCATGGATATGAAAATGAAAAACTGTATACTTGGTTAAAAACTATGTTTTGTATCAAATTACTTTTTATTTCTAAATACTATATAGATGTTGATTATAGGGGCATTTACTGTAATGAATTTAGATCTATTCCAAAGATTGACTGTAGGGGAATTTACTAGATATGTCACATTTCGTAAAAGATGAGATCCAGAGGCTACCTAGCCCTTTACAGCTCTGCCTATAGAACTACCATGGATATGAAAATGAAAAACTTCTAGTTAGATCTATTCTAAAGATTGAATGTAGGGGAATTTACTAGTTTAGGTTTTAAAACCTGTATGTTTCGTATCACATCACTTTTGGTTTCAATGAGAAACTTTTATGGCTATTTTTTTTTTACATGTTGAATATAAAAGTTTTTTTCTCTCTCATTGTTTGAGACCATGGATATGAAAATGAAAAACTTCTAGATATTTAAAACTATTCGAGAGATTGATTGACTTGTAGGGGCATTTACTCTTAGGTTAAAACCTATGTTTTGTATCAAATAACTTATGGTTTCAATGGGAAAATTTTATGGCTAATTCAAGTGTTTTACATGTTGAATATAAAAGGTTTTTTTCTCTCTCATTGCTTGAGACCATGGATATGAAAATGAAAAACTTCTATTTAGATCTATTCTCTAGAGCTATGGCTAATTTGTGTTTTACATACATTGACTCTTAGGTTAAAACCTATGTTTTGTATCAAATCACTTATGGTTATGAAAATGAGAGATGAATCTTGCATTGGCATTGGCATTGACCCGGTATAATATAAAATCTTTTTTTCTCTCTCATTGTTTGAGACCATAGATATGAAAATGAAAAACTTCTATTTAGATCTATTCTCTAGAGCTATGGCTAATTTGTGTTTTACATACATTGACTCTTAGGTTAAAACCTATGTTTTGTATCAAATCACTTATGGTTTCAATGGCAAACTTCTATGGCTAATACAATGTCAGAAAGAAAAAATCATGGAAGTTTCCCTTTTTTTTTAATTTATTTACTTAAGAAAAATCCATCAACAAATTTTTCCTTTTTTCAAACATGTGCTTAATAGAAGAAATTATACCATTTTTTTTCCAATTATTTGGTAATGATTTGAGAATTAGAATGTATTTACCCTGGATTAAAATGTATCGACCTTATAAACAATCAAACGCTATAATATAGAAAACATTGAACATCATAATGCACACGTTATTGAGCAAAGACAGAATGAAAAATTGAAATTAACTTTACTTACAATTTATCATTATTTCCGCAAGAGGCAAACCAAAAAGAACAACTATTTTATCACTTAATTTGTTCAGACGAAATGATACTTGTGTTGGAAAATGAATGAAAAGTATATATATTCTAGCCATTTAAATGTGAGTAATTGACACACCATAATGGACACATTGAGAATGTAATCTCCCTTTCTTTGAATTTCTCTTGGAATGAAATTATGAGTTAGGGTTTCAATAAGCATACAATAGAATTATATTTAATAACAGTTTTGCAATATTCACCAATCTATAAGAAATTAATGACCTTTTTTTTTAATGCATAAATAGGGTTGTAAGATATTTAAGAAACCATTGATTCTCCAATCAAAGATTATAAATTGGTGCTAATATAACATGTAGAAGGTAGACCTATTATGCAATACAACGATCCATAGAATCCTAGTAAGGCTAACAACTTTAAAAAAATTATTCATGGTTTTGTTACTCAATACTTGGTCACATAAAAATACTAACCTTAGGTCAAATTAGTGGTCAAGTTCTCTTGGTGAGCTAAAGAAAGAAATAAAAAATAATAAGCTTCTAAAGGAACAATTCCACCGTGGTGAAGAAGGGATATATAACTCAGAAAATGAGGAACTTGCATATCAAAAGGAAAAAATTGAAGAAGCTATAAAATTTAAGAATAGCATGGTTCTTAGTCACAAATAAAAACAATCATGTGGTCAATTAGAAGAAGAGAACAAGCAGCTAAGAGAATAACTCCTCAAATAAAAAGAATAAACAATATTTATAACATGCAGAAGCGAGATCGTGTCGTTGAAAGTTGAACTAGAAGAAGCAAAGATAAAGGAAGAAGTAACGTAATATCTAATTCATGAATGGGAGGAGAACTTCCAAAGTCTTGAGGAAGAAATTATTTCTTTAAGAACGGATGTAGACGAAATGAATATCGAGAAAGGCCTAAAGGAGATGTTCGTTGAAGGAATGAGAAAACTAGACCAGATTCTAAATAGTAAAATGTCTTCCAGATTCATAACAAGTCTAGTTTATTCCGAAGAACAAGATTCTTCCATAAGGAACATGAACTTTAGGTCCGCGGGATTTGAACCTTCACAGGGAAATGAAAAGATGCAACAAGAGAAATTCAACAAAAACAAGAAGGCATAAAGACAAAAAGGGGATCATCAATGGAATTTAAATAAATCAACAAGATGTCCACGGTACCCTTATGCACAAACACATAAATATTTTAACAACATAAATGTGTACTTATTTTATGGATATTGTTATAAGTTTCATATATTTGGAAGAAAATTTTTTGAATGTAGAATAATCAAATTTTAAAGAGATGAAAATTCTAGATATAATAGATATCATAATTTTAAATCTCTGATCACTTCTCTTAGAAATTAGAATGTATTCTCTCCATTGATAAGTGAAATGGAATGCTTAAAATGTAATAATTGTGGGCACAACAACAATGAGTGGAGATGTATATTTGAATATCCATCTAAGTCTCAAAATGTTAGACAAGCTTCCATCCAAAAGGATAAGGGAAACTAGAAGCAGAAAAGAGAAAAGAGCATGCAATGTGTACTTTCCTTATCAGCCCATAATCAAGAAAAAAATTTGTATGTGGATAGTGGTTGTTCTAAACATATTACTGGAGAGAAAATAAAATTTATGTCACTAAAAGAAAAGGATACATGAAGTAATGTCACCTTTGGAAACAACGCTCCAACAAGAATTAAGGGTAAATGTGTAGTCAGCCTTGATCGAAAGAAAAAATCACAAAATGTGTTGTATGTAGAAGCTCTGAAGAAAAATCTATTAAGTGTTAGCCATATGTGCGATAATGGCTACGATGTGACCTTTTGATCAAAAGACTATGATATCTGCAAAATGAAATATAGAAAACTAGCGGGAAGGGAAGTCATAACCCACAATAATGCATATGTGTTTTACGAATCCACAGTCAACTGTTATTTAAGAAAAAAAATGAAGCATGATTGTGGAACACAAGGTTAGGGCATATTATATTTTATAGTTTGGTAAAACTCAACAAGTTGGGAGCTCTGAAAGGACTACCAAGACTTTCGAATCCCAATAACTCCATCTGTAATTCATATCTGTTTGGGAAACAGACCAGGACCCATTTCAAGACTAAAGAGTTCGGCTCATCCACACCTCTGGAGCTCATTCACACAAACATATGTGGCCCAACTATGATAAATAACTTTAAAGGAGAAACGTATTTTATGCTTCTTATTTATGATTTTAACAGAGCCACTTGGATTTTGGTTCTAAAAAAAAATCGGAAGCATTCAAGCAATTCAAGAAGTTTAAGACTCAAGTAGAAAAAAAGGAATACTTAAAGATAAAATTCTTAATATCAGATAGAGGAGCATATTACACGTCTTGAGAATAAACAGAGACGTTGAAGACGTTGAAACGTACCTAGACCTTGAAGACGATGAAGACGTTGAATTGGTTGCAGAGGACGCTGAAGACGTCGCCGAAGACCTCTGCAATAAAAAAATCAACAGAAGTTAAAAAATAAAACAAAAATTAAAACCAAACTATAAAATCAACACAAATTAACACAAAATAAAAAACAACAAATATAAAAAAACTTGCAGAAATTAAAAATCTTACCTCCTTGAGCTGGACTGCGACAGATAAGAGCACGCGCAGGAATGCGACAAACCTGAGCACAAATAAGAGCGCGCGAGAGAGAAACAGATAAGAGCATGCAAGAGAGCAACAGATAATATTGCGCACAAAATGACCGACAAAGAAGAGCGCGCGAATGTGAACAGAAACACGTAAATTGTTGTGGGCAATATATTTATAAAAATAATAGTTCGACCGAACTTTTATTACTGGTTTTCCAAACTCAAGAGAAAATTTTTTCTCCATTGCCGTTAGTACGTCGTCACTATAAACGGAAAACAAATTTCAACCGAACTAAATTCAATAGTTCGGTCGAACTCCTGAATTTTTCAGCCAAACTATGACAAGAGTTCGGCCGAATTATGGAGGAAAAAAAAAAATCCGCCCCGAATTTCCACAAAAGTGTTACCCATCTTCGCATTTTCACGCTACTTAATTTATATGTTGTTGATCATCATGATGTTTATATTGTTAGGTCATGTTAGATATGTTCATTTAATGTGCAGCTTGTAGATAGATTGTATGTGATAGCATGCGTTATTTGACATGAGATTTATATTTAATGTTTTTGTTGTGATAATGTTAATATATAATGTTAATTGTGTTTTGTTAGATGATCATGATCACGATGATGTTAGCGATTTTGAATGTGTTTTTTAGTCAAATATGATGTTTGTATGATGGTTATCATGAACGTGATGTTTATTATTTAATTTAATATTAAATGATAATGATATTGTAAAAGTGTAATATTTGTAATTCTAATTGTATATAAAATTCTAAAATTGTAATTGTAATGGTATATATGTAAAATTGTAAAATTGTAATTGTATATATGTAAAATTCTAAAATTGTAATTGTAATTGTACGTGAAATTGTAAAATTCTAATTCTAATTCTAATTCCAATTCTATTGAAAATATTTGTAAAATTTTAATTGTATTACTGTGAATTGATTGCAATTGTAATTGTAATTCTATGTAAAATTCTAAAATGGTAATTGTAATTTTAATTGTAATTGTATGTGAAATTGTAAAATTCTAATTCTAATTCTAATTGTATGTAAAATATTTGTAAAATTTTAATTGTATTAATGTGAAATGATTTTATTAAAATTTGTAAATTTGTAAATTTGTAAAATTTTAAATCTAGAATAATATGAATTATTGTAACATAATAAAGTTTAGAAAATAATGCAAATAAATTCATGTACTTTAGAATTATCATTATTTTATTACGATCTTAGATACAAAAAAAAATAACTAATTTATACAGTACACCATTGTTTTTTAGATCAACATAATTGCAAATTATCAAGTGAAATATTGATTTTAACATTAACACAATGCAAATTACCAATCAATTCAAAATACATATTATAATGCTTCGAAAAACCCATCTTAAAAAGTATAAATATTGATGAAATAACACATGTACCATATCACTCTCGGTTCTCATGATCATCCTCATTATCTTCCATCTCGCATGGCATGATAACACTACTGTTCTCAAAAATATGTTTTGATCTAGTGTCATGTGTCAATACAAACCACTAATCCCTATCTAATCATCTTGGTCAATGTTTCTTTTTAGTTTTTGAACTAATAAGATCTTTCCTAACAGCCAATCTGTCACTTTGTTTCGATTATATGTGCCTCCATAAAGAAGATGAAACATTTTTAAATATATGCATAGGATCTAATAAGTGGGAAATCTTAAGATGCTCATAATATGGGAGGTTATAAAAGATAGATTTCCTTTTCATCCCAAAAAGAAATTTCTCAACATAAGTGTCGAAGAATTTTGGATCATCAAACATAGGCTCCCCATTTGAATCAAACATTTCTATGAACTCCTTCTCCTTCTCTCTCTCATATCCTCTAAGCCATTCGGCTGGTGTAGTTATTGGAGGCCTTTGGGTTCTCTCTTGTTTACCATTGAAAGTGGATACTGATGTTCTGTAAGGGTGTTCTTTTGGGAGGAATACCCTGGAGAAATCATACACTGGCTTTCGTAGGTCCTTGGACCATCTAGCTTTTAGAGAAGGTCCACAACATTTACATCCAAAATACCCTTTTTTTACAAGACATGCAAGATTATTGTATACAATTAATATGCATGGCATGTTAAAGAATATCATGAATATCACAACAAATATTAAAATGAATTAAATAACTGATGTGTGAAATAATATTGTTACGTATATAAACAAATCAATAAATTAAACATCTAATTTACCAGAGAAAACTCCTAAGCTTGGATAATAATGTGTCGTGTAAACACATATGCCATATAATGTAAAACTCCTCTCTGTTTCGATGGGTCTTGATACATCGTATATATTTATCCCATCCCATAATTATTTCAATTCATCTACTAGTGGTTGTAAGTATATATCCATATTATTCACTTGTCTTCTACCAGGGACTATGAGAGCCAACATAAGATGTTTATTCTTCACGGAGAACCATGGGGGGATATTGTTATTGATCACTACTATGAGCCAAATAGAATAGTTGGTGTTCTGGAGGGAATATGGGTTGACGCCATCCATGGCTATGCTGAATCACAGACTTTGTACTTCATCCTTGAATTTTTTGGGCCATGTATCCTCTATATGGTTCATGGCTATTGAATCAGTTGGGGTTCGCATAACTCCTAACTCACTTCTGTGTGAGGAATGCCATCCCTAAAACATAGCTAATTCTTTGCAACAAAAAATCCTTTTAATCCTTGGGATTGTAGGCATGTGCCTCAATATCTTAAAAGGAGGACTAGCATGTGATTTACCCTTCTTTTTTTATTTATCATACCTGTCATACCCACATTTTGAACATATCACTTTGTCTACATATTCTCCTCTATATAGAATACAATCATTTGGACATGCATAATATGATATGTACTCAACACCCAACATTTTCAACAATTTCTTTGCCTCTTCACAGCTACTGGGCAAGACATTATCACTCGGAAGAACCTTATCTTTGAATAATATGTAGTTGGTGATCATGGAAAAATATATTAATAAATGTACATTAATTTCGATATAATTATTAACGTTCATAAAATTTATCATTTGTAATGTTCATTTTGTACTGATTATATTTCTCAAATTTATATAAGGGAGGAATTTATGGTAACTTACCTCAAAATTTCCGAGAAACATGCATTCGAAAAGCCAAACTTTGCTTTCAATTTGTATAGTAACATCATTTTCCCCAACTGGGTAGACTTTGACTGACCGCCAGGTCCAAAGAGAGGGGTGGTGGAAGCAAATTTAAGGCTTTCGAAAAATGTGTCAGCGATATAAGCATCATCCCCTAGTTGATCATCGTTTTGGAATGCATCTAACAACATTTTCCCCATGGCAGTCGTATCCCTTAAGTAATCATCCATACCAACATCTATTTGATTGCCTCCATTGCCAGCTTGTGAAGAACTACTATTTTTGTAGTCATTCATAATTGGTGAATCTGGGCGTAGCAGGAATTGAATCGGTGGTTGATTCAACCATTCTTGGTATCATTCCTCTGTGATTTTTTCTCTTAATTCAGTCTTCTCTCGATTTGACATTGTCGTGGGGTGCAACGGAAGATGGTAGGTAGGTCTCTCATCATCCCTAGAATCCTAATAATTTAAATATATATATATTTAAACATGATTAGTACAAAATATATGATATCAATTAGTAACCACGTTGACAATATTGCTTGATTACAAATTGGTTTGACATTGAAATAATTACATTAATCAATATACCAAACAATTATAATTATTACCATCATTGTCCTGGGATTGTGGCTAGAAGATGAAATATCGTTACAATTGGCAAGGTGAAGCGGCTGTCCATTTTCATCTACCAAATGCACATTGTGGTATGCAGCTCCTGATAAGAAATTCCGATGTTTTGGAGTTGTTTGAATATTTTTTGCATCTAAACTCAATGTTGAATCTGCATGAACCTGCAAATTTGTATACATTATAAATCTAATTAAGTTGTGCATGATTGACATGGATAAAAAACATAAATTCAATTAGATAATGAAAATACAAATAAGATACGAGTAAATATGACATCTCGAGATGGACGGAAGTGCGAACTCCACGATGGACTTTGAGAAATATTATGGAACAAGCTAGATTTTGAAGAATTGTCCATTCGATATAATTATGATATTTTCTCCCTACATTTGAGAAAAATCAACAATAAATTTTGGTGCACACACCTAAAATTAATTTCGGTGCCTTAAAAATGGACTTCTTGTTATCGGTGCTAATGTACAGATCACCGCACCAGTGCATTTTCGTTACTGCGCACCGGTGTCGTGTTATAAACGGATGCACCGGTGCGGTGCTATTAAGTGACGCATTGGTGACGAATAACCGCAAATAAAAAAAAGTGCAACTCTATTTTCTTTAAGTGAAAAAAAGGCGGTAAATTGAAAAATGGGTGGAAAAATATTTTCAAAAATCTAATTTCATAAAACAATTCTTTAAATACTAAACGCTTTTCATTATTTCACTATTTTTGCAAAAAAATTCAGCCAGAGATTTGCAGGAGACATACCTGGAGCAACAGAGCACGAGAGCACTGTGGAGTAGTGAAATATGTTCGAACAGAAGTATTCAGACAATCAGAATTCCAAATCTCTAGTGAATCAAACCCTGTAGCATAGAATTTCAAATGATCTCGTGATTAAACTTTATTTTTTTTTACTTTTTCTGCAGTTTTTTTTACGCAGTAAGAAAAAAATTTCAATGCTATTATTTTTACTTTTTCTATAAGTTCTTTACTTTTTCTGTAGTTTTCATAAACGAAATTAAAAAAAATAATAAATAAATAATCCATTTTTAGAAACAAACCCTAGATTCTTTTTGTTTATTTCCTTTCTTCTCCCTCTTTTTGTGATTTCAGAATTAGGGCTTTTCAATTTAGATTTATAGTTGTATTGCTAAATATAGGCGTAAGACATCCAACCCACGAGACGACTTGCATTGTCAGATCAAAATCCATGTCGGCCCTTGCGTGAATTTTAAAAAAAAAAAACATATTTTTTTTCGTTGGTGTGCCCGACGTAACCTAGCGCATCGGTGTGTTGTATTATCCCAGCGTACCGCAAAAGTACTGTGATAAAAAATTAAAAAATATATATTTTTTTATCAATGCGCCATATGTAAAGTATGCCACCGGTGCGCTATTTCATTATGGCACACCGCGAATGTGTTGTTTCGCAAAAAAAAAGTCCATTTTTAGAAACAAACCCTAGATTCTTTTTGTTTCTTCCCTTTCTTCTCCCTCTTTTTTTGATTTCAGAATTAGGGATTTAAAATTTAGATTTATAGGGTTTGTATTGCTAAATATAGGCATAAGAAATCCAACCCACGGGATGACTTGCATATTCGGGTCCCAATCCATGTCGGCCCCTGCATAAATTAAAAAAAAAAAGATTTTTTTTCATCGGTGCACCCTACGTAACCTAGTGCACCAGTGCACTCTATTATCCTAGCGCACCGCGAAAGTACTATATATATATATATATATATATATATATATATATATATATATATATATATATATATATCAGTGTGCCATATGTAAACTATGGCACCTGTTTGCTATTTCATTATGGCACACCACGAATGTGTTGTTTCGCAAAAAAAAATCCATTTTAGAAACAAACCCTACATTCTTTTTGTTTCTTCCCTATCTTCTCCCTCTTTCTGTGATTTCAGAATTAGGGCTTTTCAATTTAGATTTTTAGGGTTTGTATTTATAAATATAGGCGTATGAAATCCAACCCACCGGACGACTTGCATATTTGGATCCCAATCCATGTCAACCCTTGTGTCAATTTAAAAAAAAACATATCTTTTTTTCATCGGTGCGTCCAACATAAACTAGCGCACCGGTGCACTGTATTATCCTAGCGCACCACGAAATTACTGTGATAAAAAATTAAAAAACAAAATATATTTTTCTTAGTGCACCATATGTAAAATATGCCATCAGTGCACTATTGCATTATGGCGCACCATGAACATGTGGTTTCGGACAAAAAAATAAATAAATAAAATAAAATCATTTTAGAAACAAACCCTACATTCTTTTTGTTTATGCCCTTTCTTCTCCCTCTTTTTGTGATTTTAGAATTAGGGCTTTTCATTTTAGATTTATAGGGTTAGTATTGATAAATATAGACCTAAGACATCTGACCCACGGGACAACTTGCATATTCAGATCCCAGTCCATGTCGGCCGTTGCGTGAATTTAAAAGAAATAGATTTTTTTTTCATCGGTGCGCTTGGCGTAACCTAGCGCACTGGTGCATTGTATTGTACAAGCGCACTGTGAAAGTACTGTGATAAAAATTTAAAAAACGAATATTTTTTTTTATCAGTGCGCCATATGTAAAATATGGCACCGGTTTATGCTATAAAAACTAATATTTGACAATTTTTATTATTTCTCGGTGTTAATTGGTGCGGTGGTTAAAATGTAACGCACTAGTGCTCCTTGTTGTCATAGAGCACCATACGGTCTATTATATTGTTTGTGCGGTGCATTTATAATACCTCCACGCACCGACGTCGGTGCATACCCAATGAATGGCGCACCGGTTTCTTGAGATTCTTTTTCTTTTGCCTGAAAAGTTGACAATTTATTTATAAAGAAATGACTGACAAGAGATAAAGTAACAAAAATATTTATAACACACCAAAAAAATAAAAAAAGGCAAGTTCTTTGTAAATTCTTTACAAAAAATATTATTTTTGAACTATATGTAAGCTTAACTAATATATATTTTTTACTGTGTATCATGCAGAGCCACAAAATGACGAAGCTCGATAAGATTATTTATGATCTAGGACCAAAAGAGCATAAAAGCTTGATGGAAAATTTGCAAAAGGATGAATCAGTGAATGAAAAAATACTATTGATCCAATATGAGTTTCTTTTTTTAAGTTTCATTAATAATATACTTAAAATTATTATATAACATGTGTCAAACAATCTATTAATTCACATCTATTTAA
This sequence comes from Pinus albicaulis, assembly GCA_034641835.2. Lineage (NCBI taxonomy): Eukaryota > Viridiplantae > Streptophyta > Pinopsida > Pinales > Pinaceae > Pinus > Pinus albicaulis. The sequence continues at coordinate 954,204,602 of CM076584.1, read as the reverse complement.
TGTTCTGCAGGGACCAACAACTCAGAAAATAATGCTGTTCTAAGAAAAGAAAAAAATATAACATGCAAATGAAAATGAATTTCTCCTTGGCTCATCTGGAGTGGTGCTGGAGGCTAAAGAAAGGGGGAAAAACTTTTACAAAAGTTTGAGGGATCTAGTGGAATGAATGTATAGATGTTCATTCCACTTACAATAAAAAAACCAATCCAATGATTCTAGGAACCAAATTTTATCTAAACTATAAAAAGAGTTTCCAGAGAATTGGTCAATGAGACATGTCAGAATTTTAATAGCAAAAACTTACAACAACAAAAAAAGAAGGAATGAAAAAGTAATATTCCTTTAAATGTTTCTCTAGAATTATTTATAAATATCATTTTTGTTATATTTACTTTTCATATATCAATATAAAAATTAAATTATTTATTTTCATGTTACATTTTCAGAAAGATTATGAAATCTCAAAACATGAATGAGCTAATATCAGAAATATGCTAGTAGGAATGTCCAAAAAGTTATACAAGGAGATGGTCAAAGAAATGGACAAAATTGCATTGCAGGAGGAGTCATCTCAATAACAACGTGCTTTAAATGTGATATGTAATCATTGAAATTTTTTATCATTAGGTACAATAAATAAACAATTTAGCATTAAATATTAATTTTCAAGTATTTTCTTGTAGAAAAGAAAAGAAAATGGAACCTATTCGGCACATAAAACAAGACGATAAGGAATAAAATGGTTGATATCTAAGTTTGTGAGTAATTGTTACTTCCTTATAACAACTTAACTAGATTTCATTTTTGTACTTTTTAAGTTGTTTTACAAAAATCACCATTGAATGTCTTCAAACAGGTGCTAGCATACAAAGAAGAACCATGAGAGGAATTGATTTAAATTGGGTTAAATATGGGTTATGAGTATATGTTGACAAATCATAATTTAATTGTGGAATTTGTAAGCATCTATCGATCTTGTTTTACTTAGCTCCGTCTATAATTAATAGAACAAAAAATTATTTTATATTAAATATATGATTTTTTATGGGGTATAAAACTTGCAGGAAACAAAGTATGGAACTGCGCCAATAGATGAAACCTTGAAAGATGGCATGTTACATGGTTTTGAAAGAATGTGTGTAGTTTATGAGTCAATTGTTACAATGGTACGTCATTTTGTTTCGATTTACATTGATGTATATTATTTAATATTTCTATTTTTGTTATTCTCACCAATGTATATACACTCATTACAATTTATTTTTATCTTTGTAGATGGAAGGTGAAGAGGAAGAAAACAATCAACACCGTGAACAAAACATTCATGAACATAACCCAAGTCATGGAAGTAGCTCTAGCAGTGACAACAGTTCAAGTGAAGAATGATGATCACTATGTTTGGATATCAAAGCAAGGCCTTGTATTTTTTTAAATATTATCCTGTGAAATCAGACATTTTGTTTAATGTAATGGACATAGTGTCCCAATTGAAAGACAAAGGGATACCAATAACTGTCCCATTTTGTATGATAAAGATTGTCTTATATATATATATATATATATATATATATATATATATATATATATATATTATGTTTTAATTTATTCTATTGCGTTCTCCATTGTCACTATGAAATGTAACACCACTAATTAAATTTATGGATATTTAAATATTATAATGAAGAGATGTAAAATTTGATGATATGATATAACAAATTAATCCAAACATCACATTCAAATGAACTAATAAAAATTTAATTCATATGAATGTTGTTATAAGATATATATGTGTCGACTTTTGATGAATAATGAATTTTAAAAAATCACAATAATTATGATATGATATGACAATTTAATCCAAACATCACATTAAAATGCATTAATAAAAATTTAATAAATATGAATATTTTTATAAGATGTGTCGACTTTTGATGAATAATGAATTTTTAAAAATCACAATAATTGCACTATCATAGGCCGATGTTTCTAAAAAATACAAAATGAAAACCATTGCGTGTTAGTTACTGTACACTCGTGCGTTTCTACAACCTATGGGCACCGCACAACTACCAAAACCAATTAAAAATATCAGTGCGCTTATGCAGTACTACGAACCGGTTCTTTTATGTCTAATTACGCACCAGTGCATTTGTACGACCTTTGGGCACCGCACAAATACCGATACCAATTATAAATCTCGGTGCCTTTATGTGATACTTCGCACCAATGCATTCATGTGTATCTATGCATCGGTGCATTTGTACGACCTATGGGCACCACACAAATACCAATACCAATTATGAATCTCAGTGCATTTTTGTCATACTGCGCACCAATGCATTTCTATAAGTCTACACATCGATGCGTTGAGACGACCTATGGGCACCACACAAATCCCAGGACCAATTAGAATGGCCTTGTGCATTGTATCACCAACACTTCACCTAGTGTGGTTTTATACCTTGATGGCCTAGTGCATTCTCCTTTGACCAGCCTGAGCCACATTCTAGATTTATGCACCGGTGCGTTCAAGCCCAAGTAGCGCACCGATGAAAAAAAAATCTGTAATAACCTCTGACCGACCTTTTTTTTTAGTTGTGTTGAATTTTTGTTAAAAACTCCGCCAAAACCTTCGTAACCATAACGCTAAAAACCCCCTTTATAACCTCCGCTAGAGGGTATTTTCCTTGTAGTGCATGTTCTTTAACTTGTTTTTATTAAATTGTCTAATTATTCTTGTGTACTTGCATATATTTTGCATACATTGGGCCTTTTGATGGCGAGGACATGCCAGCACCACCAAATGATCCAGGTGTAGATCTTGATGACGATCAGGATATGCTAGATGCTGATGATCATGAGGCCAGTGCAGAGAGACCTACTCCTGCTGGTGCGTCAGCACCGCCTTTTTCTAGGTGCGATAGGCTTGATAGCAGATTCAGGTTGGAGTTGGGCGACCAACTATGTGCATTGATTGTTGAGGCGAGAGTCAAGCCCGCTACTATGAGAGACATACAAGCTGATGGTATGATGTTACATATGTGGAGAGGCATCTCATGTGACATGTACAACCTGATGCGGCATGTCGTAGGAGCTATGACGTTATTTACATGACTGAGGAGGACCGTTGCACGTTATAGGCGTGGTCAAGATGCAGCACATGATCGACAGTCCATGAGTAGCGACGCATCATCTGATGATCACAATCAGGGGAGTGATCATCGTTCACCTCGCGTTGCGCCATATGAGCAACCTCCACTAGCATAAAGAAGTAGTCATCATGGAGAGTAGGTTGGACCATCGACCACGTCTAGTCAGTAGCCTACAACATCCATAATTACTCATGATCATGAGCAGGTTGGACCATCGACCATGTCGAGTCATCACGATGAGTAGCCGACAGTTGATCCTGATCAGCATGAGGCATTAGCACCAGATCAGCAGGCACGTGATGATCAGCACGTATCTGAGCTTGTCGCGGCTGCACCATTGACTGAGCAGGCCTCGACTAGTACTATTATTGATGATGTACCACCAGCTGATATATGACATTTATATTACAGTTGTATATTTTTTACATTATTTAGTTATATATATGGTCCATGTATTTTATGTTCATGTTGCACTTGTACTTAATTTACATGTTGGTGATAATCATGATGTGTATATTGTTAGGTCATGTTAGATATGTTCATTTAAGGTGAAGCTTGCAGATAGATGTGTATGTGATAGCAGTTATTTCACATGAGATGTATATTTGATGTTTGTGTTGAGATGATGTTATATAATGCTAATTGTGTTTTGTTAGATGATCATGATCATGACGATGTTAGCGAATTTGAATGTGTTTTTTAGTCAAATATGATGTTTGTACGATGTTTACCATGATCGTGATGTCTATTAATTAATTTAATATTAAATGATCATGATATTGTAAAATTGTAATATTTGTAATTATAATTGTATGTAAAATTCTAAAATTGTAATTGTATTCATTGTAATTTTAATTGGAATTTTTATATGTAAAATATTTGTAAAATTTTATTTGTAATTATAATATTTAATTTATTGTGAAATGATTGTAGTTGTAATTTTAATTGTATCTAAAATTATAAAATTGTAATTGTATGTGAAATTCTAAAATTGTAATTGTAATTGTAATTCTATGTCAAATTTTTGTAAAATTTTAATTGTATTAATGTGAAAATTTTAATTGTATTAATGTGAAATAATTTTATTAAAATTTTTAAATTTGTACATTTGTAAAACTTTAAATAATTGTAAAATAATAAATCTAGAATAATATGAATTATTATAACATAATAAAGTTTTGAAAATAATGCAAATAAATTCATGTGATTTAGAATTATCATTATTTTATTATGATCTTACATACAAAAAAAAGAACTTTATACAATACGTCATTGTTTTTGAGATCAACATAATTGGAAATTATCCAGCGAAATATTTATTTTAACATTAACTCAATGAAAATTACCAATTAATTCAAAATACATACTATAATGTTTCGAAAAACCCATCTTAAAAAGTATAAATATTGATGAAATAACACATGTACCATATCACTCTCGGTTCTCATGACCACCCTCATTATCTTCCACTTCACATCGCATGATAGCACTATTTTTCTCAAAAATATGTTTTGATCTAGTGTCATGTCTCAATACGAACCACCAATCCCTATTCAACACATCTAGGTAAAAAAACGCCTGGTTGCAGTGTTTGGGGAAAACATACGGCTCCTTAGCTTCATCCCACATCTTTCTAGAGTGGATACATATCAGCCTACTATCGTGATCTTCCTTTACATTATTCCGATCAAAGGTGTCCTACCACTTGCATCTAAAAATAACACATTGGAAAGAAGAAAAATCCACTTCAATGATCTCTTGTATCTTTCAGACGTAACCTAACATCACTTGTACTAGGTTTTGATCACATTGGCTAGATCGATTAGATTGATTGAACTTGACTTCCACTCCACAGTCTTGTGTGATGTTTCCAGCATCGGCATTTTCTGTGCGAAAATGGTGTGCATATGCCCACACTGAGATGGGAACAAGTGCACCTATTATAAAAAGGTTAAAAAAATCATAGTGTCATATGTCTTATAATAACCCAACAATTAAAATATGAAATATAGATGTCTTATAAGTTTCAAATGTACATATAAATTAAATATATTATTACCGAGTTGTTTCACCCAATCCCTCGTTTATCGCATCCTCTTCAGCACACGGGTAAAGACCAGTTGCACCATATTTCTCTCTGACTTGGTCAGCAACCCAAATGTTGGGGCATATTTTTGGCTAATTCTCTTTTAAATGATCGAGATAAGGCAAACTTCTACCATTCAACCATCTAAATTCTTTCATGTCACAAAACCATTTCATCCTCTTTTGTTCGTACAATGTGACCCATGGTTGTGTCGCTTCAGAATTGTAAAGAACAAATTTATTGATTTCTTCAATTTTTGGATTCGCTGATGAAATAAAACCAACATTATATAGTACATAGAGATCAAAATATGCATTATATCAAAGTTCAACATGAATATTTACTTTGTGTAAATTTGAAAAATTATAAGTCGCTTACTCTTTATCAAGCGCTTTTTTCCACTCATTTGGAGCAACTTCCCTTCTCTTTTGTCTTCATCCCTTTCATCGTCCCAAATCACCTCACCTGGTCTATTGTCGACTTGCTTGATGTACTCACTGGCATAATAGAAAGATTCATACAATATTTACCCCTCTGCCATAGATCCCTCCGGTTTTTCCCTTTGTCGAATAAAACCTTTCAATTTCCTTATGTACCTCTCTAAGAAGAACATCCAATGACAAGAAACCACCCCAACTAATTCAACCTCATCTACTAGGTGGATTATAATATGAACCTACAAGTCCATGAAACTCGTCAGCAGTTCCTTCTCAAACATACAAACAATCTCAACTATCTCTTAACGCCAACGTGGAATGCTAGCCACATGAATCTCCTTTGACGTCATCCAACATAAAAATGCAGATAATTTAGATATGGCATGTCCTAGGTCTTGAGGGAATTCATGTTTCACACACGCACGCATGAACAAAGGATAATGACACTGCAAAGTTATAAACACATGCAATAATATACAAAATTAGTTATGTTTTATGATCCCTACATGGGATAAATTTTATTAATATAAAAAATAATAAAACCATGCTTTTGAAATTATATATACTCTTAGAATATTCAAATGGTCATGCAATTTCAACCCCAAAAAATGGTCATCCATGGTGAAGCAGCGTTGTAGTGAAGACTCGTATGAAGATGGCACCCTCACACCCATTATAAATTCCTTTGACAAAGAAAGATAATATTTTTTTTAAATCCATGGGACGTCACCTTCTTTGAAATACCATGAATTAGAGGGACCAGCGCCTGCCTCCGATCCTGTACTTTCTAATTGTCTTGGCCAATGTTTCTTTTTAGTTTTTGAAGTAATAAGATCTTTCCTAACAGCCAATATGTCTCTTTTTTTCGATGATATGTTCCTCCATAAAGAAGATGAAATTTTTTTAAATATATGCATGGGATCTAATAAGTGGGTAATCTTAAGATGCTCCGAATATGAGAGATTATAAAATATAGATTTCCTTTTCATCCCAATGGGAATTTTCTCAACATAGGTGTCGAATAATTCTAGATCATCAAACATAGGCTCCCCATTTGAATCGAACATTTCTATGAACTCCTTATCTTTCTCTCTCTCATATGCTCTAAGCCATTCAGTTGGTGTTGTTATTGGAGGCCTTTATGTTCTCTCTCGTTTACCATTGAAAGCATATGCTCCTCTTCTGTAAGGGTGTTCTTCTGGGAGGAACACCCTGGAGCAATCATACACTGGCTTTCGTAGGTCCTTGGACCATCTAGCTTTCAGAGAAGGTCCACAACATTTACATCCAAAATAACCTTTTGCTACAAGACCTGCGAGATTATTGTATACAATTAATATGCATGGCACATTAAAGAATATCATGAAGATCAGAACAATTACAACGAATTAAATAACTAATATGTGAAAGAATATTTTTATGTATATAAACAAATCAATAATTTAAACATGTAATTTACCAGAGCAAACTCCTAAGCCTGGATAATCATGTGTTGTGTAAGCACATATGCCATACAACGTAAAAATTCTCTCTCCTACGATGGGTCTTGATACATCCTATACATTTATCCGATCCCACAATTCCTTCAATTCATCTACAAGTGGTTGGAAGTAGACATCCATATTCTTCACTTGTCTTCTACCAGGGACTATGAGAGCCAACATAAGATGTTCATTCTTCACAAACAACCATGGGGGGATATTGTTATTGATCATTACTACAGGCCAAACAGAATAGTCGATGTTCTAGAGGGAATATGGGTTGACTCCATTGTAGACTTCGTACTTCATCCTTGAATTTTTCGGGCCATGTATCCTCTATATGCTTCATGGATATTGAATCAGTTGGGATTCGCATATCTCCCAACTCACTTCTTTGTGAGGCATGCCATCCCTATAACATAGCTAATTCTTTGCAACGAAAGAACCTTTGAATCCTTGGGATTAGAGGCATGTGCCTCAATATATTAAAAGGAGGATTAGTACGTGATTTACCCTTATTTTTTGATTTATCATACATGTCATGCCCACATTTTGGACATATCTCTTTTTCTGAATTTTCTCCTCTATATAGAATACAATCATTTGGACATGCATTATATGATATGTACTCAACACCCAACATTTTCAACAATTTCTTTGCCTCTTCACAGCTACCGGGCAAGACATTATCACTCTGAAGAACCTTATCTTTGAATAACCTTTAGTTGGTGATCATGGAAAAATATATTAATAAATGTACATTAATGCCAATATAATTTTTAACATTCATAAAATTTACCATTTTAAATGTTCATTGTGTACTAATTATATTTCTTAAATTTATATAAGGGATGAATTTAAGGTAACTTACCTAAAAATTTCCAAGACGGGTGCATTCGACAAGCCAAAATTTTCTTTCAAGTTGTACAATAACATAGTTGTCCCGAACTAGGTAGACTTTGACCAACCGCCAGGTCCAAAGAGAGGGGTGGTGGAAGAAAATTTAAGGCTTTCGAAAAAGGTGTCAACAATATGAGCATCATCCCCTAGCTGATCATCGTTTTGGAATGCATCTAACAACATTGTCTCCATGGCAGTCGTATCCCTTAAGTAATCGTCCATACCAACCTCTATTTGATTGCCTCCATTTCCAGCTTGTGAAGAACTACTATTTTTGTAGTCATTCTTAATTGGTGAATCTAGACGTAGCGAGAATTGAATCAGTGGTTTATTCAACCATTCTTGGTATCGTTCCTCTCTAATTTTTTCTCTTAATTCGGTCTTGTCTCGATTTTACATTTTCGTGGGGTGCAATGGAATATGTTAGGTAGGCTGATGATCATCACTAAAATCCTAATAATTTAAAAAAAAAATATTTGAACATGATTAGTACAAAATATATGATATCAATTAGTAACCACGTTGACAATATTGCATGATTAATTGGTTTGACGTTGAAATAATTACATTAATCAATATACCAAACAATTATAATTATTACCATTGTTGTCTTGGGATTGTGGCTAGAAGATGCAATATTGTTACAATTGGCAGGGTGAAGCGGTTGTCCATTTTCATCTACCAAATGCGCCTTGTGGTATGCTGCTCCTGATAAGAGCTTCTGGCGTTTTGGAGATGTTTGAATTTTTTGTGCATTTGAACTTGATTCTGAATCTGCATTAACCTGTAAATTTGTATACATTATAAATTTAATTAAGTTGTGTGTGATTGACATGGATAAAAAACATAAATTTAATTATATAATGAAAATATAAATAAAATTTGAAGTAAATATTACATCTCGAGATGGATAGGAAGAACTCTACGATGGACTTTGAGAAATATCATAGAACGGGGTGGATTTTGAAGAATTTTCTAGTCGATATAATTATGATATTTTCTCCCTGCATTTGAGCAAAATCAACAATAAATTTTAGTCCACACACCTAAAAGTAATTTCGGTGCCTTAAAAATGGACTTCTTGTTATCAGTGCTAATGTACAAATCTCAACACCAGTGCTTTTTAGTTACTTTGCACCAGTTTCATGTTATAAATGTATGCACTGGTGCGGTGCTATTAAGTGACACACTAGTGACAAATAACCGAAAATAAAAAAAACGAACCTCTATTTTCTTTAAGTGAAAAAAAGTAGTAAATTGAAAAATGAGCGGCAAAATATTTTCAAAAATCTAATTTCATAAAAAAATAATTTAAATACCAAACAATTTTCATTATTTCACTATTTTTGCAAAAAAAAACAGCCAAAGATTTCCAGGAGACATACCTGGAGCAAGAGAGGATGAGAGCACTATGGAGCAGTGAAATACGTTCTAACAGAAGTATTCAGACAATCATAATTCCAAACCTCTGGTGATTCAAACCATGTAGCATAGAATTTCAAATGATCTCGTGATTAAATTTTATTGTTTTTTAATTTTTCCTGTAGTTTATTTACGGAGTAAGAAAAAAAATTTCAATTTGTTTTTCATTTTCAGAAACAAAATTTAAAAAAAAAGTCCATTTTTACCCTAAACCCTACATTCTTTTTGTTTTTTCCCTTTCTTCTCCCTGTTTCTGTGATTTTAGAATTAGGGCTTTTCATTTTAGATTTATAGGATTTGTATTGCTATATATAGGCCTAAGACATCCAACCCACAAGACGACTTGCATAGTCGGATCCCAATCCATGTCAGCCCTTGCGTGAACTTTAAAAAATAAAATCTTTTTTTTATCGGTGTGCCCGACATAAGCGCACCGGTGCACTAGATTATCCCAGCGCATTGTGGAAGTACTGTGATAAAAAATTAAAAAACAAAATAAAAATGAAAAAATCCATTTTTAGAAATAAACCCTAGATTCTTTTTGTTTCTGCCATTTTTTCTCCCTCTTTCTGTGATTTCAGAATTAGGGCTCTTTTAATTTAGATTTATAGAGTTTGTATTGCTAAATATAGGCGTAAGACATCCAACCCATGGGACGACTTGCATAGTTGGATCCCAATCCATGTCGGCCCTTGTGTGAATTTTAAAAAAAAACAAATTTTTTTCATTGGTGCGCCCAGTGTAACCTAGCATACTGGTGTGTTGTATTATCCCAGCGCACCGCAAAAGTACTGTGATAAAAAATTTAAAAAAAAAACAAAATATTTTTTTATCAGTGCGCCATATGTAAAATAGGGCACCAGTGTGCTATTTCATTATGGCACATCGCGCTCGTGCCATTTTACCAAAAAAAAAATATATATAGTGTTATTCGGTGCACCATTTAACATATAATGCACCACATCGGGTCTCCTAGTTGACAGAGGGCACCGTATGGTGGTCCCTTGTTTGTGCGGGGCGTTTATGCTACAAAAACTAACACTGGACGATTTTTATTATTTTGTCTGTGTTAATCAGTGCGATGGTTAACATGTAATGTACCGGTGCTCCTTGTTGACACAAAGCATCGTACGGTGTGTTATACTGTTTTAGCGGTGCGTTAATAAGACCACTACACACCGACCTTGGTGCGTACACCATGAACGGTGCACCAGTTTCTTGAGATTTTTTTTTTTTACCTGAAAATTTGGCAATGTATTTACAAAATATATTAATGAATGATATGGTACAGGTTTCATATTGATAAATAAATGGTTGACAATAGATCAAGTAAAAAAAATACTGATAACACATCAAGAAAAGAAAAAAATGCAAGTTCATTGTAAATTCTTTACAAAAATTATTATTTTTGAACTATATGTAATTTTAACTAATATGTATTATTTACTGTGTATCATGCAGAGCCACAAAATGACGAAGCTCGATAAGATTATTTCTGATCTAGGACCAGAAGAGCATAAAAGCTTGATTGAAAAATTGCAAAAGGATGAATTAGGGGAATGAAAAAATACTATCGATCCCATATGAGTTTCTTTTTTTAATTTTCATTAATAATATACTTAAAATTATTAGATAACATGTGTTAAACAATATATTAATTCACATCTGTTTAATGTTCTATAGGACCAACAACTCAGAAAAGGAATGTTATTCTAAAAAAAAAAAAAAAATAGAACATGCAAATGAAAATGAATTGCCCCTTAGCTCATTTGGAGTGGTGTTAGAGGTTAACGAAAGGGGGACAAAATTTTACAAAAGTTTGAGGGATCTACTGGAATGAATGTATAGATTTTCTTTCCACTTACAATACAAAAATCAATCCAATGATTCCAAGAACCAAATTTTATCTAAAGTACAGGAAGAGTTTCCAAAGAATTGGTCAATGAGACATGTCAGACTTTTAATAGAAAAAATGTACAACAACAAAAAAGAAAGAATGAAAAATTAATATTCCTTTAAATGTTTGTCTAGAATTATTTATAAATATCATTTTTGTTATCTTTACTTTTCATATATCAACATAAAAATTAAATAGTTTATTGTCATGTTACATTTTCAGGAAGATTATGAAAATCTCAAAAGATGATCGAGCTGATACCAGAAATATGCCAGTAGGAATGTCCAAAATGGTGTACAAGGAGATGGTCAAAGAAATGGACAAAATTGCATCGGAGGAGGAGCCATATCAACAACAACGTGCTTCAAATGTAATATGTAATCATTGAATTTTTCGATCAATAGGTACAATAAATAAACAATTTAGCATTAAATATTAATTTCCAAGTATTTTCTTGCAGAAAATAAAAGAAAATGGAACCCCTTCAGCACATAAAACAGGTCTACAAGGAAGAAAAAGGTTGATATATAAGTTTGTGAGTAATTGTTACTTCCTTATAACAACTTAACTAGATTTAGTTTTTGTATTTTTTAAGTTGTTTTACAAAAATCATCATTGAATGTCTTCAAATAGGCGTTAACATACAAAGAAGAACCATTAGTTGAATTGATTGACATTGGGTTAAATATGGGTTGCGAGTATATGTTGACATATTAGAAATTAATTGTGGAATTTGTAAGCATCTATCGATCTTGTTTTACTTAGTTTCATCTATAATTAATAGAACAAAAAAATCTTTTATATTCAATATATGATTTGTTATGGGGTATAAAACTTGCAAGAAAAAAAGTATGGAACTATGCCAACAGATGAAATCTTAAAAGATGGCATACTACATGGTTTTATAAGAATGTGTATAGTTCATGAGTCAATTGTTGCTGTGGTACGTCATTTATTTTCGATTTACATTGATGTATATTATTTAATATTCCAATTTTCATTATTCTCATCAATGTATATACATTCATTACAGTTTATTTTTATGTTTGTAGATGGAAGGTGAAGAAGAAGAAAATAATCAACACCGTGAACAAAACATTCGAGAAAATAACCCAATTCATGGAAGTAGCTCTAGCAGTGACAGCAATTCAAGCGAAGAATGATGATCACTATGTTTGGATATCAAAGCAAGGCACTATATTTTTTGAAATATTTGTATGTGAAATCAGACATTTTGTTTAATGTTATGGACACAGTGTCCCAATTGAAAGACAAAGGGATACTAATAACTATCCCATTTTGAATGACAAATATTTTCATATATATATATATATAATATGTTTCAATTTATTCTATTGTGTTCTCCATTGTCATTGTGAAATGTAACACCACAACAATGGAGACCACAATAGAATAAATTGAAACACACACACACACACACATATATGTGTGTATATATATAATATGTTTCAATTTATTCTATTGTGTTCTCCATTGTCGTTGTGAAATGTAACACCACTGATTAAATTTATGGATATTTAAATATTATAATGAAGAGATGTGAAATTTGATGATATGATATAACAAATTAATCAAAACATCACACTCAAATTCACTAATAAAAATTTAATTCATATGAATATTGTTATAAGATATGTGTCATTTTTTTATGAATAATGAATTTTAAAAAATCACAATAATTATGATATGATATAACAAATTAATCCAAACATCACATTCAAATGCATTAATAAAAATTTAATTGATATGAATAATGTTATCAGATGTCTCGACTTTTGATGAATAATTAATTTTTAAAAATCACAATAATTTCACTGTCACAAGTCGATGTTTCTAAAAAATACAAAATGAACATCGATGTGTGTCAGTTACTATACATCGGTGCATTTGTATGATACAGTTCACTGATGCGTTTCTATGACCTATAGGCACCTTACAAATACCAATACCAATTATAAATCTCGGTGCATTTGTGCAATATTGTGCATCGGTACGTTTATGTGAGTGTACGCATCGGTGCATTTGTATCGCCTATGGGCACTTCACAAATACCAATACGAATTAGAATAAATGGTGCATTTTTTTTATACTGCACAGCAGCACATTTCTATAACTCGACGTACTAGTGTGTTGAGATGACCTATGGGCACCTCACAAATCCAAAGACCAATTAGAACGGCCCCATGTATTGTATCACCAACACTGCACCCCAATGCGGTTTTATACCTTAACGGCCCGGTGCATGCACCTTCGACTGCCTAGGGCCACCTTATAGATGACATGCACCGATGCGTTGACACCTTAGTAGCGCACCAATGAAAAAAACATATGTAATAACCTTCAGCTGCCCAATTTTTTTAGTTGTGTTTAAATTTCGTTAAAAGCTCCACCAAAACCTCTGTAACCGTAAACGAATGTTGTAGCAAATGTGTTTTTCACAATTTTGGCCAATTTTATAACACTAAAAACCTTCTTTATAACCTCCGGTAGAGGGTCTTTTCCTTTTAGTAAATGAAGAGGAGATAAGTGTGATATGTATTGGTAAGACTCTGATTTCAAATGATTTGATTTAATGTGTAACAACCCTAGGTATAATTGTGAAAGTGTCAAATCAGAAACCCTATTGCAGTATTATTGATCTACTTCACCTAATTGTTTGATTAATTAACAAGTTATTGATCTAAAGTATTCAGAAAAATAATAAATAAAATAGAAACTGCAACCTACACATTTACAGATGATTTACTGAACATCACACACATGTGACAAAATTACACAGATTTTTCGAACAAATGTCCCTGGAAAAATCTAATGCAGGAAAACTGGTACAGTAGCTTTAGAGGGTTTTCATTATTATGCATAATCTAAATACAACAATCTGGGCACAAGAAACAATCTTCCCTACAGATAAATTACACGGTAGTTGTACCTTTCACTCAGAGACAGAAAATATGGCTAATCCAACCCTCTGCAGGGAATTACGACTCTAAGCCCTTTGTGGGCCACTAAAACCCTCAGCATAGTCTTCCCAGCCTCTACATCAGCCTTCTAGCCTAGCGCAACCTCACCGCAACATAGGTTGGCCCTGTGTCACTCTAGAAGGCTCTACACTGCCTATGTGTCACCCAAATGGCTCTGTGTGACCCTCTATGTCAGTCTGAATGGGCTACATCCCTCTTGCTGGCCTCTACGCTACCTTGGTATGATGTTGCCTCTCTGTTGTTTTATTCTTGACTTCAGATCAGATCATCCCTTTCAGATCTTTGCCCCTCACTACACTGCAAACTCACTTTGAATTCCTTAGCAAACCCCGCCCCAGAAATTTGACTTAGCTTCAGTACTTTGCGATGTGTGTGCATGTTATCCAACTGACACCAAGTCCTTCCTTTAGAATTTTCTCATTGGAAAACCAATAGTTGTGATCTAATCTCTAATAGACGACTGAGATTAAAATAAATCTTGATCCACCTCACTTAGAACATTTCATCACATGTGTAATTAAATTCACTTTGATTTTTCAATTTCCCTAAGTTGGACCCTACTTAGGGTCCCCATTAAAATATATATATATATATATATATATATTTGAATAACTATTACACCAGATGAAATTTATGCAAACTCTTTCTGGGTCTTGGAGATCTCATGAGACTTAGCTCATCCACAAAGTTTCGGAGCTAGACCACACCGATGCTAACCCAAAATCTCAGCACTCCCTATTAGCGAGGAGTGTGCTCTAGCAATACTTCCACACTTGAGCATATAATATGGGGTAAAGGTTTTTATAAGTTGTGTATAAAAATGGAGCTCAAAATTAATGGAAAATATAAATTGGTATAAAAAATGTTAATGAAAAAATATATGCCTAGAATATCTAACGAAATTAGGGGTTTTTTTAATTGGGAAAGTGTATTGAATTTGTAATTGTGGGGGGTTTAATAAAGTGATTTTTAGAGATATTTTCTAATATGTAGTCAAATTAAGGGTATTTTTTAGTATGTGACAAACACACATGTTATGTTAGAGGTTAATTGAGTGAATCCCACGTGAATGTTTAGAGATCTAAGTTGTTTCACTGGAGGAGGTGAGTTGGGCATAGAGTCACTATGGTTTGAGAAGAATGTGTTTTCAGTGAGTGTGGTCACTCAAATTGTAATTTGGGATTTAGGGGTGAATGGTATACATGGCCTCTGCATGGAAAAAAAAACCCGTGGTGAAGAATACAGTTCCCTTGTAATGTCCCCAATTGAATTAATTTTGTAATTTTGATTAATAATAAACCAGTGAAGTTTTGTTGAAGGGAACATAGGAGAAATGAAATTATTTTCATGTTAGTGGAATTTGGGGGCCACTCACTAATCCAGGTGGATCGTATAGGTCGAAGTACAAGTGGCTTAAATACAAAGGCTCAAAAATCAAAGTGTCAGAAAGGTGGTAAAATCAATGTCAAGTTGAACATCTCGTTTTTTTTATTCCAATGACGCAAACAACACTCAAATCTGAGTTTCTATGAAGGAGTTAGCAGGAGTCAAATTTTGAGGGTTGACTTGGTGATGTGGCAGCTTAAGCAGGTGACAAATTTGCAAAAACCCGACCACCGGATTCCGGCCAACTTCGAGTGGATTCTGGGAGAAATTGTGGGATGGTTAAATTGAATCCTTCGGTCAATTTGCAGAATTTTCAAAAATATCAGTTTGTTTAAAACAAATCAAAAGAATTATAAAAAAAGTCAAGGCGGGCCATGACCCCCACCCTACCCAACAGATATAAAAAAATAAATTAAAATAAGGGGGGTCGACAGCCATGACCCCACTTCCCCCACACTATATAGCCACCGCACATATATTCATTTCCATAAACATGGAAGGTGGGGCACGGGTTGTCAACCCTACCGCCCCATCCCATACCTCCATTTAAATATACATACCACCAGCGGAGATTATGGGGTGGGCCACCTAATGCAGGCCCGACCCACCAACTACCCATATTTTATATTAAAATAATATGATGGGGTTTAAGAAAACATATTGCACGATTTTTAAAAAAGAGATTTCGACTTAATACGGAGGGGGCGGGTTTGACCACCTAACCCCCTCCCTCCAACGTTGAATCTCAAACCAATTCGCCAATGGAGGACTTTACCAAGTCCGCCTACACTCCGATATTTAAACTTGTGTTTCATAAGTGCGCCCGGGTAGTCCAGGAGTAGCACAGAGTACGAGACAGGGTGGAACAATGAGCGCTTTGTAGGAGGGGACCGAAACCATGATCTGCACCATTTTCAGAGGGTCCAGATTTTCATTTTGTTAGAATCAACCAAATTTTATATGGATTCTGCACCTCTCGGTGCCATGAATCCAATGGTGTTATCCATTTCTTCATCAGAGGTCTCCAATTTTCGGGCACTTTCAGGTATGGAGGTATAAGGGTGTAATTTTTCATTTAATGCTTGTACTTTCATTTTTATTTCCACTTAATGAAAGTGGGCATCCCCACTAATTGAGAAGGGCCCAGAGACATAGTCCCTCCTGGACAAACTCCAATATCAATTTTGTGTCTTCCTACATTATTTTATGTGCTTCTCTCTTGTTATGTTTATGCCTTTAAAGTTTCATGGTTAAGCTGCAACTTTACATGTTAATTCTTTAACACATCTTAAAGAAAAATATCTAGGTTCAAGTGATATCAGAGAAGGTGTTTGTACATGTGAATTGCATGTTTTTATGCTAACTAGAAACAGACTACGAAGAGGCGAAGGTAAAATAGAGTCTTTTGATCCCTAAGCGGGATGTGCACATTGAAGAAGAAACATGGATGACGAATTTCAAAATGAGGAGGAGCTAAACTTCCACAAGACCTTCTACACCATGGAAAATCGAGTCAAGAATTTTTTCTCTAGACTTGAGAGACAAGAGAAAGCAGGGTAGAATGCTTCAGAAGGACAAGGTTCAGGGCATGGAGATAATGGAGTAGATCCACCGCCCTCTCCTCCCGCAAGTGAAAATTCTTCCTCCTCTTCTCACCATCATCATAGGAATTCGGGAAATGCATATAATAAACATTTCTTTAAATTAGATGTCAAATTTAATCTTCCCATGTATCATGTCGAAAGTAATGCATAAAATCTTAACAATCACGTTAGGTAGATTGAAGTCTATTGCAGGATTTAGTGGATCGGGGAGGACAAGGGAAAGATCCAGCTGGCCTCTCTTCAGCTGAATAACACTGCGCTTTTCTAGTGGGAGAGAAAATTGCAAGGTAGCCAAAATGTGGGTAACTTTCTCTCCTCATGCTTAAAATTTTGTTTCTGAGAAACCAATTTTACCCTTTGGGTTATAAGAAAAAGGAATTAATGGAATGGAAACACCTAAGGAAAAGTAGAGGTAAAATGTACAAGACTTCACTAAAGAATTTAGAAAACAAGCATTGAATTTGGGAATTCCATTAGATTCACCAGAGATTGTAACCAAGTATATTGGTTCTCTGCATAATTACATAAGACATTCATTATTGTTTTTTGAGCCTCCTACCATCGATGAGGCATTAGGGGAATTTTAAGGTCTAAAATGGGCCTCCTAAGAAAAATGTACAACCAAAATAAACTTTATAAGAACCAATAGGATTCAAGATGATCATGTCAACCATGGGGGATGATTCACCATTTTTTAAGTCAAAGGGTAAAAATATTAAAAAATAATAAAATAATAAAACTACTTTTTCAACTCGTATTTTCAACTTATCTGCCAAATTTTTTGCTCAAATTTGGAGAAGGAGTACTCATTGGATGCAAAATTTAATTCCTCATCCAATTATTACCCATGTTGCATACTTTCGATGGACCTTGCTAAGAGAAAAATGAGAAATACATGAAAAAACATGATTGCAATCATGTTTTTCATGTATTTCTCATTTTCTCTTATCAGGGTCCATTGAAAGTATGCAACATGGGTATTCCTTGGATGAAGAATTAAAATTTTCATCCAACGAGTACTCCTGCTCGTAAAAACTTTGGGAGATAAGTTGAAAATAAGAGTTGAAAAAGTAGTTTTTTTCTTTTTTCCCTCTAAAATTTGATAATGTCATCAAATCTTGCTTTATTATTTCCACTATTATTTTATAATTTCCTTAGGAGGCCCATTTTAGACCTAAAAATTCCCCTAATGCCAGTGTGAAGGCCATGCTCATAGTAAGCAGGGGAACACATGAACAAATTGACAACCCAAAAAGGACTTCAACAGCCAAAATAAGGGAAGAAAATACCTCTTTCACACATTGTGAGAAAGAGGGACATGATGAAGTAAATTGTTGGAAGTTGCACCCTGAGTTGAGACCTGAGAGAAATGAAAAAAAGGGGAAGCAGAAGATCACCACCACCTTATAGCAAAACCAAGATTTTGAATCCGAGGAAGATGAAAAGGTCACAGCTGTAGGATTTGCATAAGGTAGACCAATTGACCTGGGGTCTAATTCCAGCAACGAAATGAAGCTTCCAGCCATTGGGATCGCAGAATAAGGACCCATCAACTTGGGTTTCGATTCGGGCGATGAAAAACAAAATCAACAGATATTGTACCAAAGATGAAAAGGACACTTATTGCGACACAGTTCTAAGAAATTGAAGAGAATAACCAAAGAATCCAAGCAGAGAATACTAAGCTAAGAAGGCTCCTGCATGAAGCAAAGGAAGAAAAACAAAGGTTATTATGCCAGTTAAAACCTAAGGATGAGGCCTTGGAAAAGTTGTGACATAACCAACCCGAGGTAAAAATAAACCCTTCAATTTCATATACTTTTCATGATGATGAATTCGCTGCTTTTAAAAAGCATACTATAGGGATCGGATCCAAACTGCTAAGGAAGATGGGGTATTATAGTTAACAGTGTCTTTAGCTGGTGAATAAATGGGTAGGAAGGCCCATAAGTCTCCTAAGAAGGAATAAAAACACTTCAAGTGTGAAAGGAGACCCTCTTTACAGCTCAATAAAACACCTCCATGTGTGAACAGGGTTAATATCATGTTGATACAGTCTACTTTGACCAAGTCAACAGTGCAGATGTGGAGGAGTAGGATCAAGGAAGGAATAACGCAGTTTTGGAGGGAGATGAATCTCTTGATGGAAATGACCTAATTGGGTGGGGCCAAGGGAAATAAAACTCACATTCTATTTAAGGAAGAGGATGGCTGCCATTGTCCTTTATGTTTTAGATTATCATTTTGGATTGGTCTGCTTAGACTATTTCTTCCTCTTGATGCTTAGCAGGGTAGTTGTTCTGTTTAGCACCAGGAATCCCACCTCTTTCCTTGAGGAGCCTCTTGGAATAGTTTTGCATGCATTTCCACATCAAGTTTTTAGGCCAAGCTTCAGCTTACTTCATCAACGCAGTTTCTACAGGTTATTGTGCTGTGTTACAGAGTGCAGCAGTGGAGGGGATTGGAATCCCACTTTCTGAGCTAGTTTCTCATTGGAGGGAGGTTTCCTTCCCTTGGGGGATCTGTTTGGAGATATCTTGAGCTCATTTCAAATCTGTGGCATCAGGCCACACATTTCCCAACATTTCTAGTGTTGTTCCAACTAGGGAATGCGTTATTTTTGGAGGAAACTTCAGTGGATGATCTAGTGGATTCTTTGTAGTGTTACCTTGTCATTGAGAGGTTCATCCTCTCATGGGAGGAAGCCTTTGAGGAATCTACATCAGATCTGATATATTTCAGCCTTATACACTCTTATTCTTCAGTTTTGTAGTGATTATTCAGTAATTTTCTGGATATCACATTTGTATTCAGAGTGTATGACAAGAAACCCTTTCCGGGTTTTCTTGTAATTGTAATAAGGAGACTGGATCTCAGTTTTTTAGCATGATTGTATAATATATGAGAAGATCTATTTTTCCTCCTAATTTCTGAGTTGAAACCCTCATAAAACTACGCAGTCTCCTTTGTGTATTGTTTTTGAGTAGCAGTGTTTTGGGGTTTTAGATTTTTTCAGCTACACTATGTGTGGGAGGTCTGTTTACCTCACCTAGTTTATTTTGTTTCTGATCTCCTCTTGGACTTAGGTGCTAGATAGATATATATAATGGATCCAAGTGATGGTTTACATTTTTATGGCATATATTTCTAGAAATTCATTTTTTAGTGCATGCATTTCTGGGCAGTCCATTTTTGGAATATTGTAAGATATTCCCAATACTTCTTATTTTCCCTATTTTTGGATATTACAGTGGTATCAAAGCTTCAATATTGGCTCAGCCTATGGATCTCAGGCCATTATACTATAAGGAGAAGGAGAGATGGACAGAAAAGAGAAGACTCCATTATGTGGAGGAAGAAAGGAAGACAGACTTACAAAGCTTCTTCCAAGATCTATATAGAGCTTTCAAGAAGATCTGAAGAAAATAACAATGGAGATGGAATCTCCAGAGGAGTTTGGATCTAGAGCTAGATCTAGATTTTCACATGGTAAGTGTGAGCATGCAGCTACACACCATGATGCACAGTGCAGTCAAGTGCCCAGATCTATCATGAGATGGATGAAAGGAGAAAGAGTGCCTAAGAGGAAAACTCTTAGTGATTTGTTGCAGGAGTATGAATCTCAAACTAAGAGGTTTAGAGGTCATCTCACTTTTTCATAGTTTTGCAAGATCAAGGTGAAGAGAAGCAAGCAGCATGATATGGATAGACTTCTTCTATCTACTTTTGATGGTTCACCTAAATGTTCAGCCAAAGCTTGGGTGGAAGAACTAGACACCTTTTTGCAGTAGCACCAAATTTTTGAAGATGAAGCCATCAACATTGTAGCGCTTCATTTTGAAGGTAAGGCCTATGCATGGTGGATATTTGAATCTTTTTCCTTGAAAAATGCAAGTACTTCTTCTTATGCAAGGTTTACTAAAGCATTAGTGGAAATATTTGATGGGAAAATCTCTAAAACACATGTAGTGGAGAAAAACAAGCATAAACATTCAAATACTTTGCATGTGATGGAGAAAACGATAAACTCCATTCCACTTCAGAAAACCATGGAGGAGGCTGATATCTTGCATCATGGATTGCTAGAGGAAAAACCTTTATCTCATATTCTTGAGCAAGAGAGTATGGAGATCCCTTTTTCAAAAGTGGGTCCAATTATTGGGGGGTTGCCCATTCATGTTGAATAGGTTGAGGGCAACAACATTGTCACATCAACAGCACATCTAGTACCTCATGCAGAGGAAGGAGGGGCACTTGATCCAACAAGAGGGATTCTTGTGTCATTACAAGAAATTCCCCAGGATCTCATATGTGGAGATGAAAGCACAACCTATGATCAACATGTGACATTGTTGATAGATGGTGAAGCCATGCAGATGGAAGGACTAGATAGGGAGGATGACCAACCTCATTTGATGAGGACCACACACACCTATCCCTTTCAGAAGGTTGATGCATAGAAGAGGGAGACTGTATTGCGCAGTGACAGCAAGGACAAGTCTGTACATCCATATATTCAGTCCACTCCTGACACTGATGTCTCATTACATGGAATCATTCCACCCGGGAGGCCACCAGATCCAGAATTGATGAGAGACAGCTTGTCATTTGGTTCACCGCTCTCAAATTCTGGAGGGGTGAATATTGTGGAGGATGACTTTGGCATGGGGGGTTTCAAAGGAGTAGACAACAATATGAGGAGAGCTTTACATTCTAGATCACCAGCATTGTCTCTTAGGAGGATTGATCCATATTGGAGGTCTCAACTTTTGGTAGAGTACTCCAAGGATCTTGGTGCTTGCAGGATTCTTGATGACCCGGATGGAGATGATAGATATATGGTGGATGATGTGGTCATTTATTCTTATGGCAGAGTCTTCTTGGCTAGAGCTTCTATTCTCAAGGAGAATTTTCTCCTTGCAGCACATGAGGACTTCCTTTCCATGTATTTAGATGCATATCATTCTTTGGAAGAGGAGTTCATTTGGGAGGGCATCCAACATGATATATTTCAGCATATGGAAAGATGCATAGCCTGGATGATGATAGAGAGGATGTCACAACCAATTTTCTACTCATTGAGAGTGAGGGAGCATTTTCAGTTGAGCCATTTCAGCTCAAAGACCGGAGTACATGGTAGATAAGGTATACATTTGCATTATGATTTGTCTTTATTTATTTTATTTTAGCAACATATTTTATTAAGGAGGATCATCCCTTCTTATGCTTTGTATCCTGATGTACTTGAGGCCAATTGTATCATTGAGTTTGGCTATTCTATTGGTGGTTTGTGGGGGAGGCCACATGACTCTTGGTGTGCACCATTGACACCAAATTATATATTCATGATTCCATCTTATGGGATGATAGTGACAACAAACAAGTGGCTGGGAAAGAACTTGTTATTTTTTGTTTTGATGCAGGCAAGGGATGCACTGTGCTGATTCCATGTTTGGAACTATGAACCACTCTCCGGTTGTCATATGGCATCTTGTTCTTATTGCATTTGGCTTCCGTTTACTGCTGATATATTTACATTCATGGGAAGCATTGTTTGGAGAGTGTTGGAGGTGTTAGAGATGCCCATTGGGAGCATTATTCTCCCCACTTTACATGTTGTAAATTTCAGGAGAAACCATGGGAAAACCATGATTGCCACATCACAATTTTTCCACTCCTATGGGAGGGACCACTTGAAGAACTTGAGGAGGCACTTCCAGCTGAGTTGTTTGATGGGGGAACTTGGGCCATTCTTGGAGGCCATGTTATTTCAGCCCAAGGACAAAAACAATCCCATGATTACCATAAATGGAGAGAGAAACCATTTGGATGGAATAATCCAATCTCTCCATGCAGCCCCAATACATTGTATAAAACCGGGGTTGATAATTCTTTTGATGAGCTACCTAGGATGGCTCATTTCATTTGGATGATAGCATGGGTGAGGGAGTCACTCATTGGGAATAATATCCCCCATTTTTGTCATCACTCCTACCTTGAGGACGCCATGGGATAGCAAGAAAGTTTCCATTCACATATTCCACCTTTGATTGATGTGAGCCATTTGGTTTTGCATCCTTGGGAGGAACCATTGGAGGGCAGTTTTATTGCATATTATTGTGATGTAGTGATGGAGGCCACTGATGGGAGGCCACAAGAGGAGGAGGGGGGAAATTTTGCTTCCCCTATACAGTTGCTTGAGGACATGAAACACTTTTGGAGGGGAGGACTGTAATGTTCCCAAATTTTAGCCTCAAGCTAAATGGAACATTATAGTTAACAATGTCTTTAGCCGGTGAATAAATGGGTAGGAAGGCCGATAAGTCTCCTAATAAGGAATAAAAACACTTCAAGTGTGAAAGGAGACCCTCTTTACAGCTCAATAAAACACCTCCATGTGTGAACAGGGCTAATATCATGTTGATACAGTCTACTTTGACCAAGTCAACAGCGCAGATGTGGAGGAGTCGGGATCAAGGAAGGAATAACACAGTTTTGGAGGGAGATGAATCTCTTGATGGAAATGACATAATTTGGTGGGGCCAAGGGCAATAAAAATCACATTATATTTAAGGAAGAGGATGTCAGCCATTTTCCTTTATGTTTTAGATTATCATTTTGGATTGGTCTGCTTAGACTATTGCTTCCTCTTGTTGTTTAGCAGGGTAGCTATGATGTTTAGCACCAGGTGTTCCTGAGCAGGAATCCCACCTCTTTCCTTGAGGAGCCTCTTGGAAGAGTTTTGCATGCATTTCCACATTAGGTTTTTAAGCCAAGCTTCAGCTTACTTCACCAGTGGAGTTTCTGCAGGTTCTTGTGTTGTGTTTCAGGGTGCAGCAATGGAGGGGATTGGAATCCCACTTTCTGAGCTAGTTTCTCATTGGAGGGAGGTTTCCTTCCCTTGGAGGATGTGTTTGGAGAGATATTGAGCTCATTTCATATTTTTGGCATCAGGCCACACATTTCCCAACATTCTCAGTGCTGTTCCAGCTAGGGAATGCGTTATTTTTGGAGATATCTTTAGTGGATGATCTAGTGGCTTCTTTCAAGTGTTTCCTTGTGATTGAGAGGTTCATCCTTTCATGGGAGGAATCCTTTGAGGGATATACATCAGATCTGATATATTTCAGACTTATACACTCTTATTCTTCACTGTTGCAGTGATTATTCAGTAATTTTTTGAATATCACATTTGTATTCAAAGTGTATGACAAGAAACCCTTTCCGGGTTTTCTTGTAATTGTAATAAGGAGACTAGATCTCATTTTTTGAGCATGATTGTATAATATATGAGTAGATCTATTTTTCCTCCTAATTTATGAGTTGAAACCCTCATAATATTTCGAAGTCTCCTTTGTGTATTATTTCTGAGTAGCAGTGTTTTGGGGTTTTTGTGTTTTTCAGCTACACTAGGTGTGGGAGGTTTGTTTACCTCACCTAGTTTCTTTTGTTTATGATCTCCTCTTGGATTTAGGTGCTAGATGGATATATATAATGGATCCAATTGATTCTTTACATTTTTATGGCATATATTTCTGGAAATGCGTTTTTTAGTGCATGCGTTGCTGAGTAGTCCATTTTTGGAATATTGTAAGATATTCCCAATACTTCTTATTTTCCCTATTTTGGGATATTACAAGTGCTACATTTGGGATCCTGGTATTGTGTGAAAATATTTTTGGGGTAAATTTATCGAGAGGGTTCTTTTTCAAGCATTTCTTGGGGACAGGAAATTTTTGGTGAGGAGGGTTGTAATGTCCTGAATTGAATCAATTGTGCTATTTTTATTCATAATAGCCCAAGGCAGTTTTGGTGAAGGGAACATAGGAGAAATGAAATTATTTTTATGTTAGTGGAATGTTGGGGGCCACTCATCCACATGAAATATGCACTATGGGACAAATGAATTCAAATTCCTTTAAGCAAAATAGAATTTGTGGAGGGACCCATAAGCATGCATGCCCAGCAATTATAAAAGGAAGGAATGGAGGAGACATTTGGATATTTTTCCTATTGAAGAAATCAAATTTCCTTCGATGCTTAGATGAGCCAACATTGTTTTTTCTAGCACAAGAGCTTCCCAAGGAGCGAAGCTCAACCTTTCTTCGGTGGACTTAATCATAAAACAATATACTAAAATAAATTATTTATTTTCCATATTTATTTGTTCAGCCTTGAATAAATAACCATAATAATATTACAATAATATTTTAATACTTTAAAAATTTTTAATTTATTTTCAATTAAAAACTAAAAACTAAACCATTTTATAATTTAAAATGTTTAATTAATTTTCAATTAAAAATTTCAACCAAAAACCATTGAAAAAATCATTTTTAAACAATCAAACTACGTTACTTTAATAAAAGTTTCCAAGCAAATGGCAGGAATTACGGATCTTAAAAATGAAACTTTAAAATATTTAACCATCTATATCAAAGTTCTGTAATTAAAATAACAATATAACTAGAAATTGCACCATCGTCGTATGTTGCAAAGGAAACGTCGTAAGATTCTTAAAGAGATCCAATAGTTTCTAAGCAAGATATTTGTAGTGATTTTGGTCAATTTTAATAAAGGTGGGAAAAGATTGTGCTCTGTAAAGTATTTAGATGATGGTCCCACCAAGGGTTAACTATAAGATATTCTAGCAACTTGAACAAGTGTCGACATGCTGCTTGTCATATATTTTCCTTACACAAAAGGATAGGCATGGAATTTAAAATAGAATATTGAAATAATGAAGAGATGAGTAAATAATTAGCATATGATTTATTAAATAAAAATGAGGTAATGTAGAAATGGAGGCCTTTCTCCCTAAGTAACCGAGGGGGGACCCCTCCTTACAACTTGCGGATTGCAATTTGACTAAATGGGTATAGACTTTAAAACATTCTGATGAGCGTTTGTCTTTTCCCGTGCTATGTAAGAAACAAGTTTGTTAAACCTAACATATGAGTCATGGAATGGACTAATTAAAGTTAGTATTAATTTTTTTTCATATTAAAAATCATTAAAGCTAAATATATGTAGATAAACTGAGTCAATATTTTTTTCATACTAAAAATCATTAAAACTAAATATATGGGAAATTGAGTCTAGATCATATCTAATTGTCAGTTAATGGTCCAAGACTTAAAAGCATCGAGAAAAGTGAAGGAGGATCATGGAACGGTTTTGGGGTATGATGATGAGTAATATCACTGCCTATTGATACTAATGAGATCCCATAAGTGGATTTAATGATTGTCTTAAGCCCGCAATAGTTGTTGCATTTTTTTGCCACTGAGAGAAGTCATAGTCCTATGATAATTTCTTTGATGAAATAGGGACTCTTGAATTTGAAACAACGTTCATTGAATTGAATCCATTACTCTAGAATATGTATGTTACACACCCTTGAAACGAAGTTCATTGAATCCATTACTCTATAAACAAAATAGTGTTTGATTGTGGCATAATAAACGACGCAGAACCTGGAAAACAAAGAAATTGAAAGCGTTTGGATAGCGAATGCAAAGAAGGCGTCAAAAAATGGATGGGTTAAGGAATTTACGGCTACCTTAAACACCAGAAAACAAATAAATTGAAAGCGTTTGCATAGCGAATGCAAAGAAGGAGTCAAAAAACGGATGGGTTAAGGACATTACGGCTACCTTCAACTGCAGAAAATAAAGATATTGAAAGCATATGGACAACAAATAGAATGCGTCAAGAACGGGCTCTCTTGATTGAGAACTTTACAGCGACCTTCAAATTTATTACCAGATCACAGAATTTTTGATAAAGTTATTCTCCTTTACTGTTAAAGTTATTCTCCTCTACGGTTATTCTCTATTACAAGATTACGGCTATTCTCCCTTATTATCACAAATGTGTTATTTACGACAACCTTCAATTTCAACCATTACATCCATTACCAGATCAGGAATCCTTGATAAAATTATTCTCTAATGGGAATTTTTCTTCTGTGTTCCATAAAATGTGTAAGAAATTCTTTCGGTGAAAATCACATGTAGGGAATTTTTACTGACGCATTTCGAACCAGCTAGTGTGGCTCATCATTAGGACAAGATGAGAAATCTAAACCAAAAAACCAAATTAAATAGACAGGAAAGCTCCAACTAGCCGTTAGTAACATAACGTCTAGTTTGACTAAATTAATAAAATAAATTAAATTTCCACACAAAAATTATTCTCCTTTACTGTTAAATTTATTCTCCTCTACGGCTATTCTCTATTACCAGATCAAGGTCATTCTTCGTTATTATCACAAAGGTGTTATTTTTCAAAGTTTATGGAAAAATATAAAAGCTAATTCTCTTGTATTATCACAAAGGTGTTATTTTTTAAAGTTTATTGAAAAATATAGATAGATGTATGAGTTTTTTATCAATGATTCCAATCAATTGATAGGAAAGAATTGACAGCCACCAAAGGATAAATAAAGATAAATAAATTCAATTATATCTGTATTTGCAATTAGGCTACTTAGATTCCTTGCTGATTTTCTATTTTTTAGGCTGGCTAGGCTATTTCCTAAATAGCATAAAGGACTCGAACCATTACCTTTATCTCTTTTAGATCAAGTATATTACAAAATATTAACACCTATAGAACAGTTACACAAACTGATCTTTCTTGTTTGTATTCATTGACCACAGGAAAAATATCGGCGAAAGATTGACAAAACAAGGCCAAAACTTAAACTCAGAGAGTGGAGGACTTGATGCAAGCTTCAGAAAACATCTTCAGTTGTGGTCATATGGCAGAGCCTATTGGGCCGTGGCTAAAAGGACTCTCACCTTCACATTTGTTGGCTAGAGGGGTGTATAAGAGCAGTGAGGGCTCTTCTCACCCATTCTCCTTCCACACCGCTGATCCTTACTAGCGAATTCGTCATGGAGGAACTCCTTGCATTTAAATGAGAATGCATAGTAGAAGAAGAGGAATTATTACCATTTCTATGAACACTACAAGGAAACATACTTCAATGATTCGTCATGGCAGACCTCCTGGCGTTTAAATGAGAATGCATAGTATAAGAAGAGGAATTATTACAATTTCTATGAACATTACAATGGAACAAACCTCGATGATTCGTAGGTCAACAGATGCACATATTCCTAGGTGGAGCACAGGTAATAGGGTTTTTCATTGCGACACCACCTTTCTGTGAAATTGGACAGCCTGTGTGACGCTGATCTGTCAAGGCCGAAATTGATAGAAGAGGAAGTGGTGGCGGAAGCAAAAGAATAAGATGAGTCACTGATAAAAGTAGCACAAGTAGGGGAGATCGTTTTGGGAACATAAAAGTTTCTAGCGGACGAGGATGAAGACGAATTGAAATGGACGAGGGCAAGGACTCGTAGACAAAATTAAAAAAAAAAAATCTTGATCAAACAGATTACCAGGATTCGCAATGGGACTCCTATGCTGTAGGGAACTCTGAATCGTCGAGCGACTCTAAACGGACAAGAAGAAGCCTAGAAAATCTCCAGTAACTAATGAGCATTATAACTATATTTTAAACTAAATATTTTCAACCACCTTTTCCTTTTAATCCAATGACTCAATATGTTTTAATTGTTTAACATATAATCTAACGGTTTCAGTTTATGACATGATGCACATAGGAGAGTTGTTTTCAAATAGTGACGCCTTATGTTAAGTGGATTTAATGATTGTATTAAGGCCACAATAGTTGTCACATTTTGTGCCACTAAGAGAAGCCATAGTCCTATGATAGTTTCTTCGATGAAATAGGGACTCTTGAGTCTGAAACGACATTCATTGAATTGAATCTGTTACTCTAGAATATGTATGTTACGCACCCTTGAAACGAAGTTCATTGAATCTGTTACTCTAGAAACAGAAAAATGTTCGATTGTGGCATAACAGACAGCACAGAACCCAGAAAACAAAGAAATTGAAAGCATTTGGACAATGAATGAAAAGAAGGAATCATAAAACAGATGAGTTAAGGAATTTACGGCTACCTTCAACACTAGAAAACAAATAAATTGAAAGCGTTTTCACAGTAAATGCAAAGAAGGAATCAAAAAATGGATGAGTTAAGGACTTTACGATTACCATCAACTCCAGAAAACAAACATATTGAAAGCATCTAGACAACAAATAGAATGCGTCAAGAACAGGCTCTCTTGCTTGAGAACTTTACAACAGCCTTCAACTTCAGTGATTGCATCTATTACCAAATCACGAAATCCTTGATAAAGTTATTATCCTTTACAGTTAAAGTTATTATCCTCTATGGTTATTCTCCTAGAGGGGCGTATAAGAGTAGTGAGGGCTCTTCTCACCCATTCTCCTTCCACACCGTCGATCCTTACTAGTGAATTCGTCATTTCAGACCTCCTCGCATTTAAATTAGAATGCATAGTAGAAGAAGAGGAATTATTACCATTTCTATGAACACTACAACGGAACTAACCTTGATGATTCTTCATGGCATACCTCCTGGCGTTTAAATGAGAATGCATAGTAGAAGAAGAGGAATTATTATAATTTCTATGAATACTACAATGGAACGAACCTCGATGATTCATAGGCGAACAGATGCACATCTTCCTAGGCGAAGCACAGTGAATACGATTTTTCATTGCGGCACTGCCCTTCTGTGAAATTGGACAGCCTGTGCGACGCTAATCTGCCGAGTCCAAAATTGATAGAAGAGGAAGTGGCAGCAGAAGCAGAAGAATAAGACGAGCCACTGCTAAAGGTAGCAGGAGTAAGGGAGAGAATTCTGTGAAGAGAAAAGTTTCTAGCGGACGAGGATGAAGGCGAATTGAAATGGACGAGGGAAAAGACTCGTAGAAAAAATTTAAAATTAAAAATATTGATCAAACATATTACTAGGACTTGCAATGGGACTACTATGTTGCAAGGAATTGTGAATGGCCGTGCCACTTTAAACGGACAAGACGAATCCCTAGAAACCCTCCGGTAACTAATGAGCTATCATCACTGTATTGTAAACTAAATATTTGCAAACAACTTTGCATTTTCATCCAATGGCTCAATATGTTTTAATCATCTAACATATAATCTAACAATTTCAAGTTATGACATGATGCACATAAAGGAATTGTTTTTAAATAGTAACACTTTACAATATAATTAACAACAAAATTGGTATTTAATTACAAAATAATAATATATCATTACAATGGCAGAAGATGGTGATGAGAAATAAAATAAAACAATAGAACATCATTACAGGAGATCAAGATGTGATGAGAAAATAACACTATCAGGGAAGAGCACGATATTACTATTATATTTATCTGTTGACCTCAAAAAAAAATCTATGGATAAAAATTTTCAGCTTGAACTTTAAAATTTTCTGCTCGACCTATAAATACTTCCGCTGATTACTTTCAAAGACTAGACCAGTTAACCACGGCTGGTAACTCCGAAATACGAAACCTATGGCTGCTGCATATTATATTTCAGCCACATGACTAGTAAACTTGCAAAATTCGTATGTATTTTTACCAAGAAAACTTCATCTGATGACCACTGCAAGCACCATAACAGAAAGTGGTCGATCTATGTGATGGTTTCTAGTTGCATGAGTTAGCAAAGGATGGAAAGTACTTAAGTTCTATTCTATGGCTAAAAAAATTAGTTAAATTTTAGAATTTGCAATAGGATAAACTTATACTATGTACCTGAACGGAAATTCATAGACCTTACCGGCTATTTCTTCACGAAAGACTCCACTGTTGGAATTTCTGAGAATTCCAGAACAAACAATGGAGAGAGTAATACTCTCCTCTTCAACATAGGGAAATATAAAAAAATTTTGACAGGAGACAGAGTTTTCACACTCAAAACAAACTTCTATTCCTTTAAAAAAAAACTATTACAATGTCTTCCTCAACACAGAGGGATTTACAAAATGTAACTGCTTCAAAAACACAGTGCACAAAACTTCATTGTCTCTCAAACAAAACACTTTGTCTCTATGAAAATAACACTGCTATGTTTTTTTTTTCACCCGCACTGCTGTGCTGTTTACAAAAAAAACAAAAACACTACGTTACAGGCTCTCGAGCCTTTTTCTTTTATATGCCGCACATATAAAAAAAAACGTTACAAACTATATATAATAAACTCTAAAACAAATCTATTTAAAAAATTTCCAGGCCCACTTTTACAATATGCTTTGAACGCGCTAATTTAAAACCTATTTAAAACATTCATCGGGTCCGCGACTTACAACTAAACAAATGAACCAAACAAAATCTTTGATTGCGATTGAGACGCGGATGTGATGGCCCCTTTTAATTCCGCTGCATAAACTCCATCGGGTCCGAGCTCATCAATAAACAAACGACCAACTAAAAGTTCCAATTGCGATTGTAAAATGGACGCGATGAGCTCTTATCAATTCTGCCATATAAAACACGTCGGGTATGTGTTATAACATTATGCGATCGGGCCTCACACAAAAGAGTTTCGATTGCCGATCAAAAATGGATGTGATGGCTTACAATAAACTGTGCTGCATAGGAGGGATCAGATCCGCCATTCTCATATGTCAATCGGGGCATAAACAAAAAGGTTGCAATTTAAACTTTGTGATTGTGTAATACAATGCCGCGTGGTCTGTGGGACCACCCGTGGACCTTGGCTCAAAGCGGAGGGAGATTTTAATATGAACTTTGATTGCGATGTGTGTTATCGCATCGGCCCAAAACAAAAAAGGGTTGTGGAATATGTGAGTTCGTTCCACTTGCGGAACTCGCCACATCAAGAAGACACTGTACCTATGGGCACCATGGGGTTTAGAAGTAAATGCCCGCGTACACAAAAAAAAAAAAAAAGATCTCTGTGTATATAAAAATATAAAGTACTCTTTTTTTCCAAAAACAGAGACTGTCCCTGAAAACATAAAAGGTTGTTTTTCAAAATAAAAGACTGCGCCGATTTCAACAAAATATGAAACTGAATATTCAGCAATTTTAGAAAGCGGCTGGGAGTACATAAACCTGGAGAAAAAAATAGAAAGCGGCTCTGCACAGCCACTGTTGAAAGTAACATTTCAACACTCCCCCTTACTTTCAACTGCTGGGTTATCAGTCATACCCAGGCATTTTCTTAAAAATTCAAAAATTTTCTTCCCCAATGGCTTGGTCAGAATGTCTGCAAACTGCTCCTGAGTTCTGCAGTGTTCCAAAATAACTTCACCATTGTTTACCAATTCTCTGATGTAATGAAATTTTTTTTCAATGTGTTTCTTCCTCTTGTGGAACACAAAATTCTTAGATAATGCAATAGTTGAGCTATTGTCACATAAAATCACAGTTCCTTTTGTCTGCTCTTGGCACAAACTCCTTAACATCCTCCTCATCCAAATTTCTTGACATGTTGCTGATGTAGCAGCCACATATTCTGTCTCTGTTGTAGACAATGCTATAATAGGCTGCTTTTTAGAAGCCCATGAAATGGATCCTGAACCCATGTGAAAAACATAACCGGAAGTGCTCTTCCGATCATATACACTTCCATCCCAATCGCTGTCAGTGTATCCAACTAAATATGAACATTCTGAAGCAGTATATAAAATCCCATACCTTTTGGTACCTTTAACATACCTCAGAATTCTCTTCGCTGCCTGCCAATGTGCATCCTTTGGCTTCTCCATGAATCTGGAAATCAAACTAACAACATGCATTATGCCCGGCCTAGTTGCAGTCAAATACATGAGGCTACCAACTATGCTCTTGTATAAGCTAGGATCAAAATCCTTGTTGTTGTCCTCTCTGCTAAGCTTTAATCCCATCACTGTGGGAGTGATTGCTGCTTTGCTTTCCTGCATTTTAAATATTTCAAGCACTTCATTAACATATTTTTCCTGTGAGATAAAAATCCCATTTTCATCTTATTCTACTTATATTCCTAAGAAGTATCTCAACAAACCCATGTCAGTCATTTCAAATTCTTCTTCATGACTATTTTAAAATTTTCAATAAGGTAATCATCATTACCTGTGAAAATAACATCATCAACATATAAAACTACAATCAACATTTTACCATCCTTTTCTTTGATGTAAAGGGTGGGTTCTCCCTCACACTTTTCAAATCCATTTTCCAGTAGATAGGAGTCTATTCTACTGTACCACGCTCTTGGCGCTTGCTTCAGCCCATAAAGAGCTTTCTTCAACTTGCACACTTTGTGCTCTTGGCCTTTCTTTTCATATCCAAGAGGTTGTTCAATGTAAAACTCTTACATTAACACTCCATTTAGGAATGTTGGCTTCACGTCCATTTGGTAAACTTTCCACTTGTTTTGTGCTGCTATGGACATCACTACTCTCACGGTTTCCATTCTAGCAACTAGTGCGAAAGTTTCCTCATAATCTATCCCATGCTTCTGCTTATACCCTTTGACGAAAAGTCTTGCCTTGTGTCTCTCTATTTTTCCTTCAGCATTACTCTTGGTCTTGTAGACCCATTTAACTCCAATGACATCTTTACCTTTTGGGAGTTCAACCAAATCCCATGTCTTGTTTCTTTCTATGGCATTAATCTCCTCATCCATATCTTCTATCTATTTCTTATCCTTAATATCTTCTTCGAAATGAACAGGATCATCAACATGACAATATAAAGCAAACAAAGAATTGATGCCTTCATTTGCTGCCTCTTGTGCATAAATGTCATTCAAATTTCTGAACTTCTTACCTCTTTCATTTGGTCTACAAATGCCTGAGGAAGCACTTGAATTTCCTGCTTGTGATGTGCTTGGAGAAGCACTTTCATTTCTCCTCAAGGGTGTGCTTTGCTACTCTTGTGTTGGTGCTGTTGTTTTTGGATGTATTTCAGCCAATTCATCATCAATTTCATCATGAGATAAACAGTGTTTAGCATTCATTGTTTTCTCTATGCTTCCATCCCAAGCTTCCTCCTCAATAAACTGAACATCTCTGCTCACAATAAAATTCTTGGTGGATGGGTTATATAACCTGTAAGCCTTAGATTCCTCACTATATCCAATGAAAATACATTTCTCCCCCTTGTTGTCCAACTTCTTCCTTAGTTGATCCGGTATGTGTGCATAAGCCACACATCCAAAAACCTTCATGTGTGTGACACCTTGCTTTGTGCCACTCCATGCCTCTTCCGACACTTTGTTCAGCACTGCTTTTGTAGGGCATCTATTTAAAATGTACGCTGCACAATGTACAGCTTCAGCCCAATAATCATTAGGCAAATGATTTTCCTTTAACATGCTCCTCACCATGTCCATTATGGTTCTATTCTTCCTTTCGGCTACTCCATTTTGCTGCGGAGTATATCTTGTTGTAAACTGCTTATGAATACCATTTTCTCTACAAAAACGTATAAAATCTTTAGATATATACTCACCTCCTCTATCAATCCTTGGGACTTTGATGTGCAGCCCACTTTGGTTCTCAACAAATGCTTTGAAATTGCAGAACCTTTCAAACACTTCACTTTTTTTTTCAAAAAGTAAACCCAAGTTTTTCTTGTAAAATCATCTATGAATGTTAACATGTAGTGGTTGCTAGCAAGCGATGGAGTTTGCATCGGTCCACACAAATCTGAGTGGACAATCTCTAAGGGTGCCTTTGCCCTTATGCTTTTCCCAGAAGGAAAACTTTCTCTATGTTGTTTCCCCAAGATACAACCTTCACAAAGGCTGTCCGGTTTCTCTATCAATGGTAAACCTCTTACCATTCCTTTTCTGTTCAACAAATTAAGACCTCCAAAGTTGAGATGTCCAAATCTCAAGTGCCACAACCAATTTTCATCTTTTGGTTCGCTTTGGATAGCCTCTTTTGCCACTGCTGCTATCTTTTCTTCATTCTTCAAATCTGCTCTCATTCTAAGAGGGAACATCTTGTTCCTTGTCATCTTCACTTCAGCGATACATTATTTGTTGGGAGGTTTGTCCATGATGGTACAAACATCATCCTCAAAAAATACATTATACCCCTTTTGAACAAGTTGTCCAATACTTAAGAGGTTACACTTCATTCCTAGAACATAATAGACATCTGCTATGGATTTCTTTGCACCTTTCTTTATTAAAACATTTACATTTCCTTTTCCCATAACATAAACTTTGTTATCATTTCCTCGTGTGACTTGTGACTTCACACTCTCATCTAACATAGAAAACATTGCTAAGTTTCATGTCATATCGTTACTGCAACCAGAGTCTAGAAACCATAAATCCTCACTTTTTTCTTCAGCCATATTACAAGCTAAAAACAAATTATCTTGGCTGATATTTTCTCTAGTGAAATTTGCACTAGTTCTACTTCCCATATCATGATGTTTCTTTCTACATTCATTAGCATAATGACCATATTTTTTACAATAGTGACATTGGACATTGGACTTATCATACCTATGTCCTTGAGAATTCTGCTGACCACTTTTATGGCTGTTGCCTTGGCCTTGATGCTAATTTGGATTGCTACCCCTTCCTTGAGCATTTGCTGGACTATTCCTTCCACCTTTGTTTTGGCTTCTGCCTCTTCCTCTTTTACTTCCTCTGCCTTGCCCTCTTCCTCTTCCGAAAGACAGTTGGGTCTTAAAGGCATGTTCCAGAGATGAGTTTTCATTCCTACCCAATCTCTTCTCATGACTCATCAGGGATGCATGTAGCTCATCCACTGTGAACTTTGTGAGATCCTTAGTCTCCTCTATGGTGGTGGCAATCACATCGAATCTTGAGGGTAGAATCCTCAAGAGTTTTTCCACAATACTCTTGTCTTCAAGAGTCTCTCAATGAGATCTTATTTGTGTGACCATTCCAATCACATGAGTGAAGAATGAGTCAATAGTATCTGACTCTTTCATGCAGAGAGTTTCAAAGTCTCTCCTCAGCAACTGAAGTTTTGTTGTCTTCACTTTTTCCATGCCTTGATAGGTTGTCTTGAGAGTTTCCCATGCTTCTCTAGATCTCTTGGCTGCTGCAATCCTCGGAAACACACTCTCATGCACTGCTTGATACAACAAGAAGAGAGCTTTGGAGTCTTTCTTCTTATTTCTCTTCAGCAACTCCCTTTCTGCCTGAGTTAAATCATCAAGCTCTTCTTCATTTGCCGGCTCTTCAAAGCCATCCTCAACAAATTCCCATAAGTCTTGGGAGACAAATAAAGCTCTCATAGTTATTGACCAGTAGTCATAATTCTTCCCATTAAATATTGGGAGATGGATATTTCCCATACCCATACCAGTGATGGCTCCAACCATTCTGCACTCTTAACTATGATTCAAAAAAAAATTGATTGTGTATTTAAAATAGCTCACTGTTCTGCAACAGTAACACAATAAATTGTTTAGAGAAATACCTTGAATTCTTTTTGGCTGAGTCTTCACACTGCTGGAGAGGTTGCTACAACAAATAACTCCTTCCTTCAGCTTCTTTGATCTTCAAAGAGCCTGGACTAGCTCTGATACCATGTTGGAATTTCTGAGAATTCCAGAACAAACAATGGAGAGAGTAATACTCTCCTCTTCAACATAGAGAAATATAAAAATTTCTTGACAGGAGACAGAGTTTTCACACTCAAAACAAACTTCTATTCCTTTCAAAAAAAATATTACAATGTCTTCCTCAACACAGAGGGATTTACAAAATGTGACTGCTTCAAAAACACAGTGCACAAAACTTCATTGTCTCTCAAACAAAACACTATGTCTATATGAAAATAACACTGCTGTGTTTTTTTTTCCACCCGCACTGTTGTGCTGTTTACAAAACAAAAACAAAAACATTACGTTACAGGCTCTCGGGCCTTTTGCTTTTATATGTCGCGCATATAAAAAAAACGTTACAAACTATATATAATAAACTTTAAAACAAATCTATTTAAAAGATTTTCGGGCCCACTTTTACAATACGCTTTGAACGTGCTAATTTAAAACCTATTTAAAACATTCATTGGGTTCGCGACTTACAACTAAACAAATGAACCAAACAAAATCTCTGATTGCGATTGAGACATGGATGCGATGGCCCCTTTTAATTCCGCTACATAAACTCCATCGGGTCCGGGCTCATCAATAAACAAACGACCAACTAAAAGTTTCGATTGCAATTGCAAAATGGACGCGATGAGCTCTTATCAATTCTACCATATAAAACACGTTGGGTCCGTGTTATAACATTATGTGATCGGGCCTCGCACAAAAGAGTTCCGATCGCCGATCAAAAGCGGATGCGATATCTTACAATAAACTGTGCTGCATAGGAGGGATCGGATCCACCATTCTCATATGTCAATCGGGGCATAAAAAAACAGGTTGTGATTTAAACTTTGTGATTATGTAATACAATGTCGCGTGGTCTGTGGGACCACTCGCGGACCTTGGCTCAAAGTGGAGGGCGATTGTAATATGAACTTCGATTGCAATGTGTGTTATCGCATCGGCCCAAAACAAAAAAGGGTTGTGGAATATGTGAGTTCGTTCTGCTTGTGGAACTCGCCATATCAATAAGACACTATACCTCTGGGGACCACGGGGTTTAGAACTAAACACCCGCGTACACAGAAAAAAAAAAAAAAAAAAAAAAAAAAAAAACATCTTTGTGTATATAAAAATATAAAGTACTCTGTTTTTCCAAAAACAAAGACTGTCCCTGAAAACATAAAAGGTTGTTTTTCAAAATAAAAGACTGCGCCGATTTCAACAAAATCTGAAAATGACTATTCATCAATTTTAGAAAGTGGCTGGGAGTACATAAACCTGGAGAAAAAAATAGAAAGCGGCTCTGCACAACCACTGTTGAAAGTAACATTTCAACATCCACAGGATTGATGTTGTTGGAGCTTTGAACAATAAACTCCACAAAGAGTTCTCTCACTCTCTTATATCACAAGAATCGTAGTCGCTACTCGCATTCAAGAACCTCATCACCACTGATCCATAGAGAGTCCATAGAGAGTCCGGCCGCCTCTGGACTACCATTACCCACAGCAACTGTCAGTGAATGGACAGAGTATCACTCTCGAACTCACATCTATGGATCGAGATGGGTTTTGAAAATGAATGAATAAATGGCGGCTCCGCCACATTCCCTGGATTCGCAAATCCACGAAGGCAAGGGCGAGGGAAACCAGTCTGTCCATGTCATGACGGGCACTGTGATAAAGACAATCCAGTTGTACAAAATAATTTTTTTGACCAAGGTTATTTTAAAATTGTGCTCTTGAAAAGTGATGAAGTGATGTTAAATATTTTTATATCTTTTTTATTAAAAAAAATAAAATAACCATAACATATAAATCACTTATTAAATCCTTAATCTTATTGTTCAATTATGATAATATATTTTTAATTTGAAATCTATTTTTTATATTAAAATTTTTCAATAACCAAATTAACCATCAAATTAAGATTAAAATTAATTATCAAAGATTAAAAGTACTTGATTATAGGTTTTGTTCAAATAAATTATACATATTTTACCATGCAATGGAGCCTAATTTGACAATCTTGCTATAATTTTAAACTTAAAATAAATTAGAATTAGAAGTATGACTAGTTGATTTTAAATTAAAAACCTCTTTGGCCTACTTTGGAAATCTTACTATAATTTTAAACTTAAAATAAATTAGAAGCATGACTTGTTGATTTTAAATTAAAACCATCTTTGAAAAAGAGTAGAGGAGAAGTAAATGAGCTTTAAATCATAGAATGACTTGTTGTAGGTTGGGTTAGGTAAAGAGAGGATAATTGGATATAAATTACCTAAGTATGTCATAAGAGAAAACACATAATTGTATTATACATTATTAGTTTTGCATATGAGGAGGTAGCTCAGAGAAAGAAAAAACGACTTTATTTTTTTGTTGAACCTAGGTTGGTGTCACTTAGTCGAGATTGGATGGAAATATTTAGTTTATTTTATTTTTATATGTAAATTGACCGTCCAAAATGTTTACGTAACATGATAGCATAGTATTTGTACATAACATGATAGCATAATATTTGATCCATCCCAAATCTTAATATATCCAAAACTGAGATGGATCTAGGCTATTGTAATTATTATAACTTTGATCAGCTTTTACCATGGATTAAATATGCAATTTACTCCCCACATTTAAATATGCAATTTACTGCCACTCTTTTTTAGATGGTCAATATCAAATAACTTGAGCTCCTATTACACTCGAACCCATATGATTAGTCCAACCACCTTCTCTTCTTTTAGCTAGGTTGAGCTTGGGTAGGGGCTATACACTCGAACCCATATCATTAGTCCAACTTGATGATGTATTGAACAAATGCATGTGATTGTTTTTTATTTTGTACTTAAGCTTGATGATGTGTATACTTAAGCTTGTTGATGTGCATGTAGTTGTTTAATTTTTTGTGTACTGTATTACAAAGAGAGGGTAAAAAAAAAAACTGGGCATAAGTCATGTACACGCATTCAGTACACAAGGTGTACCTAAAACCCCCTTATTCAATTTCGGGCAAATCTAGGAGACAAGTACCATCAAAAAATATGTTTTATTAAGTATGAGGTACATAATCCTTCTATCTTTACAACATTTGCATTGAAGCTTCTCAAGCACTCATTGTGATAACATCTTGTCTTTAAAAACTGGATGGAATTACTTAATCTCTCTCAAAGTAAAACATTACTTAAATGAGCTACCTTTTAAAATTCACTTGACTCCAAATATTACAAAATGCTTGTTGCTCCAAAATTAAAAAAAAAATAAAACACCTTATCACTCCATAATATCACCTCAAAACTCAATTCATGCTTTCTCAATGTGTTTTCTCCACTAATTCTCTCCCATACTTATAAAATTTTGCATAAAAAAAACTTCTCTCACACAATCTAAAAATTGTAGCACACCTTATCTCTCAATATATCTTCTTATCACTCCCATACAAAAATATACCCTCAAAGTAAAAAAAATCCCACTTATCACTCCAATATGCTAAAAATATCCCTTTTTAATTTAAGAAACACCTCAAAATACTTCATAAAAATATTAAAAAAATATATGAAAAATGTGGCACTTGGTTTTATGCATATGGACTTATTATGTAGCTTCTTTTTTTTTTCTTTTTTTTTTTAATTTCAAAGACAACAGCTTCACCCACAGAGACTACGGTAATAGGGTATGGTTTAAAGTCTTAGTAAAAGCAAGGGATGTTGGAACTCTAGCTTATGCTAGAACTCAAAAAAGATATTGAGTTGGTTCCCCGCAATGAAAACAGTAGTCCTATCCTTAAGTACAGAGCAGTGTAATTATGCATAGAAAGTGCCAATAGCCGTGTTTGATGCTATCTTCTCCATGATTGGAAACATGGCGATGTTGATGTGTAGAATACCTCAACTTCAAACTCCTCAAGCTGCCACAACCCCTTATCGCTTATCATCACAACAATTTTGACGGTGTTTCCTTTACTTTCAATAACTATGAGTAATGTGTTGGCTGCTTGCTTTATAGTTTCATTCGTTGTCATCTCTTTGTAATTCCTTTCTTCAATCAGTTATAGACTCACTTAAAAAGGCACTTTAAGAAACTAGTATTCAACATGGTATGTATCAATTCTGATTCTTAATTCTGAATCCAAATATGGACCAAAAAAATCTAAATTGTAGCTACCTAGACACAGCTCGAATTTGTTCTCATGCTAGCTCATGCTAGTTGGCTCATGTTTTTCTGGCTCAAGCTAAATGGCTCACGCTGGACTGGCTCACTCTATCTGGCTCTGATCCAAGTGGATATTGGTGGCCACCCTCCTATTCCACTTGGGGCCCCACCATTGTCTCTTTTAGTTTTTCAATTTCGGCATGACTTACTATTTTTAGCATTTTTTCGGGTCCTGAACTTCCAGAGCCATTTTGAGGCCATAAACGATGATTTTTGGGAAAACTGAGAACAACGTGGGTTCATGGACCAATGTTACTCACATCAAAAGTTGTAATCCTCGGATAGATATTTCTAATGAGGTATGGTGCACGTCAAACAGAGATCGTATGCCAAAGTTACGTCCCTAGGAAGTTGAAACACCAATTTACCCAAGGGGCCCGTAGTTTTGGCCCTTCATCTACTAGGCTTAGGTTTTTGGATGTTTAGGGTTTTCCATTGTTTCTAAATAATAAATAGGCCCTCGAGCCTCATTGTAACACAGTTCATAGGCCTATAGCCACCACATATCTTCTCACAAATAAGCTACCAGCGCCCTAGCTAGTTTATTTCCACTTTGTTTGTAAGCAAATTTTAGTTCTTTGATATTAATGAAATGAAGTACGTGGATGGAGTGGTATCAGAGCGGTCTGCTTTTCCTCGATCCTTCTTTGCATGTCCCCAAAGAGATCGAGGTATAAGGAGTTAGGGCTCAATATGGTGGAACCTTTGCAAGATCAGCCTCGCAAACCTCAATGGTCGCCCATGGGGGACGAAAATAAATATGAGGGAGCAGGAGATCCTATCAAAATATTTCTTGAGGAGGCCCTCGAAAATAAAGGAACGCAATGATGGATAACTTTGCACAAATCCTTCAACGACTACCCACCAGCAGCGCATGTGCATCCAGCAGCCACTTTGGAGGTGTGACTCCCTTTAAGGTACAAGTAAACCTTGAAATTCCCATATTTGAGGGTCAAATAGATGTAGATGCCATATATAGATGGTTAAATCTATTAGAAGGATATTTATCAGTTCATGACTTTTCCAACCGGGAGAAGATTATTTTTGCACTCCTCAAAGCTACCCCCCATGTCAAGGACTGGTGGGAAACATACTGTGAGAAAAAGGACGAGACAAAACCCTCTCTATTCTTAGTCGTACCCACTTGGAATTATTTCTGAGATGCCATCAAGGAACAATACTATCCCATGGGGAGCTATGAGGACAATTACATGCAACGGACCACTCTATGGAAACAAAGGGATCAAGATGTGCATGAGCTGATGAATTTTTTCCATACCCTGCGCACAAAGTTGGGTATCGAAGATTCAGATAAAAATTTGGTGCTAAAGTATCGTAGTTATCTACAAAAATACATTCAGGAGGAAATGGAGTTCCTCGGCATCTCCTTGCTTGGTACAGCATATTGGTATGCTGCCAAGATTAAGCATAAAATTCAAATAGAAGAAGTGATACTTTGGATCTATGAATCAAAAGCAAGGGAAAGGTGCCCCCAAACCGCATAACAAAGGACAAAGCCAAGGCATAGCACCCCAAGACAACATGTCAAAGCCACAAGCAAATAACAACATCGTGAAGCCAAAGAAGGACACGGGAAAGTGGTGTGAGTTCCATAAGAGCTCCACTCACAACACAAGTGAGTGTCGAGCCAAGCAGTCACTGGTGGAAGAGATGAGGGCTTCTGAGTCAGATGCATGCTATGACTCTAAAGCAGATCCTGATAAGGGGAATGATAAACAGAAACATATTATTGATGTGGGTAAAGGGTTCCCCGCTACAGTTCATTGTTGGAAATGAGAAGCAAAAGAACCTCATTTTAGAAGACGTTGTGAATTGGTTGGGCTTTCTAGCCACAGCACACCCACAGCCATACACCATCGAGTGGCTTCACCAAGGACGGGATCTCTGCGTCAACCAGCAGTGGCGCCTTCCTTATAGCATCAAGCCCTTCATAGATGAGGTATTATGTGACATTGCTCCTCTTGATGTTTCTGATGTATAATTAGGCCAGCCATACTTGTGGAAGTGACATGTTGTGTATGAGTCTCGATCTCGCATTTTTATTGTTACTTTTGGAAATAAGTTGTACAGGATACTAGAGGTACCACCGCTTGTTGTTATCTCTTTG
The DNA here is from genome assembly GCA_034641835.2 of Pinus albicaulis. Classification (NCBI taxonomy): domain Eukaryota; kingdom Viridiplantae; phylum Streptophyta; class Pinopsida; order Pinales; family Pinaceae; genus Pinus; species Pinus albicaulis. The sequence continues at coordinate 954,161,415 of CM076584.1, read as the reverse complement.
GTTACTGCCAAACAATCCAGTAAGCTCATTTCCAAAACCAGGAATTTTTTTTTCCTGATGATCCGCCCCCAGGGCAAGAAGAAGACTATGGCCAGGACCTCCAGACAGGGCTCCTCTGCACAACAACAACAAATGGATAAGGTTATGGAGGAGTACGGTGACATCTTCACCTAACCCACAGGAGTTCCTCTGCACTTCCAAGTCAAGTACCTCATTGATCTGACCCCAGGTGCACTGCTACCCAATGGGCCAATCTATCTGCGCTCTATTCTAGAGAATGATGAAATCAAGAGGAAGCTTCAAGAGCTGCTTCAGAAAGGTCACATCTGGCCAAGTTCATCACCCTGTAGGAGCCCGATCGTGTTGGTACAGAAGAAGGATGGGACTTGGAGTCTGTGTATTGACTATCGGGCACTAAACAAGATCACTGTCTGGAATAGGTGCCCGATCCCACGGATTGATAATCTTCTGAACCAAATCAAAAGGGCAAAATATTTCAGCAAGATCGACTTGAATTTCGGGTATCACAAAGCCCAATCGAACCCTCTGATGTGTGGAAGACTACATTCAAAGCCAAGGAGGGCCTTTTCGAATTGTTGTTCATGCCTTTCGAGTTGACGAATGTTTCTGAAACCTTCATGAGGTTGATGGACGACATCTTGTGGCCATTCACCAACTCATTTGTAGTGGTGTACTTGGATGACATTTTGATCTTCAGCCAGACTTGGGAAGAGCACCTCCACCACATCTGAAAAGTCCTCCAAACACTATGGCAACACAAGTTGTGTACCAATTTGGAGAAATGAACTTTTGGCGTGACCCAGGTTCAATATTTGGGATACATTCTTGATGAAAGGGGGGTGCATGTGGATCCAACGAAGATCCAAGTCATTTGGGATTGGCCAGCCCCAACCACTCTAATAGAGCTTCGCAACTTTCTAGGTATTTCTAATTCTACTGTAGGTTCATGTTGGGATTCTCTCATATCACTTTGCCCTTAGTCAATTCACTAAGGGAGGAGCGAAAGAAAATTTCTTTTGGTCAGAATATCAACATTACCAGACTTGCCCCATTGCTCACATTACTAGACTTGCAACAACCATTTGAGATTGAGACAAATGCCTTTGACTATGCTATTGTGGAAATTCTTACTCAACAATGGCATCCAGTGGCATATCATAGTGAGACATTGTCCAACACAGTTTTCAAGTATCCCACTTATGACAAAGAAATGTATTCCATTGTGCAGGCTTGTCGACATTGGAAGCATTAAATTTTGGGGAAGGAAACAATCATCCACACAGACCACCGGCCCCTGCAGTTCATACAAACACAAGGGAAGTTTCAGAACGATTGCCATCAGAAGTGATCCACATATCTACAACAGTTTCATTTGAACATCAAGTACAAGAAGGGTAGCACCAATAATGTTGCAGACTACCTCTACCGACAACCGATTGTGGTGCTAACCACCGTTCTCAACTCTTGTGGGCACGAGACTTCTGATTAGTCTCTTCTCTACAAGAGCGATCCAGAATTTGGCCCCACATACAAGGCACTCTTCGGGGGTACGCAAGTTCCAAATTTTTACCTATAAGATGCACTGCTATGTCACCTGGGACACCTTTGTGTTCCTTCAAGCGAGCGTGCCAAGATGATATGGGAATCACACTAAAGTCGAGTCACTAGACATTTCAGGGTCGAGAAAACAGTGGCAGTACTGTAGAAGTATTTCTATTTGCCAAACCTTCGACAGGATGTCGGGAAGTACATCAGATCCTGCACTACTTGTGCCATTTCCAAACCGACCATCAAGAAGAAAGGCCTCTACACTCTGCTACCTACCCCTAGTCGACCTTGGGAGTCCATCTCTATGGATTACATGTTGAGCCTTCCTTCTACTAAGCATGAAAATGATTGTGTTTTCATGGTCATCGACAGATTCTCGAAGATGGAAATTATGGCAACCTGCAAGAAGAATTTCACAGCAGAAGCCACTGCTAAACTCTTCTTTGAACGAGTGTGGGTGCACTTTGGGATCCCACAGTCTATCATATTAGATCAGGACAACAGGTTCCTTAGCACATTTTGGTCCATCCTCTAGTCAATTCTAGACACCAAGCTCACCAATTCCACAGCTTTCTATCCCCAAATTGATGGCCAAACAAAGGTCGTCAACAGGATGATTGTACACATTCTGTGCATGTACAACTCAAAGCATCCACGCACATGGGATGAGAGCCTCCCCTATGTACAACACAGTTATAACCAGGCTCTCCACATCTCAACTGGCCACAACCCCTTTCAAGTGGCCTTGGGATTCCAACCACTATGTCACATTGATGTATCCATGCCATTTGCGGCTACTCAGGCCGATTTGACTGATGTGCAATCTGAATCAACAAAGCGAAAAAATTCATCGAGCGCATTCAGCACATTCACCAACAAGTTCATGACCTAGTGGATAGAGCCAATGCTAAGTACAAGCAACAACATGATCAACATCGGGTGCCACACAAATTCCAGGTGGGTGAAAAAATGTGGCTACATTTATAAAAAGAGTGCCTCACTAGACCCCACTGAAAGCTTTTCTCGCTCCGATATGGGTCGTACACCATCACCAAGGTTGTAGGGAACAATGCCTTCGAGCTCAGTATTCCACCATTCCTTGGTCTGCACCAAATATTCAATGTGGACTGCCTTCATCCCTACTTCCCACCTCTATTGGATACCTTTGACATTTCCTGTAACCTGCACCAATGGTCTGAAGCAGTGCATGAAGCAGAACCTGCGAAAGGACATGTATGTGGACATGCAATCAGAACACTGCTTGAAGAGATCAACTATCGGGTTTTCAAGGCATTAACTCATACCACAAACGTACCATTTCACTTGTCAGGGTTCAACAAAATTTTTCCTCAACTCTTTGGAAGACTCAATGAAATAGGTTTATTGCTTCATAGAGGGGAGGAATGATCCCAGGTGGAGTGTTCCAGTGACACCACCTAATATTTCCATAGTTTACAATCATCTCTTCAATTTTTTAGTTCCAGGCATAACCTTCACAATTTTAGCATTTTTTGGGGTCTCAGCTTTCGGAGCAGTTGGACCTAAAACAACATTTTGGAAAATAAAGGAGCAACCACCAGTTTCTTAGTTCTTGATTCTCTTGATTCTCACATCAAAAGTTTTAGTCCTCAGATAGATATTTCTAACGAGGTATGGTGGGTGCCAAACGTAGATCGTATGCCAAAGTTACATCCCCGAGAAGGTAAAACACCAATTTACCCAAACAAGGCCCATAGTTTTGGCGCTTCATCTCTGAGGGTTAGGGTTTTTGATGTTTAGGATTTTCCATTGTTTCTAAATAATAAATAGGCCCTCAAGCCTCATTGTAACATAGTTCAGAGGCATGCAGCCACCACATCTCTTCTCAGAGATAAGCTACCAGCACCCTAGCTAGTTTATTTCCACTCTGTCTGTAAGAAATTTTCAGTTCTTTGATATTAATGAAATGAAGTGTTATTTCCACTACATCTTTGTATTATGGTTATATGTTTATTATCTTTCTTTCCTACATAAATTTGGATCAGGCTCACACTGTATTGGTTTACTATGACTGGCGTATGTCCCTCATCGAATCCTATGCGACACTAGAAATATTTGCGCTCATGTTAGCTTCATACCAACGCCCTCTTATAGATGAGGTAGTGCTCACACAGTGGTAGGTAGGAAAATGTGAATGAGAAAATACAATCATAGCTCGAATTTGACACATAACAAAGCTATGATAAATAAACACATTACTGCAAACCACATAGCATCATTTATGAACAGCCACTACGCGATGGAATTTCGGGCTTCACAAATAAAGAAACGATTCAATAGGTTGGTTATAATAGGGATTCAAAAAAACTAGTGTAGCAAAGGCTTATAAAATAATTGAGTGCTTATTATTTGAAGGTGAGGCCACTGCATGCGTAAACTGCAGAAGAGCCAGCACACGTTGTGATTTCTTCACACTAAACACAATTCTCTAGGTTTGGATTTTTTTAATGTAACGAAGTCTATCCAAAAAAGCTAGAAAAATTCTCAAAATTATCTCCGACGTTATGGATCAGATGATGTAGTAAACTCTTCCTATGATGTTAACTTTTATACAATCCTCTTTCATATAAGTTGACAGCAACCTCGGTCACAACCGTCCATGGATATTTTGAGGGGGGTGCAAAGAAAAATGGATCTATGCAGACTAACTATTTTTTTGAAACACAGTATATAGAACTTGCAACAGAATGCGTAAAGCATCCAAAGAAACATTATTTAAAGAGCATGCCAACATTGAACAAGCTTAGCTTTAACTTCGTCTGTTAAGCATTCACATCTCTCCCTGATGTTGATCTACCAGTATGAAACTCCGAAGAATCTGCCTTTACTAAAAATTCGAAGCAAGATACTCGAATTTAAGCTTGGCGAACAACTAATCGTGTCCTATGACATCCACACATGGAGACTAAATTTATAAATCGAACAATTCACCGTACTGGCCACAAATAGAGCTCACACACGATAAGCGATCAATTTTTCACCATCCACACTTGCTGCAGGATTCGAACCATGATACCTCGAGCCAAAAGGAGCCTTAGTTTTCTTCTCCAAATATTCTTATGTCCCAATCAACCCTGAATCCACCAGACATGTACAATATCAAATTTTGCAATGAAGGATGTCAAAAAACCTCAGGCAAAACCCACCAATTTCTGAAATTCCTCAAACTTCTTGAAAATATTAGAAAATCACTCGCGCCTCATGGGTTCGAGTTTCTAAAATTTCAAAACCACGAGTCGGGGGTAAAGGGGGAGTAAGGTATCATGCCGTGATTTCTTCGATCTTCAGTCCTGCAACGCTGCCACTTGGGGAAACCTTGCATAAATTTACAGGGAAATCAAACTCACCTGGTTTGGACCTCCATGCAACCAATCCAGTTCTTTACCCAACACAACTTCATCTCGAAATTTACATGAAATTACTTACAGATACTCACTTAAAAAATACTCAAAAACATGTGTATCTCCTCTTTCAAGTGTACCTTTCACGTGGACTATTATATAACTCACACATAGCTTTGGATCTGCATCTTCCCTCGATTTATTTTGCAGCTCTTCTAGAAGCATCAGTGCTCCAGCTCACATTTCCTCCACAAATAAATTAGGCATATACTACATTTTCACAACCTCATAATTCTATCCACCCACAATCTCAAAACATATTCAGAAGCTCTAATACCACATGTAGAAAATTAATTAACTAATAAAACACATAAAAACACCAGAAACATAGAAAACTATACATACACTAGACATGGCAGAAAATACTTGAGAGCCTTGCCACATTCCTCACATATTCTTCATTATTCAAATAATGTTATAATACAAATAAATAGATGAGGAAGTTGTCTCAAGATAGTGCATCTATCTTAGACAACTTGGTTGAGAAAATATCGCAACCACATACACTAATATAGGAGCTAAGTTAGGTAGTCCTAGACTAACTCCTAATTAAGAGGAACTAACATAATCTAGAAAATTAGGCATAAAATCCAAATTTTCAATATTTAATTAATTTAATTAACTTTGGATTTATAATTGTTTATGAGAGAGAGGCTAACATGCATTGGATGGCTTGATATGAGTGTCCCTAACTGGGCTTGATTCATCGATGGTGGAATGGGATAGGGTATATGACATCTAAAAAGATGCTAAAGAAAGAATAATCTTAAATATTTAAATTTTTTTCTTTTATGTTTATGTTTGTAATGGTGTTGTGTTATGACAATTATCTCTTTCAGGGAAACTATCTAAAATTTAGTTATTTTACATGATGATATTGAATGTACTTCTTGAAAATTTATATATTTCATGCACATTATGTTTTTTGTTTGAAAATTATTACACAAATATTGTTCTTTTAATGGGATTGACATTGAAGTGACTTAAATGGAAAACATGATATGTGTATTTCAATTAATGTTAAGTTAAATTTTATTGTGTAATTTAGTTGCAACAATATCTACATTCACTATTTTCATGTGAGAGAAATTATAAATATAATTTACACATGTTAGATGAAATTCTTGAACTAACATGATTTTAATTATTATGAGTGGAAGTAAGCTCAATAGTAGACTTTTAAACACATTTTCAAGTGATTTTTTCCAATCAAATCTAATTAAAATTTGGCCAAAATCCTTGGAACCCCAATGATCTAACAAATTTTTAAAATATAGGTGTCTTGGGTATTCTTGATGATGCTGAACCTATTCATGTATTTAAAAATGCATTTCAAGTAACACAAAATTGAAATATTGATATTTTTTACTCACGAATTCTAGTAAATAAATTCCTAGAAAAGTAAAAAAGTCTAATAGTTATCCAATTTCATATGAATGCATTTCTAGGATAAAAAATGATGCATTTTCATTAATAATATTTTTACATAAAAAATATCATGCAACGTAAAAGTAAATATCAAAATTCATGTGACGGACAGTTTAAAAATAAAACCGTCATAAAAAAAATCCTTGATGGCTAGGAGGACCCATCAAAAATAGTAAACTTCTAGGGTCTACGACATGTGCTCCTCTCCATAAACCGGATCACAACGGGGGGATTTGAACGGATCTGAACCTTGGAAATTTCAATTTTCATAGATTTCACATTACTTCAATCACCAATTGAGCTACCCTTGAGACAAAAAAGAAAGAAAGGAAGAAAAATATAGCTTTAATACAATAAGTAACAATGCATTTTTTTAACTATAGAATTAAGGATTTAATAATTTTATTGAATGAATAGATTTTTTAAACTAGAGTTTCTCAACATCCTTTAGCCTTATCGTTGATCTTCATTGCCACTCAAGGAAGAGGGAGCATGTCTCCCTCGTGAAATGTTGTAGAAGAAGAAGAATAATGTAGAGTCTACACAAATCCACCAATGCATCTTGAAGTAAGAATAAGATCAAATGTTAGGGAACTAAGAAAATAATATATCCATTGTTGAAACAATGGTAGCATCAATGGACCTGAACATAACACAAACAATAAAAAGTGAAACATGTCTAATCAGTTATGTGAATCCCATGTTTCCTTCATCCATAACCTTAGATTGGAGTCACCAAAGGAAATTTGAAACTATGACCATTAGTGATAGACCTTGATAACTTTCAGGGAGGACCTACCTTCCTCCACAAAGAAACAAGTTGGGAAAGAACAATAATTTTCTCTTTTTCTCACCCTAACCGAGCTTTGCTCGGGATTGTCTCCAACATTCATGAGCTTTGCATCCTCTAAGCTGGGATTACTCCCAAATATGAGATCGCCAAGAACATTCAATACATGCAAGATCATGTGCTCATCCGAAAATTTATTTGGCTATGGAAAAAACTCTAATGAAACAAATCAAGAAATATGAACAACCCGAAGATGATGCAGATATAAAACTTGGATCCAAGGATATTGGGTTTGTAACAATCTAACAACTCAACCCTCTCAAGTTGCAACCTTTAATGAATGCTCCAATTGAATTAAATGTAAGCAATTCATCCCTACACTTTTTACAACAATTTCACTTAAAATCATATTTATTTTCTTCAAAGTTTACCAACCACATTATCAAAAGATAAAAGAAACTAAAATTAAAATTATGGCAAGAATCCAAATCAAATATACCTAGAATAGTAAATTTATATCTTAAAAAACCTGTCAGAGATGTCTATCAAAACAAACGAGCCCTATTCACCAAAACTACAACACTTTTCTAAATAATTAAGGAATTTTTTACCTTATAAAATTATATACCCTAGAACCCAAAAAACTAACCACCAAGAATACACTAACACAGACTTCAAGTGACACATTACTGAAATCAAAAGAGTTATCATTATCCTATAGTGAACGATGTTTAAAATGTGTATATCATGTACTCTCTAACAAATGGCAATTTTGAATTTTGTATGAGGCTGGTGGAGTCCCCCTTAGTTGACTTACCTCACTGGGCCTGGGAGAGAGGCAATGTCTACCTATAGGCTCTTCAATTTGCTGGTGTTTCGGGGTGTAGATTGCATAGTTGGTTCAAAATGATACGACAATGTGATTGTCCTCCGCGTGGGGGTGGCCATCGGGGCCAGGGTGAAATATTGCTTTCGCCCTGATTACTTTTTCCTATAAATTTTTCCGCTGATTACTTTCAAAGACTAGATCAGTTAACCACGGCCACACGGCGGATAACTCAGAAAGACGAAGCCTATGGCTGCTGCATAAAAAAAATTTAGCCACATGACTGGTAACATTGCAAAATTCGTATGTATTTTTGCAAAGAAAACTTCATCTGATGACCACTGCGGCCCCCATAACCAAAAGTGGTCGATGTATGTGATGGTTTCTGGTCGCTTGAGTTAGCAAAGGATGGAAAGTACTTTACACATATTTCCGTAATCTGCAATTAAGTTCTGTTCTATAGGTATAAAAAAATCAATTAAATTTTAGAATTTGCAATAAAATTAAGTTCTGCTATGTACCTAAGGGAAATCATAGACCTTCTTCACGAAAGACTCCACAGGATCGGTGTTGTTGGAGCTAATTTGAACAATAAACTCTACTGAGAGTTCTCTCACTCTGTTATCTCACAAGAATCGCAATCGCCGCTAGCATTCAAGAACCTCATCACCACGGATCCATACAGAGTCCACGGCACACTAATGGAGTCCCGCCGCCTCTTTTACCCACAACAACTGTCATTGAATGGACAGAGTGATCGCTCTCGAACTCACATCTATGGATCTCAAAGGATTCAAGGAGATGGGTTTTGCAAATGAATGAATAAATGGCGGCGCCGCCCAATTCCGTCGATTCGCAGATCCAGGAAGGCAAGGGCGAGGGCAGTGAGTCTGTCCATGGCATGACGGGCGCTGTGATAAAGACAATCCAGTTGTAGAAAAACACGGCAGGACTCCAAACATTGCGGTGGATATTTTAAGAATCTCTTACCGGTGATGAGGCTCTGGAATCCAGCAGCAATGGCCGATCAATCTTGAGACACAGGAGGGAGGAAAAGAGACGCAAGGAGTCCCAGAGGGTTGAGCTACCGATGAGAAGCAAATGCAAACTCATGCAAACTCCTTCACAACCACGCAATTTAAAAGAATTGGGTGCAAACGATCAATGAGTAGCAATCTCACTTTTTCAAAATCAGAAATGATGGCACCTCCGATAACCATTGAAATTTTTTAATACATCTGACAGGTTGCCGGGCATCTGTTGGACAGAGTCACATGATATCCATGATTTGCAGCAGGTGGTCGGCCATGTTGCTTTACGTCCATCGAAAGGTATCTTAACGTCATTGTCTTTCGCATGCTTTTAGAAATTTTAAATTTATATGATGTCTTCTCGTTTTCAATCATGTCATTGTTAAAGTCCATAACGACAAGGATGTTTTAGTTGAAAATTAGTCAATCAATTATACTAGGTTTTATTAATTTCCAACCTACAATAACATAACAGCTAATGGCAACTAATTTCCATTCCTCTTTATCCCTCAAACCAAAAAATTGATATATTGAATCTTTATACTTCCACTTGATAATAAATTAACGTTTTTATTTTTTGAATTTTGTAGTTTCTTACCATTTTTTTATTTATCAAAAAAAGAGCAAATTTCAATATATATAAATTTGGTAGCCTCGACTTACTCGAAGGAAATAAGGTCCACTGGCCACCTTAAAGCATTAAACGCCATCGAATACTGAAATAGTCTCTTTCGTCTACTAGCCGCTATGTCCATTTTACTGTAAAAAGCAAAGTATAACTGAAAACATGAAAAGTAAAAGCTAGCCGCAAAATTCATGGAAAATTAGAACATCATTTGTTAACCATATGAAGACTCTATAGGTGTCGGGTCTTTTTCAGTTGAGCTCGGCATGTCAACTTGCTTCATCGAGTGAAGTTGCCTTTTGATTCTGCCAATACGAACTGTGGCATGATACTGAGAAACTCTTGTATCCTGAATTTTTTTTTTTTCCCCTATAGAATTGAGACCACTGTGGGATTTCCTTCATTTTCCTGTAAATTTTGCAAGGATTTTACCAGCACACATTTAAGAGTCCAATATGTGTGACTCTTGTGTTCCTGGGGTCTAAAACAAAATCCATGGTTTCCTCCTGAACTTCTATATCTTCCTCCTTGCTATTACTTTCACTCTCCCAACCTTGGATTACATTGCGAATCTGTGGTGGATTTCCTCGGGAATAAACATCGAAGAGATTCTCCACGACCTCTTTCTTCATCTTCCTTCCTCGCTTGCTTGGCCTAGCCATGGGTTTTGAAAGCTTCTGCTTTCCATTTTCTTTGGGTTGTCGTTTAACAGACTGGCCTTTCACCATATTTGTTGTCGGGCTGACGAGCACGGACAACAGCTGAACTAAACCTGTGAGAATTGTAAGTGGGCCTATATAGGGTGAGGGAAAATCAGAATCAAAGTACATGGGAAATCTTATGGGACCCACAATTTCCGTTGTAGTGGAGATGACAAAGAATATGTCCATGCAAATACGATTACTGAGTAAGGTGGTTAAACTAGCTCGTTTGAAGACCTTGTAGATTGAAAAAGCCAACTCACAAGGATTGCATATGCAACTATTATTCTCCCTATCGAACATGCCACAGTTGAAATTAAACAACATCGCATGAACAAGCACTGAGGTAGCTAACTAACAGACCAAACTTCACAAATTACACAGAGAGGGGGTTTTGGTTCCTTGACTACCCCATTCATAGTGAGCAAAGGTAAGGTTACATATGCAAACCGGCTTATCTTGGCGTGCCATGCAAGCAGTCTCATAGAATTGAGATACGTGTTCAGGGTCACAGAGCCACCATAAGGAAGCCTAAGAGGAATAAACCAAGAGACTCGGGTTGAGAACAAGCAAAGGCCAGCAGGGGGTTCAGAAGCACGACTCAATGGCCTTAGCTGGGATAGCCAGATTCTATTGGACTGACAATATAAAAGGAATGTCATAACAGAGGAATGCAAATGGCTTCTTGAGATCATAAAGAGAAAGATGCCTACCCTTCCAGCAACAATTATCATACATTCCCTCTAACCTACCCATGCAATTACTTTCGCCATTGTTATTACATTGATCAGGAGGGAAATTAACAATGATAAGAACTAGATTCATTACATACCGAAGGAGCTGGAGCCGTAACCGTTGCAGACTTGTCGCAACCTTGCCTTCCGATCCTCTGTGAGTTTTCCAGTCAGGAAGAATTCTCTACCGGCTATTCTCTTTGTTCCTTAACCAACTATTTTGTTGTTTCTGATGCCTTTCTCACATAATTGGCTGGCACTCTTCTGCTGCCATAATTACCCGACATGTGAACGTACCTATCAGCTTCCAGTTGCGGGGTTTTACTGACTGAGAGCGACGATATGGTGCGCATCATCTCGTGCCTCCATATGTTGATCTTCGTTTTCCACTTGGCACCCCAATCAGGGGATAATGTTTTATTAATAAAATTTTGATTAAAAAAGTTTTCTTTAATAAAAACTTTAATTTTTTTACATATTTATGATTAAAAAAAAACAAAATAACCACAACACAGAAATGGCTTATTAAATCCTTAATCTTATTCTTCCTCTATGTTAACATATTTTTAATTTGAAATCTAATTTTTATATTAAATTTTTTCAATAACCAAATTAACCATCAAATTAAGATTAAAAGTAATTGTCAAAGATTAAAAGTACTTGATTGTAAGTTTTGTTCAAACAAATTATACACAGTTGACCATGCAATAGGGCCTACCTTGGAAATATTGCTATAATTTTAAACTTAAAATAAATTAGAAGTATGACTAGTTGATTTTAAATTAAAAACCTCTTTCACGCAGAGTAGACAATAAGTAAATGAGCTCTACATCATAGATTCACTTGTTGTAGGTTGGGTTAGGTAAATCATGATATTGGCTGATTTTAGACTTAAATATGCCATAAAGTAGTAATCTTTACATTATATAATGATTTGTTATAATAATCAAATTAATGTGTTTTAGTTGACAAGTGCCTTTGCTAATAGAATGGAATTTATCTTACATGTGGTAGATGCTACAAGTGGGATCTACTCAATGTAACTTAACCAAGATTTGCACCTAGCATCATCTATTGAGATATGCCACATATTTGTGTGCAAATTATGTGTAATGTTTGTTTCGGAAACCTTTGGTTGCTTTGAATAACATGTAGTTTAGTGATATGACTTTCAAATAAGCACGGATGGTAGGGTTTGAAATTTTCAATTTGGATTTTATGTATTTGGTGAGGTTGACTCTATCTGTTAGATTTTTTGGAAGGTTTTCTTGCATTTTTTTGGGTCAAAATTGCTAATAGGGATTTACTAGAATTGCAAATTTGAAAAAAAATTACCAAATTTCCACCAAAATTTAAAATTTCATATTAAAATAAATTTTTAAATGAATTCAAAATATTTAAAATATTTTCACAATTCCCTATTGAATTTGTTGGCTTGAAAAGTGCCACTTAGAAGATTTAGATTTGACGATATATATATATAAGTTGATTCACAAATTATTTGCCCCATTATGGAGTCTAAAGTCTATAGGGGACACCCTAAGTGTTTACACCATGGAGGAGATGAGGAGATGATGAGTAGACGACACGAAATAATTCAGTTGATATGATAGATAGTAACACCCTATGTGTTTACAACATGGAGGAGATGAGGAGATGATGAGTAACCGACATGAAATAATTCAGTCAATATGATAGATAGTAACACCCTAGGTGTTTACACCATGGAGGGGATGAGGAGATGATGAGTAGGAGAAATGAAATAATTCTGTCAATATAATAGATAGTAAATTCAATGGTGGTTTTTGATTTCCCGAGATTACATTGAATCTTACACTTACTCCATTATTCCTATTTTTTGTTTACCAGTGGCAAAGTTATCTGCTATTAATTTGATTGCTTGGTACTTCTAGATTCATTTAATGCTTGGTTGAAGAAATAATTTTCCCATTACAAATTTCTAACTCTGTCATACAATTTTAATCTCTTGATATTAATCTTTGTGGAAGTCTAATCAATTTGCTAAAAGATATCATGAGCGAGGGCTTGCTATTATGTTTTATATTTTGGATTACTTCTGGAGCAACTAAGGTGGAGATAAGAAAATATTTGATCCAGGTGGATATCAGTGGCCACCCCCCTATTCCATTTGGACTCGCACCATCAATTCTTTCAGTCTTCACTGTCATCACAACTTACTATTTTTAACACGTTTTCGGGTCCTACACTCTTGGAGCCGTTTTGGGGACTTAATGATCCAGGTGGATATTGGTGGGCACCCACCTATTCCATTTGAACCCCCACCACTAGTTCTTTATGTTTTTAAGTTGTAGCACAACTTACTATTTCTAGCAGTTTTTCGGGTCCTGAACTTCCAAAGCCATTTTGAGGCCTTAAACGACCTTTTTTGAGAAAATCAGGAGAAACATGTATTATAGACCAATTTTTCTCACTTATAGTTGTAGTCCTCGGATATATATTTCTAACAAGCTATTGAGCACGTCAAATGAAGATCGGATGCCAAAGTTAAGTCCCCGGGAAGTTGAAACACCAATTTACCCAAACGGGACCCACAGTTTTGGCGTTGCATCTCCTAGGGTTAGGTTTTTAGATGTTTAGGGTTTTTAATTGTTTCTCAACAATAAATAGGCCTTTGAGCCTCATTGTAACATAGTTCAGGGGCTGGCAGCCGACACATCTCTTCTCAGGGATACGCTACCAATGTCCTAGCTCATTTGTTTCCATTATTTCTATAAGCATGTTTCAGTCATTTTCTTTGTGACATAGTTCATAGGCCTGTAGCCACCACATCTCTTCTCAGAGATAAGCCTACCAGCGCCTTAGCTATTTATTTACATTCTATATGTAAACAAATTTCAGTTCTGTAACACAATTTAGAAGCCTGTAGCTGTCACATCTATTCTCAGAGATATGCTACTAGCACCCTAGCTAGTTTATTTCAGTCATTTGATTATAATAAAGTGAAACATTATTTCTACTGCATCTCTGTATCTATGGCTATATGTGTATTATGTTGTGTTTCTGCATAAATCTGGATCAATGATATCAGAGCGGTCTACTCTTTCTCTATTTTTCTTTTCATGTCCCCAATACGGCCAGGGCATAAGGAGTTCAACCTCGCGAACCCCGACGACCCCCCATTGCGAAAGGAAATAAAGACGAGGGAGCAAGAGATCCTATCAAAAACTTGCTCGAGGAGGCCCTCGAGAAATAGTGGAACGCGATGATGGATAAATTTTTCCATATCCTTCAACAGCTGGTCACCGGCAACACATCTACATCCAACACGTCTGCCAACAAGTCTGTGACAACCTGGACAACTCCAATATCAATTTCGACATAATTTTCCCCTCATGGAGGAACTTAACGCAATGGGAGCCATTGCTTCCTAAGGAGGGAGGAATGATCCAGGTGGATCTCGGTGGCCACCCACCTATTCCATTTGGACCCACACCATCAATTCTTTCAGTCTTCATTGTCAGCACAACTTACTATTTTTAGCAAGTTTTTGGGTCCTGCACTCCCGGAGCCGTTTTCGGGACTTAATGATCCAGGTGGTTATTGGTGGCCACCCACCTATTCCATTTGAACCCCCAATATTAGTTCTTTATGTTTTTAATTTGCAGCACAACTTACTATTTTTAGCATTTTTTTCGGTCTTGAACTTCCAGAGCCATTTTGAGGCCTTAAACAAAGTTTTTTGGGAAAATCGAGAGCAACATGGGACATAGTTTGATGTTGGTCACTCAAAAATTGTATTCCTCGGATAGATATTTCTAACGAGCTATTGAGCACGTCAAACGAGATCAGATGCCAAAGTTACGTCCCCAGGAAGCTGAAACACCAATTTACCCAAAGGGACCCACAGTTTTGGTGCTTCATCTCCTAGCATTAGGTTTTTGATGTTTAGGGTTTTACATTGTTTCTTAACAGTAAATAGGCCTTCGAGGCTCATTGTAACACAGTTCATGGGCCGGTAGCCGACACATCCCTTCTCAGGGATACACTACTAGTGCCCTAGCTCATTTATTTCCATTATTTCTATAAGCATGTTTCAGTCATCTGTTTTGTAACAGTTAAGAGGCTGTAGCCACCACATCTCTTCTCATAAATAATCCTACCAGCGCCTTACATTCTATCTGTAAACAAATTTCAATTCTATAACACAATTCAGAGGCATGTAGCCGCCACATCTCTTCTCATAGATATGCTACCAGCGCCCTAGCTAGTTTATTTCAGTGATTTGATTATAATAAAATGAAGCATTATTTCTGTTGCATCTCTGTATCTATGGCTATATGTGTATTATGTTGCATTCTTGCATAAATCCGGATCAAGATTAAATTTTGATTATATGTAAAAAAAATTAATGTAAAATTAACAATTCATTTAAAACAAGTGTTGCAGTGTAGGTTAGTACGTGCCACTCAACTTAGAAATTATGCTCTAAAAAATTAATAAATATATAACTTGTCCACGCTAATTTAATAGTGGTTAATAAGAAAATTGAATCTTATAGTCTTTCTTTCTTTCGAGGAACTGATAAGGATCACATAATTGTGGTAGGTAGTAACCACTAGTAAGTCTACACATTTACAATTTTGAACCTACATAAGTGGTGAGGAAAATATAATAATGGTGGGAAGTAACTCTTGATAAGTATATTTACATATTATTTCCATCCATTTTTTTTATGCAAAGACTTGTTTAAATTATGATGGGAAGTAACTAATGATAAATATTGTATTTTCATTTTTAAGGAATTTAATTTTTATGGTTTTCTTGCAAAGCTTAAAGATAAAAAATCACCACACAAATATTTAAAAATCATAGATGAATATCTCAACCATATCCAAATATTAAGGAAAAAACATATGATGCAGTTATTTATATGAAGTATATTGTTTCATTTATAGCTACCTAACTAGTCTTCAACTTTAAAGAAAAAAACTAGATTGGTTATATATATATATAAGCCAATATTATTTTTGTTAATATATATATATATATTAACAAAAATAATATTGGCTTATATATATATATATATATATATATATATATATATATATATATATATTAACAAAAATAATATTGGCTAAAGATGAAACTATGCTTTCTTGTGATAAAACAAAAATAATATTGGTTGAGAACGATTAAACACTATGTGAAAATAAAAGAAAACACCATAAAATAATTCAAAGAGTATGTTTTTTGGTGATAAAACTTCTAAAAAACACATATGTGGAAATAAACGAAAACACCATACAATAATTCAAAGAGTATGATTTTTTGGTGATAAAACCTCTAAAAATCCCATAAGTGAAAATACAAAAAAAAAATCGTACAATAATTCAAAGAGTATGCCTTTTTTGTGATAAAACGTCTAAAAATCCCATATGTGAAAATAAAATAAAACACCATACAATAATTCAAAGCGTATGTTTTTTTTGTAATAAACGTCTAAAAGTCCCATATATGTGAAAATAAAATAAAATATAATAAAATAATTCATGTTGCTTAAAAGAGTACAGATTTATACATTGGTCCTCCTCTCTATTCGCAGTCTTTGGTGAGTAGTGAATTTGTGATATCATAGAATTCAAATAATGGTCCTGGTCCCATATCTCGACTTTAGCTTGAAATAATTGAAACCTTACAGTTTCTCGAATTTAACTTCAAATAATACAAACTTTCCAGTTTTAATATCCCATGACATTTATTAAAAAGAAATAATATGTTTTTCGTTTTCCAAGAACTTTAGGAGCTCAGTTTTAATATCCCATGACATTTATTGAAATAAATTAATGCTTTTTTCCTTTACTAGGCACTTTAGGAGCTCGTGATCAGTGTCATCCAACTCCTCGAATGATATCAATTGTTGTTCCACATCATACAGTACCTTCATCTTTTCACATGAGCTAACATAGAGATATTGAGGTTTGGCCAGAGGACAAAGCCTTGCTATTCCTCTCAATTCCAAACACTGCACCAAGTATAGATATTGATGGTTTGGGAAAACACATGTGTGAAACAATACCTCGGACATTTATGTGTGCCAATAGTAACAACTTGAGCTTAGGTATGCATTTTTCATCGGAGAATTCCAATTCTCCCCCATCCTTTTCAAATGGAAGTTCCCGCAATAGATAATCTTTGATAATCTTTGAATGCAAAACAATATCTTCCTTCTCTGTCGAGGAAACTATAACAGTGATAAACTAGATCGGGAATAAAGGGATATACACTGATTGGCTAGATAAATGAATGGAAATTAAATTGGAATTCAGAACAATATCCTCCAAGTTTGTACGGAAACTACAACAAAGTAGAATGAATCAGTGGCACGGTTCCGTCCATATGGTGAAAAGAAAACAAAGTCATCTCTATAAATTGTTGAGGTTGGAAACTTGACAAGTCTGTGTATTCCAATAATCGCATAACAATATTTGGGGTAATTTTGGCGTTTGAAGTTGAAATTCAATTGATATCAATTTATTGACTTGGGCGATTTGACAAATTTGTTAGAACACGTGGAAAACTTCAAGGATGGGACACATGTTCAATATTGCGTCGAGGACGACGAATCTTAAACATTGTTACCAAGAGCAACCTCACTATAAAATTCCTATCGACATAACTATTGTCTTCGCAAAAAGATAGGATAATTAGATAAGAGTCAAAATGTTTAGATAACATGATAGCATTCAAACTGCTTATATAGCATGATGGCATAATATTCCATCCATCTTGGAGCTTAATATAGGCTATTTTAATTATTAATAATTGTAATTATTCTTCGAAGGTGGCTTCCATCCTCAACCCCTCTCCATAATTTTTTTATTTGTGACTTGGCGGGGACTAAACCCCATGTAAACCAATTGGTCTATGTCTTATGGGTTATTAACCCAATATCACTCAATATCAAATGGCGATCTAGAAATCATCAAGGGAATTATGAGGTGCTACAAATCTAAATACAATTAATCACCATGCATATCACTCTTAATTCTCACTCACTAGCATATCCATGGCTTTTTACACTATTAGTTTACTTTCATAAAAAAATAAATTTAGATATTTGCTTAAAAATATAAATATTAAAAATTATGTAATAAAAAAATAAAATTTTTAATTTTATAAAATTAAAAGGTTTTAAAAAATAATAAAAATATTTTTATATTTATTTTTCCATGAGTATAAATAAAATAACTATCCATTCTTCTTCTAAGAATTTATAAGATGTATCGGTTGTAAGTTTATATAATTTAAATGCATATTTTAATTTTAAACATGTGAAAATAATAATTTATAATTAATATTAACTGTGAGAGTTCCGAAGCATATTGATAGCCTTATAATATACAAGTACTATTTTTCCATTTTAAGAAACATGTGACTGCCACCTCGCAAGTTAAAAAAAGGAAAAATAACTTGAAAAACAAAGCACGTATTACGAACGGTGATCTATAAAAACAGATATATAACGACATAAAGACAAAGCACATATAGCGTAACATTTGTTGTTGCAATGAATATGATGGTTCGAAAGGAAATCTTTATTGTGAGAAAACTGATGGAGAGGAGACTAACTTATTTCATTGTGCCTAAAGTAAATAATGTTCTCCACATGAAGATATCGTGTGAATTCTCTTGGTGGGTAAGTTAGCCCACACTCTTCTCACTAACAAACACTTTAGAGTTTCAATGGAAGCGATGAATAACTTTTACTTCAATTAGGAAACACTTGTGGATTGTCTATATGAAGCTTCTCCTTATTCCGGAAGAATAAGAGGAGAATGGAGGAATGTTCTCTTTATTCCTCATCTATTCAGCTTTCTCTCTCATAGAATAATTAGTGCTTAAAAGATTAGGTTGAAGAAATTGTTGTTGGAAATCTATATGTATTTCCATGTGAGATATTGATGCCAAATAATAACAACACTTGTATCCCCTTGCCACATTGTATTGTATGTGAAGAAGCGAAGCAGGAAACGAGGAGAGTGCAAAGGATGAAGAGGAGATAAGTGTGAGATGTATTGATAAGACTCTTATTTCAAATTATTTGATTCAATGTATAGTAACCCTAGTGAAAATTCCATGTAATAAAAGTTAATAAAGTCAAAATAATAACCATTGTAGGACATGTATTCCAAGATAAATGTTGTGCAAAACATCCTAGTGTGGATGTTCATATGGTTTATTATGACTATGGAAATAGGCAAAGGAAATGGCTAAGGATTTGGTAAGGCAAAGTGGCATTTATTGGAATTTATTTATGAAAATAATAGAAAATAGGAGAAAAGGGAAGCGAAAGGTCATAAGTTGCATGTGAGGAGGAAAATAATGGAAAATTGAAGAAAATAAAGGCCGCATTAATAAAAAGGCTTTTGAGAATTAGTTCATAGACTTTTGTCAGTTCAGTTTTGGAGCTCTCATTCTATTCTCTCTCTCATAATCTTGGACACTTAGAGTTTTCTTGGAGAGCTCTTGGAGGAGTGTGGTATACTTGAAATTTTGGAGAAAGAAGGCAAAGGAAGAGCAAGAAAATACAATAGTAAATCGAGAACAACAGATACAACAGGTTTTGTGTGCGGGTATGAGCTACATGTATGTTTTTCTCACTAGTTTTGGCATGCATGGCACATGCATGTGGTTTCTTCGTCATGATATGTCATTGGCATGGAGGATTTCCTCGATTGACAATGGATTTTTCTAGTAGTATAGGTTAGACTTATTCATTGACATTTATGTGGGAATTACTCAAGAGCTTGCAAGCATAAGAAAAAATAGAAATATATACTTGATGTCTAACTTCATTTGACTAATGATGTAGAGAAAATAGAAAAGGTTTATGATTACACACCTAGTAGTATAGGTTAGACTTATTCATTGACATTTATGTGGGAATTAATCAAGAGCTTGCAAGCGGAAGAAAAAATAGAAATAGATACTTGATTTCTAACTTCAATTGACTAATGATGTAAAGAAAATAGAAAAAGTGACCCTTAGAGTGAACTAACATGTTATTGAAGTCGAATAATACTTAAAGCTCTCAAGAATATTCACACGAGTAATCCCAATTTCGAAGAGGTGTTTCCTTTTTGAAATTTGTTTACATAAAATTATTTATCAACTTATTTCTATTATCATAAAGGTTATTCTTGGGATCATTGAGCTTACAAGTAATGCCAATTTGGAAATTGTATTTCCTTTCTTAAATTTGTTGTTTACCTAAAATTATTTATCAGCTTATTTTCATTTTTTTTTATTTTTCATATTTTCAAGCTATTTAGTTCATCCATGTAGATTGAGTGTGTTCTAAGATTGGTCCATTTGAGTAAAGTTTTATTAGAAAAGGTTCTAAATTGTTGATGCTTTTTTGGATAGTTTTTAATGATATTTTAATATGCATTTTCAAATAAATCAATATGAATAGATGTTAACTTTGAAACTTGCATGTACCAAGAGCGATGACATGCCTCTTGATATAAAAAATTCCTTAAATTTTTGCAATATAAAAATGGTATACATCTCCTATGATTGATCCCTCTAAATTCATGATAAATTCAAATTTAAGAGGGATCTATATTGGTATACTGGTTAAAACAATGTCATTATAATACTTAATGGAAAACATTATTTTAACTCTTTCATTCAAGAAAAACCACTTTCAAGAAAAATGATTATATATGTTACTTTAATTAAAGCCATGCTATTAATTTTGAAAATTAATCATTTTAAAAATTGAAGAATGTAAATTTTAATTTATGTACCCTAGCTTTTCAAGAATATGAATATTATATATGAAATATCAATTTTATGGAATTGGAATTAATTGTTTTTTTATTAATTAAAATTATTTATTTCATAATAATCATCACATTCAGCAATATGAATTATAAATTGACATCCGTTAATTTACAACATGACCTTAAAATAGGTGGCAAAAAAATGTAAAAAAACCTTAAGGTTGTTGTCAAAAAATTCTTTAACTATTGTCATATTTCATATATATATATAATTTATTTTGTTAAAATAAATTAAACTATAAAAAAATTGAAAATCAAAACCCTTATCAACCCATTCAAACTATAATATTAACATTTTTCTTTTCAATTTTAATTTAAATTTTAAAAAAAAACCACTTTCCTCTTTCATTACTATGAATCAGCCTCCAAACATCTATTCTATAAATGAAAAAAAATTTCACCCAAAATAAATATTTTCAAATGAATTTATGATAAGGTACTTTGTTATTGTGAATTATTCCCACTAAAAATTACTTGAGAAAGTTTACTTTATTATTGTAAATTAGTCTACTTGATTGAAAAATGATTCAATTATTTTTAACTTTGCCTGAATTTTTCTTATTTATAATTAATTTATTTAATCTTAATTTAGTTTTTAAGAACTCCTAATCAACATTCACCACCATTAAACTAATTAATTTTTATTTGCAATTAAATTATTTAATTATAATTTAGTTTTTAAAAACTGGTAATCAACAATCACCATAGTTAAACTAATCAAACTAGTGTATATTGGGATCTATTTAAAAAACATTAACCAAAATATGAAACAAATATAATAAAACTAACAAAATAATGTTCATTTCTATTCTACTGGGTTTTAGATTTTTGAAACTCACTATGACTTTATTGAGATTTAATATAGGTTGGGAAAACAATCTACATTTCCATCCTTAAGTTTGTTGGTGTTGAGATATGAACAAATATTCAAACCCTTTTCCCACATAAATTATCAACTCGTGGTCGTTAGTTATTTCAAGACTAACGCACACAGTATATGCAAGAGCAATCACATAACCTGCTATTGAATCATAGGCTTTAATTAATGAACAAGCAAACTACTGTAACAACAATTAAAATGGATTGCAGAATTAAAAAGGTATTCACAGTAATTGCAGAGTTATACTAAAACAGTAGTTACAAAACCAAACTAAAATGTAACACCAACAAAAGAAAGATAACGCAGCACCTGATCATAAGAGTGGGCCCAACTCTCTGATCAGGGTTGCGGAAAACTCACAACTTACAGGTGAAACAAAAAAATATTGTGCATTCAATTAATTGGAAAGATATTTCTGTTACAAAATCTGTATATTCTTTCTTAACCCTGATTCACAGCCCGGAGGCCCTCTTTATACCACTGTTCAGGAAATCGTAGATTTCCTTTAACAACTAAATATTTACAACTATACAATTCGTTACAACAACAACCTAGTTGCCAAAAGGAAACCATGAAAAATCCTAAAATATTTCTGGGGTGAAACAGAGTCTGTTGCGTTGTAGTAGCAGGTAAAGATAGCGCTAGAAATTAGGAGTTGCTCCATGGCTTACAGCTGTAATCCCCTTTCTTTTACGAAATCTGTAAAAATATCGGAGTTAATACTTGCAAAGGTAAAACCTCCATGAATATTACTTCATTAGTCAAATATTCCATGTGAGATAGTGGAAAGGGGTTTACCTCATGTATTTTAGAATAATTAATGATGCAAAGAGATAGAAAGGTGGGTGAAAATGGGAGAGAAAAGTATACAAATCTAGTACCCAACATCTCCCCCCAACTGCTCTATATGAATGTCCTCATGCAGCTCGTCGCCTCCTCAAATCTGGATTGGACTGACTGTGACTGGCATGAAGCTATGTGAGATCATATTCTTTGGCCATTTCTGTCCCAGGGGGTTTATACCTTCTATCAGAACAACATCCTTCCACCAGTCTGGGTCAACGTTGTATGCAGGAGTATATTTCTCGGCTAACAACCAAATAAGGGGAAACTGAAACCTCAGACCCATCCACCTGACCCCACAAGTTTGAATGCATGCCACAAAACGTGGCATCCTTTCTAGTGCCCGTGCAAAGTTAGGTGCTCCAAATGGTTCTCGACCTCTAACGGCTGAAGATGACAACATCCACCTCCTCTGAAAACTATCCAGCGCTTCCTTACGGAAAGTTGTAATCTTCCTGAAACAGAGGTCAGTAAACCATTTCTGGGTTATCAACATGTGTCCTTTATGCCCCTTAATCTGTAGAAAGGTAAAATGCTTGTTATAAATATTTTCTGACTAGCCATGCTCCTTCCTCATCATTAGCGGCCTTGTGACCTGGTTTTCCTCAAACGTATCATGGGCCTTTCTCCATTTAATCTGATTAATGGTGTAGGAGGCAAAAGCTCATAAATAAATATCCCCCATGAATGGAATGGGGTTAAAGGACTGATCCTGCCTCAAGAAGTAACAATGCATGTAGAGCTCGCACATTAAGTGTTGTCCTATGATATCATGAATTTTCAAGGTACAAAGAAACTGGATGGGATCCTCAATCTCATGCCAAATTTCTTTATATATACTCTCATGAAAAAAGAAAAGAAATTGTTCATGAAGGAATAAGGCAGAGCTATGTGCAAGAGGTCTACGGGCCACTACCTGCTACACCAGAGAAAACATCTTCTCCTTATCGGATTGTAGTAGTTGCACTTGTTATTATGTTAAGTCCCTATATTAATAGTGTAGCCCCTTATTATGTTAGTGTAGCCCCCCTTATTATTATTATTGTACCCCTGTAACCCCCATTTTGCTATTATTGTGCCCTTAAATTATTATTGTTAGGTCGGCTAGGATTACATTATGGCCCCATGGACTCCTATATATAGAAAGGAGGTTTTGTAAATTGTATCATCCAAGAATTGTTCATTTATGTAATGTATTGGAGGTTGCCCCCTCGAAGTGGCTCATTTATAATGCGTTGTTATCTCTTTTCTTCTCTTTTTGGAGCTGGTTACACAACATTTGGTATCAGAGCTTGGGATTCTAGGGTTTCGCTGCTCCAAACAGGTCATCGTGGCATTTTTGGCTATAACTTTTTTTCTACGAAGTTTCGAAGCTGAAATTTTTAGGGTGCGAAGCTGAAATACGGAGAATAGTTTTAAAAAATTCAGATCTTGGATTCGCAACATTTTCGGAGATATCATCGTGGAAGTTAGGTCTTTTTCAAGCTCCTAAACGGTCATCGTGGCATTTTAAGCTATAAATTTTTTCTACGAAGGTTCGGAATCTGAAATTCATATGGTGCGAAGCTGAAATCCTTAGGAAATGTTTGAAAAAATTTAAGAGCTTGGTTCGCAAAATTTTGGAGATATGATCTTTGGAAGGTAGTGCTTTTTCGGGTCCTGATTGCATCTCAAAGAGGTGATCGTGGGAAAAGTTCAATAACTCTCTCTCTGGGCATCGGATTGGAGTGCCGTAAAAAGTGGTCGCAAGTACACAGACTGTAGTTTATTGGCTATCAATTTCAGAGACAAAGGATGAAAGAGTGACACGTGACAAGTCGTACAAGTTCGCTCTACTGAACCAGTCCATAATTAGGTCATTTTCGGAGATTGGACACAACTTTGTCTTGGAGAATCCAAATTAGATCAGACCTGTGGCATTAGAAATATAATTTAGAGGGCTACATCAGTACTGAAATTCAGATATCGAAGTTCTGCAATCACAGAGATAATCCAATTTTAATATCGAGCTCTTCAAACGCAAGAAAAAGGTGTGTATTTTTCTGAATTGCATAAGTCTTGTTTGAAGAATCAAGTTGAATTGATTCCAAGCGAATATTTTGTCAGTAATGGGTTCTATTATGCCTCCAAAAAATAATTCCATACCCATTAATCCCTCAAAAATCTATACTATGACGCATGAAGAGGAAGAGTTGCAGTATGAGATATCAAAATTATGGTACCAAGTGCAACAAGTTTCGATCGTACGAAGAGCAATTGAAGATGAAATAGATGGTTTAAAATAAAAAATGGAGCCTAAGTTGGATGGTTTGAAGGATCAAATAATAGCTAATATGGATGATAAATTAGTGGAAGATCACAGCGAGCATCAACAACAAGTTCTCCAACTCTCAAAGGATAACCCAACTTTGGTGCAGAATCTAATGAAACAACAGGAAGATCAACATCACATCGAAAGAAGTTATGAAGCAGTCATAGAAACAAGAAATCGACAAGTACGATCAATTTCAGAGTATCTCGGCAAGTGGAAGAACTTTCTTGTAGAAGATTCCACATGGGACGATGAGAATTTTATACAAAAGCATCAAGAAATAATCAAGCGTTGAGGACAACACTTGTTTGAAGGAGAGGGGCATGTTAAGTCCCTATATTAATAGTGTAGCCCCTTATTATGTTAGTGTAGCCCCCCTTATTGTTATTATTGTACCCCTGTAACCCCCATTTTTCTATTATTGTGCCCTTAAATTATTATTGTTAGGTCGGCTAGGATTACATTGTGGCCCACTAGGATTACATTATGGCCCCATGGACTTCTATATATAGAAAGGAGGTTTTGTAAATTGTATCATCCAAGAATTGTTCATTTATGTAATGTATTGGAGGTTTCCCCCTCGAAGAGGCTCATTTCTAATGCGTTGATATCTCTTTTCTTCCTTTTTGGAGCTGGTTACACAACATATTACAGCTCTTCTATCTTGGCCTTTTGTTTTGCTTGCCTCTACTGCGCCTTATCCAACTGGTCTATGTATATTGTAACGATCCCGACAGCCTGCTCTCGGACCCATATTTTCTCCTTCTTATGTCCATTCATAGCAGACTGCCATCTCTATATTTCAGCAGCGAGGAAGAATTCCTGGCCTTCAAACAACTGCTCGATCAGACCAGTATATGTAGCTATGGAGGAGACCTCAATTTTTTGCTTTACTGCCTTCCACTTGTAGACCTTTACCTTCTTCTTCAACTGGGAAACTTGCCTCTTCAACTCCCAAACTTCCTTCTTCAATCTCATAGTTTCATTGAACTGTAGGTGATACCTCTTCTTGAGAGGTAATCTTCTTTTCTCACACTGTTCAATCCATTCATGTTTGACAATGAATTCATTTTCTGGGCTTGTAACAAGCTCAGGAGGCAGTGGAATGTTGTCAGTATTATCCACTGGTTTTTATGTTATGTCTTTTTGGCTAGGCTCCTTATCTTCAGGGGCGTCCTCCTCTATATTTACCTCAAGGAATCCTTCCATTTGGTCAGCACTTCCATCAACCATCCTGTGTTCTGGTGTTTCCACAAGGATTTTGTCTCCCTTGTGAGCCTCTGGGTGCTCCAACTGAGATTCAACAATTACTAGGATGATATTGGCCATGTTCTTCCCTAGGCTGACGAACTTAAGCACTGGTGGAACAAAAATTTCCTCCATTAATCGTTGGGACGAGCGGAATCCCCTCACCCCTCTAGGCATCATAAAATAGAATGGAGAATGGGGAATAGCTTCATGATCCTCATTTCCAGCTTGGGCTAGACTTTCATGCACTACTACTTCAGTCGGGGTCGATGTTGGTTCTTGTGGAACAACGTCGATTCTGAGGATTGTTTCCTTTCTGTCCTCCTGCCCTTTGTGCATTATTTCCTCCTCTGTGGTTGATACTGGTTCTTGTGGGACAATATCGACCTCTCGAGTTATTTCTCCTTTGTATTCCTGTTCTTCATGGATTGCTTCCTCCTCTATGGTCAACACTGGTTCTTGTGGAACAGTGTCGACTTCACAGGTTGACTCTTCCCTATTTCCCTGTTCTAGCTTAATCGGGGGTGGTTCTGGTGTAGCACCCCCACTTATTTCAATATTCATATTTGCTTGGGCAGGTGATGATTTTTCTTGCAAAACAACATCACTTTCCATCCCTATGTCTGATGTTCCTCCTTCCTGTTCTTCATTAACGAAAGTTGATGACTGTATGATAGTCTCAACTTCATGCACTATATCCATAATTCCTTCATCTGTGGGTTCTTCAAGCAAGGATGGTTCTTGTATGGCAGCCTCGACT
Source organism: Pinus albicaulis (assembly GCA_034641835.2). Lineage (NCBI taxonomy): Eukaryota > Viridiplantae > Streptophyta > Pinopsida > Pinales > Pinaceae > Pinus > Pinus albicaulis. The sequence continues at coordinate 954,134,399 of CM076584.1, read as the reverse complement.
GTATCACCAATTGCCTCCTCTATTCCCATTTCTTCAGGTTCTTCCTGATCAATCTCCATCTCCATCTCTTTCGGTTCTTTCTGGTCTAATTCCATGTCCTCTGAATGTTCTTCCTCTGCTTAACCAGCCAAAGAGACTGGTTCTTCTTCTCTAGCAGCAATGACAACTTCTATCTCTTCTTTTGATGATTCGCAAAGTTCTGCCCAAGAGACTCGAAATCTGACCATTGCATGCATGACCAGTAAACACATCAATCCATGATTGGAGAGCACTGCCGACATCTGGCGCGAATGCCAAGCAGACTGTGCCATATGCTACAATTTTTTTAATAAAAAGAAAGGCATGTTTAAGGAATGCACCTAAGCCTATGGAAATCGAAGGTGAGTCAAAATTTTAAAGTGGTATTTAAACAAAGTTGTGGCCCATCCTTTGCAGGTTATGTACTTCATTACAAAACCTGCTACTTCGTTCCATGGATATGGTACAGAATTGCACTCATACCCTCTCCCATATGGAATGACACTTTCTCCTACCTGTAAGAACAGTTCGGGTAACTCTGAGAGAGGAACTCTCCGAGAAAACCACCATTGCCCTTGCTGTCTCAGCTCGCTAACTTATGCAATTATTTCTTTTGTGACAGGAATTTCCAATCCTCTGACCCTCAAGCAATTCTTATCCAAATTAAGCACAAACTCCATTGTAATTCCTTTATCAAACCCCTACAATCTATCGAAGTAGATATCCAATCCTGCATCGACAAAAACTTGCCATACCTCTGGATTACTGTGGACCGAGACTGTATTTTCAGGTTCATGTCACACAGCTAGTCCACCCTTACTATGGAGACTATAACAACACTTTAGAACAGCAGACCATTGGACAGAGTGGTGGGTACAAAATTTGGAAAAACAACATGGTGAAAAATGAGGGGTAGTAACAGTAAATATGGATGGTAATTCTCAGGAAACAAGGAAAATGATGAAAAATTATGGTAAGTGCAATGAATGGAATAGTAATTATTTCATATGAGGTGGAAAGGACATGTTGCGGATCCCAATACATACTTAATGATTATACAGAGTATGATAGGGATTGTATGGTGTACCACACTCGGAATTGTAATAATGACTTGTGAAAACATCATTACGTTGTCATTAAATTATGATGGCAACCCCCCCCCCCAACTTAAAAGTTTTCGTCCGCGGCATTAATGTCTTCACATGGAATATTTAATTAAATCTGTAAAATTCAAGTGGAGACGTACCTGGCGGCCTACCTGGATGAAGTGACAGTTGGTAGAATGATGGCGCAGTAATGATACAGATGGAGTAACAACAGTACGAGTAGCATCATCCGAAGTAACAACAGTGCGAGTAACAGCATCCAGAGTAACAACATCTGGAGTAACAGCAATGCGAGTAACAACATCTGGAGTAACAGCAGTGAGAGTAGCAGCATTCGGAGTAACAACTTCTAGAGTAACAGCAATGCGAGTAACAACATCCGAAGTAACAACATCTGGAGTAATAACAGTGTGAGTAACAGCATCCAGAGTAACAGCATCTAGAGTAACATCATGACGAGTAGCAGCATCTGGAGTAAACAACAGTGCAAGTGACAGCATCTGGATTAACAACATTGTGGCTAGCAACAACCAAGGAGTAACAACATCGAGTAGCAGCAGCTGAGTAACAACATCATGAGTAGTAGCAACCGAGTAACAGCATCATGAGTAGCAACAACCGAGTAACATCATCATGAGTAGCAGCAACCGAGTACAACATCATGAGTAGCATAAACCGAGTAACAACATCATGAGTAGCAACAATCAAGTAACAACATCATGAGTAGCAGCAATCGAGTAACAACATCATGAGTAGCCGCTTCCAAGGAGTAACAACATCAATACTTAGAAGAAATTTTTGATCTTTAAAACATTACTCCTTAATAGTAACTCCTACAAAAAGACAACAAAATAAATAGTAACTGTATTTATTCATTTTTTTTTCTTTTTATTATTATTATTATTATTATTACTATTTTATTTTATTTTTTTATTTTTTTTCAACAAGGATGTAGAGGAAGAGTTCTCTGCGTTGATAACCTTCAAACCGTATTTCTCATAGAGATGTTTGATAAAAGCATCCTTGGAGGCTGGGCGGTGGTATAATCTCAGGCGATGTCCATTTGCTATGAATGAAGCATGTGTATCATCAATTGTGACTAGCCTGACTGTTCCATTATCAAATACAGCATCCACCTCGTAAGGTCCCATCCAACGAGTGCAAATATTTCCCTTAAAATCCTTAAAACGGGAGTCATAAAGTAATGCCTAGTATCCCCTATGAAACACCTTGTTTTTGATAAACTTATCGTGCCATTTCATTCTTTGCTGATGAATAACAGTAGTCCTCTGGACAGCCATTGAACGGATTTCATCTAGTTCATTGAGTTGGGCTAATTGGAATTTCTAGGCGTATGACAGATCCAAACCAATCTCAAGAGCTATTCTGAGCATACTGATTTCAAATTCTATTGGAAACAATGGGGATTTCCCATAAACCAACTCAAATGGTGAAAACCCAATTGTGTTCCACCATGTTGTTTTGTACGCCCAGAGAGTTTCAGGAAGCTTCTGAGCCTAATCCCGATGATGGTATGCCATAGTTTTTGTCAAGATATTTTCCATTTTCTTGTTTGTGCTTTCCACTTGTCCATTCGCTTGGGGATGGTATGGAGATTTCACCTTGTGTTTGACCCCATATTTCTGCATAATCTTTTCTATCATGTGTGATGTAAATTGTGCTCCTCCATCTGAAACAATCTCTCTTGGAGTATCGTAACAAGCAAAAATTTCTTCAAATAGAAAAAAAGAAACCACCTACTCTGTTTCTTTTGCAACAAATTTGGCTTCTACCCACTTAGTCACGTAATCTGTATAGACAAAAATGTGAAAATTTTGCTGGGAGGGTGGGTTGAAGAGTCTAACAAATTCGATAGCCCATTTATCAAAAGGTTCCAGGACTACATGTGCCTGCAAAGGCATTTCATCAGCTTGACCAGGCTGCCCCATACGCTGGCAACTATCACACCTCCTGACATAATTCATGTGCATCCTGAAATATAGAAGGCCAGTAATATCCCATTTTTAGCACCTTGTGGCCTATTCTTTTGTCTACAAAATTCCCTCCACAAGGGCCATCATGGGCAACGTTCAATACTTCGTAAATATCATCCTGAGATACACAGCACCGAATCTGCTTATTGGCTCATGTATGAAAGAGGTACCCTGCCATCCAATAGTATCAGGCACTGTGATGAATAATTTTCCGTTGTTCCCTATATGAAAAATGACGAGGCAAATTCCTTGTAAAAATATAGTTAGCAATATCTGCATACCACAGAGGTTTAGTAGAAATTGCAAAAAGATGCTCATCGGGAAGACTATCTTCTATAGGTGTGCATTCGTCATTGTTATCCATTCTAGATATGAAATCAACAACTACATTATCTTTTCTTGGTTTTTCTATTATTGTAATATCAAATTCTTGAAGTAATAGCAACTATCTTGTAATACGACCAGGAGAGATAGTTTTATTCATAAAATACCTTATTTTTGATGATCAGTTTGTACAAAACTGGGATACCCAGTGATGTAATGCCGGAACTTGTTGATAGCATAAATGATAGCCAGGAATTCTTTCTCCGTCACCGTGTAATTTAGTTCAGCAGGAATTAAATTCCTGTTGACATAGTAAATTGCATACGATGTTTTTGCCTACCTTCTGTCCTAAAAAAAATCCTTCTGTTGTCTGAGAAGCATCAACATGTATGTGAAATTGTAATCCCCAAGCAGGTCCTCGAAGGATTGGAGCCATTCAAATCATTCCCTTAATTTTAGTGAAAGATTCTTCACAGTCTTCAGTCCACAATAATTATGCATCTTTTCTTAGCAATTGAAAAAGTGGATGTGTTATTTTTGCAAAATTTTCTATAAAGCGTCTGTAATAACCAGCAAAACCAATAAATCTACGTACCTGTGTGGGTGTCTTTGGTACCGGGAAGTGTAATATTACCTCTACTTTGGCTGGATCAACTCGAATTCCAGCAGCTGAGAGCAAATGTCTCAATACTATTCCTTCTTCCCTCATCATATGGCATTTGACTGTACTCATAGATACATGGGTCAACTTACATATTTTTTAATACTTTCTTCATATTCGCCAATCCCTCTTCAAATGAGTTTCCATATGGAGGAAAATCATCCATATAGATTTCAATGCTCTCATCGACGAAATAAAAAAAGATTCCCAAAATTGCCCTCTAGAAGGTTGCAGGAGCATTACACAGGCCAAATGGGAGGACCTTGTATGGAAAGGTCTCCCATGGGCATGTAAAAGTTGTTTTATCCTAGTCTCCAGGGCTATCTGGATCTGGTCATATCCACTGAATCCATCTAGGAAGGAAAATAATTTCTTCCCAACCAAGGTGTCCAGGACTTGGTCAATGAATGGAAAAGGGGAATGGTCTTTTTGAGTTGCCTTGTTTAGCTCCCTGTAATCTACGCAGATCCGCCACTTACCATTCTTTTTAGGAACAATAACTAGCGGAGATACCCATTGGCTATCCGAGATGGGGTAAATGAAACCTACATCCAATAATTTTTGTAATTCTTCTTTGAAAATGTTCTTTAGAGCAGGATTCATTCTCCGTTTGGCCTATCTCACAGGGCAGCAATCTTCCTTAATATAAATATGATGAGTACATAAGTTAGCAGGGATTCCCTTCATGTCGGTATAATCCCAGGAAAAAGCTTCCTGATGGTATTGAAGGACTTTTAAAAGATGTTTTGTCTGGAATTTAGACAGATTGGGGTTGATATTGAGTGTTTTCCCTGGTTCAATTTCTATCGGAATACTATCATGGGGGGGAGTTACCGGAATGTCTTCAATTTCATCTTCTAGTTCAATGTTTTCTTGTGTCTCATAGCTCATAGAAGATTCTAAAATTTGGCGAGTAGAATTGGAAACAGAATCGGGATCATTAAAAAAAGTGTTAATAGTATCATCCTCGGTTTCTGTTTTGAATTTAAAGGCGTGCCCAATAGTGAGGATTTGTCTAAATTCTTCATTTTCAGGTTCAGGCCCTTGTATTTGTAGAGGTTTTGGACTAGTTAATAACTTTTCAGATGGGTTGGGTTCCGCAGGGGGGTAAAGAGTAAGGTTCTTCGTAACCGTCCCATTTGATATAATCATATGCCCAGATCGACACCCTATGTAGGCATCTGCAGTTGTGAGCCAAGGTATTCCCAAGATCAATGGGTTACCACCAACTAAGGATCGTGTTTGTCATACAAGGAGGTCCACAGGGTAGTGCCATGAATCCACTGAAATAGTCACATCTTCCAATTTCCCTATTGGTTTAATTGTAGACCTATCTACTAGTTCCAAGATAGTAGGGGTTGGCTTAACATTTCCAAGACCTAATGTGTTCATTGTTTTGGAGGTAATAATATTGATGGCAGCGCCCAAATCCACCAATACATTTGGGATTTCAACCCCATTGATTTTTACTATTAGAATTGGGTTTCCTGGGTCTCTATATTTTACAGGCATGGTCTTTCCTAGCATTATTTCTGATAGTCTACCCATCACATGAATGGTTAATAGATCCCTTGGTTTCTTCACAGGTTTCTTAGAACAAAATCTTTGAGATTTTTTGCATATATAGGTACATCCCTCATAGCCTGTAGCACCTGGGTATTTTGACAAAGAGATTTTGAAATTACCCTAGGAAATCAAACTCTACTTGAGGTTTTTGTTTATTCAAGGTCAGTCTTTCAGGATATGGAGGAGAAGTTGGATGACCCTGATTAAGAACAGGTTGGGGAGGTGTCTGATTTGTAATGTTTTGGTCTAGTTTAACCCCAACCATCCTTTGTTCTGGTTCTATAACTTCACTGTCAATATGTTCTATGATAATAGTTGAAGTGGGAGAATTTACTATCCACCCAAATCATAAGTTTATTTCATTAAGTCTTATGGTAGAAATGCTATAAGATGGAAGGTTAAGAGTGTCTGTTTGTTGGACCCCTTTATTATTAGGATTCAGATTGGGCTGGATAGGAAGCCGGGGTCGAAGGGCTGGGTTTCCTGGAGGTACATTAGAGGGTAAATGAAGTTGTTTTTGAGGCATATATTGGGGAAATTGCATGGCAGGAGAGGGCCCACGCCCATTCTGATTCCATGAAAGGTTTAAACTGGCCTGAGGAACCCATTATTGCCAGGGGGTATTGATATTGATACCACATATGTGAGAAAGGTACAAACTAGGGACCCATATTAAAATTATTAAAATACTGAGATGGATCTAGAGGCATACCTGGATCCATAGTTGGTGGTCGAGGTTGCGATGTATTTTTTGGGCCCATGAAGTAAAATTGATCTACTGCATTTTCTTCACTTTCCCCTTGAAAAACTACCTTCAATCCTAGCAAGGAAGGGCACGAGTTAGTCACATGAGTCTGCTTATAAATCGCGTAGGCTTCCACTGTGTTTAATGGGCTTTCTTTCAAAGGATGCTTCTTTCTGCACTGTGGGTAGAATATAGCCATATTTTTCTCCAACTCTATCTGTTTATGTTTTTCTTGCAGTGTCCATCTAGGTAGATAATTTGCTCATGATATCAGTCCTTAATTTATCCAGTAGGTTTCCAATTTATGCCTCTGTAATCCCTCCACTAGAAGTCTTTAATGATCGAATTCCTTGTCCACTCCTTGCATCCCCTCATGAACAATGAATGCATAAGTCAGAGATGGTGTCAAATTCTTATTTTAAAACATCCCCCTTTCCTACTATGTATTTGAATCTTTCCTGATCTCTGCAATATGTATTTGAATCTTTCCACACAATCTTCAATGTTCTCATCCTCCTTTTGTGAAAATTTAAAAATATCCTCCTTGATATCACGGGATTTGCAGTAGTCCTGGTATTTTTACAAAAAGGTTTCTTTCATTTCATCTCATGAAGAAATAGTCCTTCCTCCTAAACTCATGAACCATCGCAGGTTTGTCCCTTTTAGGGTAGCAGGAAATATTTTTAGTTTCTGAGCATCAGAGATATAATCATACCCTCGACAGACACTTTCAAATTCAAAGAGGAATGTATTAGGGTCTTCAGAAGAAAGCCCGTGAAAATTAAGTAGAGACGTTAAAGGAATGGGCTTCATCGGTGCATCACCTATAATGTTTCCAATTGGAAAATCAATAGAAGAACTTGCAGGTGCCATAAATATTCTCCAATACTCACCTGGGATTTCAACTGGTTCTATGACTGGTACTTGGGGTAATTCAACTGTAGGAGGTTTCAACACACTCCGCTGGTCCCTTAGTGACGCAAAATCCGTCAGGAAATCTCTTTCCAAATCGGAATTGCTTAGTTTAGCTACAGGAGGCTTTACAGCACTCCCTTGGTCTTGTGAATGGAAAATTTTAGGGGCTAATATTTGTAGGTGGGCTAATTTTCCATGCCTTTTCCAAAAAAAAGATTCCCCAATTCCCATTTTTTTTTTAAATTGATTCGCCCAAATTTTATAGTATAAAAATATTGTACCCTAAAAATCGCCAAAAATTTATATATAATAATATAAAATGATTACAAAACTAAATATTTTTACCAAAATAACATCAAAAATTTTACAGTTCACAGATTGGGGACTACTAAGATTTGCCAAGTTTTTAAACTTTAAGATAAACGTCCATCCTTAAAATTTTCCCTGGTCTCGTGGTGACAAAAACCCTTTCGGAGGTTCTTCTTCCCAATTGGAATTTCTCAGTTATTCTGACCCTCTACTTGATATTTCTTCCCCTTCTGCTAACAGCAGGGATGTCTCCTCCACTGATACCTTATTTATTGCTTCTTCTGTCATCGAAATAACTTCCTCAAGTACTATGCATGTCACTGGTTGTTCAACCGACTGCCCTTCAGACTTCATTTGAACCCTTACCCTAACAACAATGTGAGATGATGCTTCATATTTGTCCTTTTTGATGATCTCTTGCATATACGTCTTCCTCCCCAGATCCTTTCCTTTATTTTGGGGTCTTCCTTTGCCCCTCTTATTCGGATCTTTGTTCATACAATTGGTGAGAATAATTCATCAAAATAGCAAAAATGCTTAGGACCCAGAGCAGGACTGATAGCTTCCTCCCTGAGATGAGAGAGTAGGTTCAAACATAAAATCAAATAAACTAAAAAGAAAATTGAAGTTCAGGACATGAAGTAGGGTAATCAAATTCCCTCCCTAGGACGAGAAGTTGGCCCCTTTCAGAAAAATAATCAAAAAGCAGAAAAGTTGAAAACTATGCTCAGGACTTATAGGAGGGTAGCAAATACCCTCCCTAAGACAAGATATCGGTCTTAATGAAAAATCAAAGAAAGGAAAAACAACTCACTATGCTCAGGACTTAGAGTAGGGTAATGGATGCCCTCCCCAAGATGAGAGATCAATTTTAAAGAAAACAATAAAAATAAAAAAAACACAGAACACTATGGTCAGGACTTGAAGTAGGGCAATAAATTCCCTCCCCAAGACGAGAGATCGACCCTTAGATCAATTGCAGATCATGTTCTTGCACCTTGTTAGCCTTCCCTGACAACGGTGCCAAAATTTTGGTGTCTAGATGTGAAAAAATATTCAAACCCTTTTCCCACATAAATTATCAACCTGGGGGCATTAGTTATTTCAAGACTAACACACACAGTATATGCAAGAGCAATCACATAACCTGCTATTGAATCACATGCTTTAATTAATGAACCAGAAAACTACTGTAACAATAATTAAAATGGATTGCAGAATTAAAAAGGTATTCACAGCAATTGTAGAGTTATACTGAAACAACAGTTACAAAACCAAACTAAAATGTAACACCAAAAAAAGAAAGATAATGCAGCACCTGATCAGAAGAGTGGGCCCAAATATCTAATCAGGGATGCGGCAAACTCAAAACTTATAGGTGAAACAACAAAATATTGTGCATTCAATTAATTGGAAAGATACTTCTGTTAGAAAATATGTATATTCTTGCTTAACCCCGATTCACAGCCTGGAGGCCCTCTTTATACCACTATTCAGGAAATCATAGATTTCCTTTAAGAACTAAATATTTACAATTATACAATTTGTTACAACAGCAACCTAGTTGCCAAAAGGAAACCATGAAAAAGCCTAAAATATTGCTGGGGTGAAATGGAGTCTGTTGCACTGTAGCAGCAGGTAAAGATAGCACTGGAAATTAGGAGTTGCTCCATGGCTTACAGCTGTAATCCCCTTGCTTTTACCAAATCTGTAAAAATATCGGAGTTAATACTTGCAAAGGTAAAACCTCCATTAATATTACTCCATTAATCAAATATTCCATGTAATATAGTGGAAAGGGGTTTACCTCATGTATTTTAGAATAATTAATGATGCAAGGAGATAGAAAGGTGGGCGAAAATGGGAGAGAAAAGTATACAAATCTAGTACCCAACAAAGTTCTCATCTAATTATTAAGTTTATCATGAAACAAAATGATGAATATGCCCAACTAAAGTATGATTTCTTGAAATCATATCAATCAGAAGCGAGCCCTCAAGTATGATTTATTGAAATCATATCAATCAGAAGCCAACCCTTGTTCAGTAATATGAGAAGATGAACCAGAGAAATTTTTGTGATGTGAGATAGACTCTAGAGTAACCCAAACCAAAATTTGAATTATAAGAAGAAAATACAGATTCAAATCAAGTAATGTTGATTCAGATAAGATGAATGCTATACTCTGCAACCAAGTCATTTGGAAAGGATTGTGAAAAAATGGAAATGGGTTATAGGAAGAGCTTATATATATGAATCAAGGATTTGAAAAATATAATTATCAATTTGTGCTCTGATATTATGTTATGGGATATTGAATAAAAAAAAGAATCATTATTTTGTTAATTCTTTGCAGATTTTGTTTCATACACTTTCACAACCATCTGGGATTTCCCAAAAACAGTTTATACATTTTCCTAATAGCTGTATAAAAAGATAAAAAACACATTGTTGAGTAAGAAGCATCTTGACAGGTGCAGAGGACCTCTAAGAACTCAACTTAGTTTCTGTGTTGAAGCTGAGGGATAGATTCAACACTGGAAGAGACAACTCCAGGCACACTGGATTGACTCCTAACACAACCCTACACATAGTACTAAATGTAAATCGTTGCAAAATATTATGCAAATCCAACACACTGTCTTTCTCACTAGCATGTTGTAAATCAGAAACAAGTCGATATGTGTGTTTTCCACGACTTCATAAAAAACTTACTTAGAGAGAGGGATTGACAACCTTTAGCTGCACATTCCAGGCATGACTATAGCAAATGAATATCCCCTTTCCCAACAGATATTGGAGAATGTTTTCTCTTTTGATTGAAAGCAACAACAAATGTAAATAAATCGGCGTCGGAGTTATATAAATTCAAATCTTAGGTTTCAGCAAGTTTTCAAATTCAATTCTGAAATTCAATTAATTATATATACAGAGAAGAGTTGTCGAAATCGTATAGAAGGAGCTGCTAGCAGACGATAACGGCAAGCTGCTAGCGGACGAAGATGGAGTTGCTAAAGAGAGCAATGTCTGTTGATAAGATGGGGCCCATGGGTCGGTGGAGTAGTCTGCCAGAGGATCTTTCTGGTGATAAGTCGATGCGTAACCCGAGGGAAAAAATGTGGACTCGTTAGCTTACTCCATTTTTTAATACATCTGATAGGTTGACGGGCATTTGTTGGACACAGTCACATGGAATCCATGATTTGCAGTAGGTGGTTAGCCATATTGCTTTAGGGCCATCGAAAGGTATCTTAACGTCATCATTTTCGCATGCTTTTAGAAATTTTAAATTTATATGATGTCTTCTTTTTTTCATGATATTGATCATGTCATTGTTAAAGTCCATAACGACAAGGAATAGTTGTTCTCGTTGCAAATTGGTCAATCAATTATAGTAGGTTTTATTAATTTCCATCCTACATTATGGCAACTAATAGTGTTCTTTATCAATATTGATTCATCTTTATCCATCAAACCAAAAAAAATTGACATTTTGAATCTTTATACTTGATCAAGAAGGTTATGTTTAAAATTGCAATCTTCAAAAGTGATGTTTTGATAATAAATTAAGTTTTCATCAATAAAGTTTTGATTAAAAAAAACCCTCTTCAATAATAACTAAGTTAATTTTTTTACATATTTATGATAAAAAAAAAACAAAATAACCATAACATAGAAATGACTTATTAAATCCTTAATCTTATTGTTCCTTTATGATAATATATTTTTAATTTGAAACCCTATTTTTTATATTAAAATTTTTCAATAACCAAATTAACCATAAGAATAAGATTAAAATTAATAGTCAAAGATTAAAAGTATTTGATTGTAAGTTTTGTTCAAACAAATTATGCACAGTTGACCATGCAATGGGGCCTACTTTCGCAATCTTGATATAATTTTAAACTTAAAATAAATTAGAAGAATGACTCCTTGATTTTAAATTAAAAACCTCTTTGAGGCAGAGTAGAGGAGAAGTAAATGAGCTTTACATCATAGAATGACTTGTTGTAGGTTGGGTTAGGTAAATCATGATATTGGTTGATTTTGGACTTAAATATGCCATAAAGCAGTAATATTTACATTATATAATGATTTTTTATAGATCAAATGTTGTTGATGTCTTTGGGAAAAAGCTACAACTAGTATTTGCACCAAAAGCATGCAAAGACATGCCTATAGAAATGTAAATTAATGTAAAGTGGGGCAAAGGTAGCATTGCAAGAAACAGGGATGTGCATGTGGAAGGTGCCAAGAATTAGTGGGCGAGGGGTACAAGGAATGGGAAGGAATTCGTAAAATAGAGGGTTGTGTGTGAAAAAAAAGGACAGTAATCATATTAAATTGTTTTAGTTGACAAGTACCTTTGCTAATAGAATGGAATTTGTCTTACATGTGGTAGATGCTACAGGCGGGATCTACTCAATGTAACTTAACCAAGATTTGCACCTGAAATCATTTATTGATATATGTCACATCATTGTGTGAAAATTATGTGTAATGTTTGTTTCTGAAAACTTTGGTTGCTTTGGATAACATGTAGTTATGGTAGGGTTTGAAATTTTCAATTTGAATTTGATGTATTTTATGTATTTGGTGGGGTAGACTCTATCTGTTAGATGTTTTGGAAGGTTTTATTGTATTGTTTTGGGTCAGAATTGTTGATAGGGATTTAATATAATTTCAAATTTCAAAAAAAATTACCAAAATTCGACCAAAATTTAAAATTTAATATAATAATTTTTTATTTAAATTAAATTTTTAAATGAATTCAAAATATTTAAAATATCTTCACAATTCCCTATTGAATTTTTTGGCTTGAAAAGTGCCACTTAGAAGATTTAGATTCGGTGATGAATAGAAAATTAGTCATGACCAGGGTGTTGCAGGGTCGGTAGGATAGTTCTTTCCCGCGATGGGCATGGGACCTTGGCACCACAGTACTTGATAGTTTAGCTACCCTTGGGAGTGAGTTGGGTTCGACATGGGGAGATTATTTTGACCTTCCATTGGATTTTAGTAATTCTTCATTGGTGTGGGGAAATTTTTTGGCATGGAAGGATAATCAGTAGGGGGAGTTCAAGGGAAGCTCGTTTAGTGAAGGATTTAGTTCCACAGGAGTTGGATTGTATCTTCAGGTGCCCAGCCTTGGAGTAGATGATATGGATGACTTAGTAGAGCAGCTTCACGTGGAGACAAACATGACTCTGTATGATTATGATGCTCTATTTACTAATGGTCTGTGGAGGGCTTTGGGTGCCTATACTAGGTTGGACAATGAGTGGAGAAACGGATGCCTCAAGCTGATCAGGATGGCTTGGGATCCTCAAAATACAAGGCATAGATCTGGGATGGTAGGGTGGTACATTTGGGACCTTGGTATTGTGTGCAAAGATTGTTGGGGTCAATTGATCGAGAGTGTGCTTGTTCAGGCATTGCTTGAGGAAAAGCAACTTTTGGTGAGGAGGACTGTAATGTCCCCAATTGAATTAATTTTTCTATTTTGATTAATAATAGCCTAAGGTAGTTTTTGCGAAAAGGGAATGTAGGAGAAATGAAATTATTTGCACGTTAGTGGAATGTGGGGGCCACTCACCCACATGAAATACGCACTATGGGACAAAGGAATTCGAATTCCTTTGGGAAAATTCAAATTTGGGGAGGCACCCATCAGTATGCATGGCTAGAAATTATAAAAGGAAGGAATGGAGGAGCCATTTGGATCTTTTTCCTATCGAAGAAATCGAATTTCCTTAGCTGCTTAGCTAAGCCAACATTGTGTTTTTCAGCACAAGAGTTTCCCAATGAGCGAATCTCAACCTTTCTTTGGTGGACTTCGAGTGCCACCCAAGGAAGGTATTTCCTTGCCTTAAGACCGGAGGAGTGAGTACATACAGGTTTTGCGCTTTTCTGGAGATATTGGGATGCAATCTAGAGTTTCTATTGCGCAGTGGTTGGAGCCATCTTGCTATTGTGCAGTGGAGTTGCTGGAAGATTCACCGGATGAGCTACAGGAGTGATTGAGGACCCATTTTTGGAGTGTAGCAGTAGTAGCAGCCTTTACGCAGTTCTCAACCAATATACACAAATACTGTGTAAGCACTTCCCTAGACTATGCAGTGATTAGAGGAGGGTATGGGTTTTCCCCATGGTATTCTTCATAATCAAGGCCACATCATGGAGAGGCAAGAATCCCTCCACCAAAACCAGAAACATTTGTAAGTCTGGATGGATAGTTTTGAGGGGTGGATAGCCCTCATGGAGTCCCACATCCATGAGGCATTTCATCGATCGACTGAAGGAGAAAATACTACACATGGTCCTAATGTTGATGGGAGAGAATGAAGAAAGTTGGTTGTATTTTGGTCTTTTCTCAGTTTTGTGTTTATTAGACTCTTAACATAATATCCTCTAGTTTTTCTTTGATAATCTCAAGCTTTTTTATGTACTTATTGGCTAACAAATCTTGTAGGAATGTGGCCTTAATTTACTAGTAGTTGCTCTCCTCAAGATGTAATCATTATGTGAATTAATAAAAAATGTTAATTTAAAAAAATAAAATAAAAATTATTTTTTTTATTAAAAAATTAATATTATTAAACTAATTAAATTTTAATGAGCTTTATGAAAAGAAAAAAAAATTGGAAACTATATAATAGTGTAAATATCCTTAGTATATCAAAAATCCAAAATTTATTTCCAAAACTTTTTAATCATAAAACAACATACTAAAATTAATTAATTATTTTCCATATTTATTTGTTCAGCCTTCGAATAAATCACTATAATAATATCTTAATATTTTAAAAATATTTAATTAATTTTCAATTAGAAATTTCAACGAAAAAACCCTTTTATAATTTTAAAATGTTTAAATAGTTTTCAATTAAAATTTTCAACAAAAAGCCATTGAAAAAATCATTTTTAAACAATCAAACTACGTTACTTTAATAAAAGTTTACAAGTAAATGGCAGGAATTACGGATCTTAAAAGATGAAAACTTTAAAATATTTAACATCTATATCAAAGTTCTATAATTAAAATAACAATATAATTAACAAAATTGATAATTTAATTACAAAATAATAATATATCATTACAATGTTGCAACATCATGACAGAAAATGGTGATCAGAAATAAAATATAACAATAGAACATCATTACGGGAGATGTGACGAGAAGATAACACTATCAGGGAAGAACACGATATTACTGTTATATTTTTCCGTTGACCTCAATAAAATCTATGGAAATGGATAAAAAATTTCCGTTGACCTTTAAATTTTTTCTGCTTAAGCTATAAATTTTTCCGTTGATTACTTTCAAAGACTAGTTCAGTTAACCACGGCCACATGGCCGGTAACTCCGAAAGACGAAACCTATGGCTGCTGCATATAATTTTTATGACTGGTAACCCTGCAAAATTCGTATGCATTTTTACAAAGAAGACTGCATCTGATAACCACTGCGGCCACGATAACAGAAAGTGGTCGATCTATTTCCGGAATCTGCAATTAAGTTATGTTCTATGGCTAAAAAAAATTTCAATTAAATTTTAGAATTTGCCATAGAATAAAGTTCTACTATGTACCTGAAGGGAAATTCATAGACCTTCCCGGCGATTTCTACACGCAAGACTCCACAGTATCGGTGTTGTTGGAGCTTTGATCACAAGAATCGCAATCGCTGCTCGCATTCAAGAACCACATTACCATCGATCCATACAGAGTCCACGGCACGTTAATGGAGTCCCGCCGCCTCTTTCTGCAACTGGACTACCGTTACCCACAGCAACTGTCATTGAATGGACAGAGTGATCACTCTCGTACTCACATATATGAATCTCAAACGCTTCAAGGAGATGGGTTTTGGATAAATGGCGGCGCCGCCCCATTCCGTCGATTAGCAGATCCAGGAAGGCAAGGGCGAGGGCAATCAGTCTGTCCATGGCATGACGGGCGCTGTGATAAAGGCAATCCAGTTGTACAAAAACACGGCAGGACTCCAAAGATTGCTGTGGGCATTTTAAGAATCTCTCACCGGTGATGAGGCTCTGGAATCCAGCAGCAATGGCCGATCAATCTTGAGATACAGAAAGGAGCGAGAGGAAAATAGACGCAAGGACCAGAGGGTTGAGCAAACGCAAACTCATGAAATCTCCTTCCCAACCACGCAATTTAAAAGAATTGGGTGCAAACGGCCAATGAGTAGCAATCTCACTTTTTCAAAATCAGAAATGATGTCACCTCGGATAACCATTGAAATTTTTTAATACATCTGACAGGTTGCCGGGTATTTGTTGGACACAGTCACATGGAATCCGTGATTTGTAGCAGGTGGCCGGCCATGTTGCTTGGCAACTAATAAATGGTACGCTATATGATATTAAATGTTGTGGGGCAATATATGTTCACTATGGAATCCGTGATTTGTAGCAGGTGGCCGGCCATGTTGCTTGGCAACTAATAAATGGTAAGCTATATGATATTAAATGTTGTGGGGCAATATATGTTCACTATTAGATTTAATTTCGTTTAAATTTATTGGTGGGCATACACTGGCCCACCGCATTTAATATCGTATAGCTTATGGAATAGTTAGTCCATCAATTATAATAGGTTTTATTAATTTCCATCCTACAATAGCATAACAACTAATGACAACTAATTTCCATTCCTCGTTATCCATCAAACAAAAAAAATTGCCATATTGAATCTTTATACTTCCACTTGAGGAAAGTTACGTTTAAAATTGTGTTCTTGAAAAGTAATGTTTTGATAATAAATTAACATTTTTTGTTTTGTTTATTTTGTTTATTTTTTCATTTTTTGAATTTTGTAGTTCTTTATTATTTTCTATTTATAAAAAAAGAGAGCAAGTTTCAACATATACAAATTTGGTAGCCTCAATCTTCTCGAAGGAAATCAGGTCTCTTGGTCACCTTAAAGCGTTAAACGCCATCCAGTACTGAAATAGTCTCTTTTGTCTACTATCCGCTATGTCCATTTTACTGTAAAAAGCAAAGTATAATTGTAAACACGAAAAGTAAAAGCTAGCCGCAAAATTCATGGAAACTTAGAACATCATTTGTTAACCATTTGAAGAGTCTATAGGCGTCGGGTCTTTTGCAGTTGAGCTCGGCATGTCGACTTGCTACATCGATTGAAGCTGCCTTTCGATTCTGTCAATACGAGTTGTGGCATGATACTGAAAGACTCTTGTATTGTAAATTTCTTTTTTGATTTCCTCTAGAATTGAGACCACTGTGGGACTTCCTTCATTTTCCTATAAACTTTGCAAGACATTTGCCAACACACATTTAAGAGTCCAATATGTATGGATGTACAGGTGAAATAGGGATAGTCTCCCTCTTATGTTCCTGGGGCCTTAAACAAAATCCATGGTTTCCTCCAGAACTTCGATATCTTCTTCCTTTATATTACTTTCCCTCTCCCAACCTTGGATTACATTGCGAATCTGTAGTGGATTGCCTAAGGAATAAACATCAAAGAGATTCTCCATGACCTCATTTTTTGTCTTCCTACCTCGTTTGCTTGGCCCAGTTGTGGGTTTTGAAAGCTTTTGCTTTCCTTTTTCTTTGGGTTGTCGTTTGACAGACTGACCTTTCACCATATTTGTTTCTGAGATGATGAGCATGGAAAACAGCTGAACTAAACCTATAAGAATTGTAAGTGGGCCTGTATAGGGTGAGGGAAAATAAGAAATAGAGCACATGGGAAATCTTATGGGACCCACAATTTCTGTTGCAGTGGAGTTGACAAAGAAGATATCCATGCAAATACGATTACTGAGAAAGGTGGTTAAATAAAGTCATTTGAAGACCTTGTAGATTGAAAAATCCAACTGATGAGGATTGCATATCCAACTATTATTCTCCCTCTTGAACATGCCATAGTTGAAATTCAACAACATTGCATGAATAAACACTGAGGTGGCTAACTGACGGACCAGACTTCGCAAATTACACAAAGATGGGGTTTTGGTTCCCTGACTACCCCATTCATAGTGAGAAGAGGTAAGGTTACAGATGCAAACCAGCTTATCTTGGCACACCATGCAAGCGGTCTTATAGAATTGAGATACGCATTCAGGGTCATAGAGCCACCACATGGAAGCCTGAGAGGAATGAATCGAGAGACTCGGGTTGAGAACAAGCAAAGGCCAACAGGGGGTTCTAAAGCACGACTCAATGGCCTTAGCCGAGATATCCAGATTCTATCGGATTGACAATCTAAAAGGAATGTCATAACAGAGGAATGCAAATGGCTTCTTGAGATCAGAAAGAGAAAGATGCCTACCCTTCCAGCAACAACTATCATACAGTCCCTCTAACCTACCCATGAAATTAATGTCGCCATTGTTATTACATTGAGCAGGAGGGAAATTAACAATGATAAGAATGAGAGTCGTTACACACCGAAGGAGCTGGAGCCATAACCGTTGTAGACCTGTCGCAGCCTTGCCTTCCGATCCTCCGTGAGTTTTCCAATCGAGAAGAATGCTCTGCCGGCTATTCTCTTCGTTCCTTAACCAACTATTTTGTTGTTTCCAATTCCTTTCTGACATAATTGGTTGGTGCTCTTTTACTGCCATAATTATCCAACATGCGAAGGTACCTACCAGCTTCCAGTTGCGGGGTTTTAATGAATAAGAGCGACGATATGATGTGCATCGTCTCATGCCTCCAGTTGTTGATCTTCGTTTTCCACTTGGCACCCCGATTGGGGGATAATAAATTAAAATTTTATAATAAAATTTTGATTAAAAAAATTCTATGTAATAATAACTTTAATTTTTTTACATATTTATGATTAAAAAAAAATTAAAAACCATAACACAAAAATGGCTTATTAAATCCTTAATCTTATTCTTCCTCTATGATAACATATTTTTAGTTTGAAATCCAATTTTTATATTAATTTTTTTCAATAACCAAATTAAGATTAAAATTAATTGTCAAAGATTAAAAGTACTGGGTTGTAAGTTCTGTTCAACAAATTATGCAAAGTTGACCATGCAATAGGGCCTACTTTGGAAATCTTGCTATAATTTTAAACTTAAAATAAATTAGAAGCATGACTTGTTTATTTTAAATTAAAAACCTCTTTTACACAAAGTAGACGATAAGTAAATGAGCTCTACATCATAGAATGACTTGTTGTAGGTTGGGTTAGGTAAATCATGATATTCGTTGATTTTAGACTTAAATATTCCATAAACGAGTAATCTTTACATTATATAATTATTTTTTATAAATGTCTTTGGGAAAAAGTTACAACTAGCATTTGCACCAAAAGGGTGCAAAGATATGCCGATATAAGTGTAGATGAATGTAGAGTGGGGCAAAGGTAGTGTTGCAAGAAACAAGGATATGCATGTGGAAGGTGCAAGGAATTAGTGGGTGAGGGCTGCGAGTAATGCGAAGGAATTGGTAAAATAGAGGGTTGTGTGTGGAAAAAAAAAAGACAATAATCAAATTAAATTGTTTTATTTGACAAGTGCCTTTGCTAATAGAATGGAATTTGTCTTACATGTGGTAGATGCTACAAGTGGGATCTACTCAATGTAACTTAACCAAGATTTGCACCTACCATCATCTATTCAGATATGCCACATATTTGTGTGCAAATTATGTGTAATGTTTGTTTCAGAAACCTTTGGTTGCTTTGAATAACATGTAGTTTAGTGATATCACTTTCAAATAATCTGGGATGGTAGGATTTGAAATTTTCAATTTGGATTTTATGTATTTGGTGAGGCTAACTCTATCTGTTAGATATTTTGAAAGGTTTTCTTGCATTTTTTTGGGTCAAAATTTCTAATAGGGATTTACTAGAATTGTAAATTTGAAACAAAATTACCAAATTTCCACCAAAATTTAAAATTTAATATTAAATTAATTTTTTTAATGAATTCAAAATATTTAAAATATCTTCACAATTCCCTATTGAATTTGTTGGCTTGAAAAGTGCCACTTAGAAGATTTAGATTCGGTGATATATATATATAAGAGTTGATTCACGAATTATTCGCCCCATTACTTAGTCTAAAGTCTACATGGGACACCCTAAGTGTTTACACCATGGAGGAGATGAGGAGATGATGAGTAGACGACATGAAATAATTCAGTTGATATGATAGATAGTAACACCCTATGTGTTTACAACATGGAGGAGATGAGGAGATGATGAGTAACCGACATGAAATAATTCAATCAATATGATAGATAGTAACACCCTAGGTGTTTACACCATGGTGGGGATGAGGAGATGATGAATAGGAGACATGAAATAATTCTGTCAATATAATAGATAGTAAATTCAATGGCGGTTTTTGATTTCCTGAGATTACATTGAATCTTACACTTACTCCATTATTCCTATTTTTTGTTTACCAGTGGCAAAGTTATCTGCTATTAATTTGATTGCTTGGTACTTCCAGATTCATTTAATGCTTGGTTGAAGAAATAATTTTCCCGTTACAAATTTCTAGCTCTATCATACAATTTTAATATCTTGATATTAATCTTTGTGGAAGAATCAATTTGCTGAAAGATATCATGAGCGAGGGCTTGCTATTATTTTTTATATTTTGGATTACTTCTGGAGCAAATAAGGTGGAGACAAGAAAATATTTGATCCAGGTGGATATCGGTGGCCACCCACCTATTCCATTTGGACTCGCACCATCAATTCTTTTAGTCTTCACTGTCATCACAACTTACTATTTTTAACACGTTTTCGGGTCCTGCACTCCTGGAGCCATTTTGGGGACTTAATGATCCAGGTGGATATTGGTGGACACCCACCTATTCCATTTGAACCCCCACCATTAGTTCTTTATGTTTTTAAGTTGCAGCACAACTTACTATTTCTAGCAGTTTTTCGGGTCCTGAACTTCTAGAGCCATTTTGAGGCCTTAAACGACGTTTTCTGAGAAAATCGGGAGAAACATGGATTATAGGCCAATTTTTCTCACTCATAGTTGTATTCCTCGGATATATATTTCTAACAAGCTATTGAGCACGTCAAACGAAGATTGGATGCCAAAGTTACGTCCCTGGGAAGTTGAAACACCAATTTACCCAAATGGGACCCACAGTTTTGGCATTGCATCTCCTAGGGTTAGGTTTTTGGATGTTTAGGGTTTTGAATTGTTTCTCAACAATAAATAGGCCTTTGAGCCTCATTGTAACATAGTTCAGGGGCTGGTAACCGACACATCTCTTCTCAGGGATACGCTACCAATGTCCTAGCTCATTTGTTTCCATTATTTCTATAATCATGTTTCAGTCATTTGTTTTGTGAAATAGTTCAGAGGCCTGTAGCCACCACATATCTTCTCAGAGATAAGCCTACTAGCGCCCTAGCTGTTTATTTACATTCTATATGTAAACAAATTTCAGTTCTGTAACACAGTTCAGAAGCCTGTAGCTGTCACATCTCTTCTCAGAGATATGCTACCAGCGCCCTAGCTAGTTTATTTCAATCATTTGATTATAATAAAGTGAAACATTATTTCTATTGCATCTTTGTATCTATGGCTATATGTGTATTATGTTGTGTTCCTGCATAAATCTGGATCAATGATATCAGAGCGGTCTACTCTTTCTCTATTTTTTCTTTTCATGCCCCCAATACAGCCAGGGCATAAGGAGTTCAACCTCGTGAACCCTGACAACCCCCCATTGCGAAAGGAAAGAAAGATGAGGGAGTAATATATCCTATCAAAAACTTGCTTGAGGAGGCCCTCAAGAAATAGAGGAACACGATGATGGATAAATTTGCCCATATCCTTCAAAAACTGGTCACCGGTAGCGCATCTACATCCAACACGTCTACCAACAAGTCCGCGACAACCTGGACAACTCCAATATCAATTTCGACAGAATTTGCCCCTCATGGAGGAAATTAACGCAATGGGAACCATTGATTCCTAAGGAGGGAGGAATGATCCAGGTGGATCTCGGTGGCCACCCACCTATTCCATTTTGACCCACACCATCAATTCTTTCAGTCTTCATTGTCAGCACAACTTACTATTTTTAGTAGGTTTTTTGGGTCCTGCACTCCCGAAGCCGTTTTTGGGACTTAATGATCCAGATCCATTTGAACCCCCAACATCAGTTCTTTATGTTTTTAAGTTGCAGCACAACTTACTATTTTTAGCATTTTTTCGGGTTTTGAACTTCCAGAGCCATTTTGAGGCCTTAAACAAAGTTTTTTGGGAAAATCGAGAGCAACATGGGACATAAATTGATGTTGGTCACTCAAAAATTGTATTCCTCGGATAGATATTTCTAACGAGCTATTGAGCGCGTCAAACGAGATCGGATGCAAAAGTTACGTCCCTGGGAAGCTGAAACACCAATTTACCCAAAGGGACCCATAGTTTTTGTGCTTCATCTCCTAGCATTACGTTTTTGATGTTTAAGGTTTTACATTGTTTCTTAACAGTAAATAGGCCTTCGAGGCTCATTGTAACACAGTTTAGGGGCCGGTAGCCAACACATCCCTTCTCAGGGATATGCTACTAGTGCCCTAGCTCATTTATTTCCATTATTTCTATAAGCATGTTTCAGTCATCTGTTTTGTAATAGTTCAGAGGCTGTAGCCACCACATCTCTTCTCAGAGATAATCCTACCAATGCCCTACATTCTGTCTGTAAACAAATTTCAATTCTATAACACAATTCAGAGGCCTGTAGCCACCACATCTCTTCTCATAGATATGCCACCAGCACCCTAGCTAGTTTATTTCAATCATTTGATTATAATAAAATGAAGCATTATTTCTGCTGCATCTCTGTATCTATGGCTATATGTGTATTATGTTGCATTCTTGCATAAATCCGGATCAAGATTAAATTTTTATTATGGTTAAATTTTGGTTATATGTAAAAAAAATTAATGTAAAAGTAACAATTCATTTAAAACAAGTGTTGCAGTGTAGGTTAGTACGTTCCACTCAACTTAGAAATTATGCTCTAAAAAATTTCATAAACATATAACTTGTCCATGCTAATTTAATAGTGGTTGATAAGAAAATTGAATCTTATAGTCTTTCTTTCTTTCGAGGAACTGATAAGGATCACATAATTGTGGTAGGTAGTAACCACTAGTAAGTCTACACATTTACAATTTTGATCCTACATAAGTGGTGAGGAAAATATAATAATGGTGGGAAGTAACTCTTGATAAGTATATTTACATATTATTTCCATCCATTTTTTTAATGCAAAGACTTGTTTAAATTATGATGGTAAGTAACTAATGATAAATATTGTATTTGCATTTTTAAGGAATTTAATTTTTATGGTTTTCTTGCAAAGCTTAAAGATAAAAAATCACCACACAAATATTTAAAAATCATAGATGAATATCTCAACCATATCCAAAAATTAAGGAAAAAACATATGATGCAGTTATTTATATGAAGTATATTGTTTCATTTATAGCTACCTAACTAGTCTTCAACTTTAAAGAAAAAAACTAGACTGGTTATATATATATATATATATATATATATATATATATATATATATATATATTAACAAAAATAATATTGGTTGAGAACGATCAAACACTATGTGAAAATAAAAGAAAACACCATACAATAATTCAAAGAGTATGTTTTTTTGGTGATGAAACTTCTAAAAAACAAATATGTGAAAATAAACGAAAACACCATACAATAATTCAAAGAATATGATTTTTTGGTGATAAAACCTCTAAAAATCCCATATGTGAAAATAGAAAAAAAACATCTTACAATAATTCAAAGAGTATGCCTTTTTTGTGATAAAACGTCTAAAAGTCCCATATGTGAAAATAAAATAAAACACCATACAATAATTCAAAGCCTATGGTTTTTTTGTAATAAACGTCTAAAAGTCCCATATGTGAAAATAAAATTAAATAAAATAAAATAATTCACGTTGCTTAAAAGAGTACAAATTTCTACATTGGTCCACCTCTCTATTCACAGTCTTTGGTGAGTAGTGAATTTGTGATATCATAGAATTCAAATAATGGTCCTGGTCCCATATCTCGACTTTAGCTTCAAATAATTCAAACCTTACAGTTTCTCGAATTTAACTTCAAATAATACAAACCTTCCAGTTTTAATATCCCATGACATTTATTAAAATAAATAATGTGTTTTCCTTTTCCAAGAACTTTAGGAGCTCAGTTTTAATATCCCATGACATTTATTGAAATAAATTAATGCGTTTTTCCTTTACCAGGCACTTTAGGAGCTCGTGATCAGTGTCATCCAACTCCTCGAATGATATCAATTGTTGTTCCACATCATACAGTGCCTTCATCTTTTCACATGAGCTAACATAGAGATATTGAGGTTTGGCCAGAGGACAAAGCCTTGCTATTCCTCTCAATTCCAAACACTGCATCAAGTATAGATATTGATGGTTTGGGAAAACACATGTGTGAAACAATACCTCGGACATTTATGTGTGCCAATGGTAACAACTTGAGCTTAGGTATGCATTTGTCATCGGAGAAGTCCAATTCTCCCCCATCCTTTTCAAATGGAAGTCCCCGCAATAGATAATCTTTGATAATCTTTGAATGCAAAACAATATCTTCCTTCTCTATCGAGGAAACTATAACAGTGATAAACTAGATCGAGAATAAAGGGATATACACTGATTGGCTAGATAAATGAATGGAAATTAAATTGGAATTCAGAACAATATCCTCCAAGTTTGTATGGAAACTACAGTAAAGTAGAACGAATCAGTGGCGCGGTTTCATCCATATGGTGAAAAGAAAACAAAGGCATCTCTATAAATTGTTGAGGTTGGAAACTTGACAAGTTTGTGTATTCCAATAATCGCCTAACAATATTTGGGGTAATTTTGGCGTTTGAAGTTGAAATTCGATTGATATCAATTTATTGACTTGGGAAATTTGACAAATTTGTTAGAACACGTGGAAAACTTCAAGGATGGGACACATGTTCAATATTCCATCGAGGACGACGAATCTTAAACATTGTTACCAAGAGCAACCTCACTATAAAATTCCTATCGGCATAACTATTGTCTTCTCAAAAAGATAGGATAATTAGATAAGAGTCAAAATGTTTAGATAACATGATAGCATTCAAACTGCTTATATAACATGATAGCATAATATTCCATCCATCTTGGAGCTTAATATAGGCTATTTTAATTATTAATAATTGTAATTATTCTTCGAAGGTGGCTTCCATCCTCAACCCCTCTCCATAAGGTTTGAATTTGTGACTTGGTGGGACTAAACCCCATGTAAACCAATTGGTCTATCTCTTATGGATTATTAACCCAATATCACTCAATATCAAATGGCGATCTAGAAATCATCAAGGGAACAAAGCTAGCATATCCATGGCATTTTACACTATTAGTTTACTTTCATAAAAAATAAATTTAAATATTTGCTTAAAAATATAAATATTAAAAATTATGTATTAAAAAAATAAATTTTTTTAATTTTATCGAATTAAAAGGTTTTAAAAAATAATAAAAAATATTTTTATATTTATTTTTCCATAAGTATAAAGAAAATAACTATCCATTCTTCTTCTAAGAATTTATAAGATGTATGTTACAATTCGGTTGTAAGTTTATATAATTTAAATGCATATTTTAATCTTAAACATGTGAAAATAATAATTTATAATTAATATTAACTGTCAGAGTTCCGACGCATATTGATAGCCTTATAATATACAAGTACTATTTTTACCATTTTAAGAAACATGTGACTGCCACCTCGCAAGTTAAAAAAAGGAAAAAACACTTGAAAAACAAAGCACGTATTACGAACGGTGATCTATAAAAACAGATATATAACGACATAAAGACAAAGCACATATAGCGTAACATTTGTTGTTGCAATGAATATGATGGTTCGAAAGGAAATCTTTATTGTGAGAAAACTCATGGAGAGGAGACTAACTTATTTCATTGTGCCTAAAGTAAATAATGTTCTCCACATGAAGATATCGTGTGAATTCTCTTGGTGGGTAAGTTAGCCCACACTCTTCTCACTAACAAACACTTTAGGGTTTCAATGGAAGCGATGAAAAACTTTTACTTCAATTAGGAAACACTTGTGGATTGTTTATATGAAGCTTCTCCTAATTTCGGAAGAATAAGAGGAAAATGGAGGAATGTTCTCTTTATTCCTCATATATTCAGCGTTCTCTCTTATAGAATAATTAGTGCCTAAAAGATTAGGTTGAAGAAATTGTTGTTGGAAATTTATATGTATTTCCATTTGAGATAATAATTCCAAATAATAACAACACTTGTGTCCCCTTGTTGTGAAGCAGGAAACGAGGAGAGTGCAAAGGATGAAGAGGAGATAAGTGTGAGATGTATTGATAAGACTCTTATTCCAAATTATTTAATTCAATGTGTAGGAACCAACGAGGAGAGTGCAAAGGATGAAGAGGAGATAAGTGTGAGATGTATTGATAAGACTCTTATTCCAAATTATTTGATTCAATGTGTAGCAACCCTGGTGAAAATTCCATGTAATAAAAGTTAATAAAATCAAAATAATAACCATTTTCGGACATGTATTCCAAGATAAATGTTGTGCAAAACATCCTAGTGTGGATGTTCATATGGTTTATTATGACCATGGAAATAGGCAAAGGAAATGGCTAAGGATTTGGTAAGGCAAAGTGGCATTTATTGGAATTTATTTATGAAAATAATATAAAATAGGAGAAAAGGGAAGCGAAAGGTCACAAGTTGCATGTGAGGAGGAAAATGAAGGAAAATAATTGAAAATTGAAGAAAATAAAGGCCGCATTAATAAAAAGGATTTTGAGAATCAATTCATAGAATTTTGTCAGTTCAGTTTTGGAGCTCTCATTCTATTCTCTCTCTCATAATCTTGGACACTTAGAGTTTTCTTGGAGAACTCTTGGAGGAGTGTGGTATGCTTGAAATTTAGTAATTCTTCATTGGTGTGGGGAACTTTTTTGGCATGGAAGGATAATCGGTAGGGGGAGTTCAAGGGAAGCTCGTGTAGTGAAGGATTTAGTTCCACGGGAGTTGGATTGTATCTTCAAGTGCGCAGCCTTGGAGTACATGAGATGGATGACTTAGTAGAGCAGTTTCACGTGGAGACAAACATGACTTTGTATGACTATGATGCTCTATTTACTAATGGTATGTGGAGGGCTTCGGGTGCCTATACTAGGTTGGAAAATGAGTGGAGAAACGGATGCCTCAGGCTAATCAGGATGGCTTGGGATTCTCAAAATACAAGGCATAGATCTGGGATGGTAGGGTGGTACATTTGGGACCTTGGTATTGTGTGCAAAGATTGTTGGGGTCAATTGATCGAGAGTGTGCTTGTTCAGGGATTGCTTGAGGACAAGCAAATTTTGGTGAGGAAAACTGTAATGTCCCCAATTGAATTAATTTTTCTATTTTGATTAATAATAGCCTAAGGTAGTTTTTTCGAAAAGGGAACGTAGGAGAAATGAAATTATTTGCATGTTAGTGGAATGTGGGGGCCACTCACCCACATGAAATACGCACTATGGGACAAAAAAATTCAAATTCCTTTGGGAAAAATTAAATTTGGGGAGGCACCCATCAGCATGCATGGCTAGAAATTATAAAAGGAAGGAATGGAGGAGCCATTTGGATCTTTTTCTTATCGAAGAAATCGAATTTCCTTAGCTTCTTAGCTAAGCCAACATTGTGTTTTTCAGCACAAGAGTTTCCCAAGGAGCGAATCTCAACCTTTCTTTGGTGGACTTCGAGTGCCACCCAAGGAAGGCATTTCCTTACCTTAAGACCGGAGGAGTGAGTACATACAGGTTCTGCGCTTTTCTGGAGAGATTGGGATGCAGTTTAGAGTTTCTACTGCGCAGTGGTTGGAGCCATCTTGCTATTGTGGAGTGGAGTTGCTGGAAGATTCACTGGATGAGTTGCAGGAGTGATTGAGGACCCATTTTTGGAGTGTAGCAGTAGTAGCAGCCTTTACGCAGTTCTCAACCAGTATACACAGAGACTATGTAAGCACTTCCCTAGACTATGCAGTGATTAGAGGAGGGTATGGGTTTTCCCCATGATATTCTTCATAATCAAGGCCACATCATGGAGAGGCAAGAATCCCTCCACCAAAACCAGAAACATTTGTAAGTCTGGATGGATAGTTTTGAGGGGTGGATAGCCCTCATGGAGTCCCACATCCATGAGGCATTTCATCGATCGACTGAAGGAGAAAATACTACACATGGTTCTAATGTTGATGGGAGAGAATGAAGAAAGTTGGTTGTATTTTGGTCTTTTCTCAGTTTTGTGTTTATTAGACTCTTAACATAATATCTAGTAGTTTTTTCTTTAATAATCTCAACCTTTTTTATGTACTTATTGGCTAACAAATCTTGTAGGAATGTGGCCTTAGTTTACTAGTAGTTGCTCTCCTCAAGATGTAATCATTCTATAAATTAATAAAAAATGTTAATTTAAAAAAATAAAATAAAAATTATTTTATTTATTAAAAAAATAATATTGTTAAACTAATTAAATTTTAATGAGCTTTATGAAAAAAAACAAATTGGAAACTATATAATGGTGTAAATATCCTTAGTATATCAAAAATCCAAAATTTATTTCCAAAACTTTTTAATCATAAAACAACATACTTAAATAAATTAATTATTTTCCATATTTATTTGTTCAACCTTCGAATAAATCACTATAATAATATTTTAATATTTTAAAAATATTTAATTAATTTTCAATTAAAAATTTCAACGAAAAAACCCTTTTATAATTTAAAAATGTTTAATTAGTTTTCAATTAAAAATTTCAACCAAAAGCCATTGAAAAAATCATTTTTAAACAATCAAACTACGTTACTTTAATAAAAGTTTACACGTAAATGGCAGGAATTACGGATCTTAAAAGATGCAAGCTTTAAAATATTTAACATCTATATCAAAGTTCTATAATTACAATAACAATATAATTAACAACAAAAATGATAAGTTAATTAAGAAATAATAATATATCATTACAATGTTACCACATCATGACAGAAAATGGTGATCAGAAATAAAATAAAACAATAGAACATCATTACGGGAGATGTGATGAGAAGATAACAGGAAAGAACACGATATTACTGTTATATTTTTCCGTTGACCTCGATAAAATCTATGGGAATGGATAAAAACTTTCCGTTGACCTTTAAATTTTTCCGTTGATTACTTTCAAAGACTAGTTCAGTTAACCACGGCCACATGGCCGGCAACTCCGAAAGACGAAACCTATGGCTGCTGCATATAATTTTTATGACTGGTAACCCTGCAAAATTCGTATGCATTTTTACAAAGAAGACTGCATCTGATAACCACTGCGGCCACGATAACAGAAAGTGGTCGATCTATTTCCGGAATCTGCAATTAAGTTATGTTCTATGGCTAAAAAAAATTTCAATTAAATTTTAGAATTTGCCATAGAATAAAGTTCTACTATGTACCTGAAGGGAAATTCATAGACCTTCCCGGCGATTTCTACACGAAAGACTCCACAGTATCGGTGTTGTTGGAGCTTTGATCACAAGAATCGCAATCGCTGCTCGCATTCAAGAACCACATTACCATCGATCCATACAGAGTCCACGGCACGTTAATGGAGTCCCGCCGCCTCTTTCTGCAACTGGACTACCGTTACCCACAGCAACTGTCATTGAATGGACAGAGTGATCACTCTCGTACTCACATATATGAATCTCAAACGCTTCAAGGAGATGGGTTTTGGATAAATGGCGGCGCCGCCCCATTCCGTCGATTAGCAGATCCAGGAAGGCAAGGGCGAGGGCAATCAGTCTGTCCATGGCATGACGGGCGCTGTGATAAAGACAATCCAGTTGTACAAAAACACGGCAGGACTCCAAAGATTGCTGTGGTCATTGTAAGAATCTCTCACCGGTGATGAGGCTCTGGAATCCAGCAGCAATGGCCGATCAATCTTGAGATACAGAAAGGAGCGAGAGGAAAATAGACGCAAGGAATCCCAGAGGGTTGAGCAAACGCAAACTCATGAAATCTCCTTCCCAACCACGCAATTTAAAAGAATTGGGTGCAAACGGTCAATGAGTAGCAATCTCACTTTTTCAAAATCAGAAATGATGTCACCTCGGATAACCATTGAAATTTTTTAATACATCTGACAGGTTGCCGGGTATTTGTTGGACACAGTCACATGGAATCCGTGATTTGTAGCAGGTGGCCGGCCATGTTGCTTGGCAACTAATAAATGGTAAGCTGTATGATATTAAATGTTGTGGGGCAATATATGTTCACTATTACATTTAATTTCGTTTAAATCTATTGGTGGGCATACTCTGGCCCACCGCATTTAATATCGTATAGCTTATGGAATAGTTAGTCCACCAATTATAATAGGTTTTATTAATTTCCATCCTACAATAGCATAACAACTAATGACAACTAATTTCCATTTTTAGTTATCTATCAAACAAAAAAAATTGCCATATTGAATCTTTATACTTCCACTTGAGGAAAGTTACGTTTAAAATTGTGTTCTTGAAAAGTGATGTTTTGATAATAAATTAACAATTTTTGTTTTGTTTATTTTGTTTTTTTTTTTTTTTGAATTTCATAGTTCTTTATTATTTTCTATTTATAAAAAAAGAGAGCAAGTTTCAACATATACAAATTTGGTAGCCTCAATCTTCTCGAAGGAAACCAGGTCTCTTGGTCACCTTAAAGCGTTAAACGCCATCCAGTACTGAAATAGTCTCTTTTGTCTACTATCCGCTATGTCCATTTTACTGTAAAAAGCAAAGTATAACTGTAAACATGAAAAGTAAAAGCTAGCCGCAAAATTCATGGAAACTTAGAACATCATTTGTTAACCATTTAAAGAGTCTATAGGCGCCGGGTCTTTTGCAGTTGAGCTCGGCATGTCGACTTGCTACATCGATTGAAGCCGCCTTTCGATTCTGTCAATACGAGTTGTGGCATGATACTGAAAGACTCTTGTATTGTAAATTTCTTTTTTGATTTCCTCTAGAATTGAGACCACTGTGGGACTTCCTTCATTTTCCTATAAACTTTGCAAGACATTTGCCAACACACATTTAAGAGTCCAATATGTATGGATGTATAGGTGAAAGAGGGATAGTCTCCCTCTTATGTTCCTGGGGTCTGAAACAAAATCCATGGTTTCCTCCAGAACTTCTATATCTTCTTCCTTCATATTACTTTCCCTCTCCCAACCTTGGATTACATTGCGAATCTGTAGTGGATTGCCTAAGGAATAAACATCAAAGAGATTCTCCATGACCTTTTTTTTTGTCTTCCTGCCTCGTTTGCTTGGCCCAGCCGTGGGTTTTGAAAGCTTTTGCTTTCCTTTTTCTTTGGGTTGTCGTTTGACAGACTGACCTTTCACCATATTTGTTTCTGAGATGACGAGCATGGACAACAGCTGAACTAAACCTATAAGAATTGTAAGTGGGCCTATATAGGGTGAGGGAAAATCAGAAATAAAGCAAATGGGAAATCTTATGGGACCCACAATTTCTGTTGCAGTGGAGTTGACAAAGAAGATGTCCATGCAAATACGATTACTGAGAAAGGTGGTTAAAGAAACTCATTTGAAGACCTTGTAGATTGAAAAATCCAACTAATGAGGATTTCATATCCAACTATTATTCTCCCTCTTGAACATGCCATAGTCGAAATTCAACAACATTGCATGAATAAACATTGAGGTGGCTAACTGACGGACCAGACTTCACAAATTACATAGAGATGGGGTTTTGGTTCCCTGACTACCCCATTCATAGTGAGAAGAGGTAAGGTTACAGATACAAACCAGCTTATCTTGGCACACTATGCAAGTGGTCTCATATAATTGAGATACACATTTAGGGTCATAGAGCCTGTTGTCGCTCCTAGAGATAGCCTAGAGTTGTGATAGACTAGTGCCTAGGACATCTTAGCATAGCAAGGAGCGTATAATATAATGTATGAAGTTGTCAACTTCAGCTCACATGCTATCTCTTGTAAACAGGGAAATAAACTAGAATGGGACCAAACTCTCAGAAACTGACACAGGAAAAGAGATACTGCAGAGGCAAGATGTAAAACTCTAATACAAAGCATCGGAAAATTCAAAGACAGTTTACTGCAAAGCGGGCCGATTCAGAAATACTTCACAGACATTAGTTATCATAAGGTGTATGTAGTGAAAGAAATATGGAGAAGATATTAGTTAACATCGAGCTGATACCCAGATATACAATACCACCATGCATGGGCTTACCAATCTAAGAATCCATACACGACAATAGCATTTTAAAAGCATCCTCACAAAGCAACTAATATAGCAGAAATACAGTTTATATGAGTAATGGAACAGAATATCATGCATGAGCCATATTTATAGTGCTTGACTGATCTAAGCATGAGAATCAACTAGGATGAATCCATACCAAAAATAAGTGAGCCACTCGCATCCCAAAACATGATACAAGAAAGATGGATGAAATGAAATGATCAATTAATATAACACATATGAGAAAAGGTTACACACTGTGAAATACCAAAGACCGGAATCCTCTTTAACAGATAGTACTCCTCCTCACTGAGACCCTATGGGCTCTGAGCCTTCATACAAGAGCTTTACAAAATGTATACAAAAATCCTTTCACTACATAGTTTTCTGATCAAATCTGGAACCCTAAAACCTTCGTTCTCCTGGAATTTTATAGGAGAAACCAAAAACCTAGTGAAAGAGGTAGGTGATGAACATTTAATTTGCATAATTAAGGAAAAATGGCAGAAACATTCGCACCCATACTGCTGAATGACTATGTTGTGTTGTTTGTACTCTGTGGCCTGCTTTCTGAAATGAATGTTTTGGGTGAAAATCTCTTCAGGAACACGGTAGAGAAATAGACACCTTGTGGGTGGTCTGTCCTTCCTGGAGAGAAAATTCTGCTAAAATAAAACCTTGAGAGCATTTTTTCTGTGCATTGTACCCTTTGCCTTCCCAATCCTGAATTAAGCTTTAAAATATTCAACGTCGAACGCTGAATTCCTCAGTCATCCACTGATATTCCTCTGCTGCTTCATTAATGTTTTCGTCTGTGAAATCGGAGCCTTGAATGACACTGGGAAGCTTGCCAAAGTATAACCTTGTTTCTTTAATGGATGTCATGTCACAGCAGCTACCCGGGACTTTCTTCATAAATTTCGCCTCTGAAAAACTGGTCCTTTGACGCGTTCTCGAATTTTTTAATGGATGCTACAAATTATGATAATTCTTTGTCGTTGTAAACCTGCAAAACACAAGAAGTTGTGAATAAAAAAATGCATGGGGGGTGGCGATGCAATGGAGGTGACTGTGTAGTGAAGCAACATGATGAAATGGCGGAAGCATGCAGGGTGGTGACGAAGAAAGTGCAGTGGAATAATGGTAGGCGAACTAGCGAAAGTTTTAAACGAAAAACAATGAAATTTTGACTTATGAATGACACATGTAATGGGCGGAGGAGAAATGCGACGCACACGTGGGATAATGACGTGGTGGGAGACTGGGTCCAAGGTGTGCATGTGACTAGATGTGGACCGCCCGATCTCAGGGGGAGATCGACGGTTGAAAGAGCATCGGAGGTGATGGACAGTGGACCAGGGGTGCATTTGTCGTGGATTAAAACTCGTGCAGCTTCGATGCACGACGACCGTTCGATGAAGGTCTCTAGATCGAACGCCTGACAGCGATATCGCTGCGTGACTTTTGCCGATCAATAACGTGCGATGAACAGCGGTTTTTGGGCCGTACGCGGAGACACGTGGTGAGAACTGTATGGAATTGCTCGGATTTGAGGAATACCGCTCGCCTGCGAAAGGCGGTGCGATGAATATCGGGCAGTTTTGAACAGTGTTTTTGGGCGCAGGGACCACCACGGCAGGAGAGTTGCAGTACGTTGATCTATGGTTGGATCGGACGGCTCAAAATGCACCCAATATACTTTGATAAGCGCCTAGTGCTTTTGCCCTCAGTCCTAATACTGGATCACATGGAGGAAAAGGGTGTGGGGGTCTGGCCGAAAAGTGCTAGGCTTTTCAGATTTTCGAATATGGGTTTTGCAGCCTTTTTAAATGTAATTTGGGGGCAGGAAAGGTAATGGTAGGCTGTAAATGAATTCCTTAGGCCACGAGAGGGGATTTGCAGGATTTAAACGAGGTTGCTTGCGAAAATTTGATAGGGAGCTGATTATGATCAACATTGGCTCCACCTGGGGATGGCACGTTCATCCCTGAACGTGTCAAGAACTTCGCAGACCTTCCTGATCATCATGTATGCAGACTCTGCTCTCCAGCACCTCCATTTTTCACTTTATAATTCATCACAACACCCACATTATTCGAACAAAGATAAAGCAAAAACTAGAATACAGTATAGTACATCAGGCTGTCCCTGCCTGGATTAGAACTGGAAATAGGGTTTAAGGAATTGACCATTTACAGGGGCATCCAGCAATTTGCCCTGTAAATTCTCCAACCTGAAAGTATTATTGCCCCCCTGTTCCACAATTTTGAAAGGACCGAACTAGAGGGGATCGAATTTACCATGTTTTCCTTTTTCGGCTCTTCGTACATCCCATCTTAGCACTAGGTCGCCAACCTGCAATTTCCTGTCTTTTGCATGCTGATAAAAAATGTGTTTCATTTTCTCTTGATATTCTATTAACCTCTGATTCACCTGGCCCCATGTTTCTTCTAATTCCACCAATTGATTGATTCTCCTGATCATATCATCAGGTTCCTCCTGGCTTTCTTGCATGAAGCGGGCCACTGGTAAAGCCAGTTGTACAAGAAAAACTGCTGCTCGTCCATATACTAATTCATAGGGAGATTTCCCAGTTGCTCTCTTGCTGGTGATTCTATTAGCCCATAGAGAAAATTTCAATTGGGAATCCCAATTCTTCTGATTTTCATTGATAGTCTTCTTCAAGGTCCTCACCAGAGTTTTATTTGAAGACTCTGCCAAGCCATTTCCTTGTGGATAGTAAGCTGTAGAGTGACTCAGTATGATATTGTATTGCTGGCAGAAATTCATAAATTTTGCAAACTTGAAGGCCTGTGCATTATCAGTCACTATTCTGGTAGGGCAACCGAACCTGGATATGATATTCTCCTCCATGAACTTTATGATCACAGTATCTGTAGCATTCCTTGCAGGTATGGCTTCCACCCACTTTGTGAAATAATCGGTGGTAGTTAAAATCCACCTATGTTGACCACTCGATGGAGGGTGTATTTCTCCAATAAAATCAATACCCCATTGACGAAATGGTTCATCCACATGCACTGGAATCAGGGGAAATGGTGCCAATTTCTGTCTCTCAGCAAATTTATGACATTTATCACATGCTCTTACTCTAGCAAAAACATCTCCAAAAATCTTTGGCCAATAGAATCCAGCTTTCAGAATTTTATGAGCTGTGGCCCTCCAGCTGTAATGACCTCCACAGATCCCTTCATGAAATTCTGCTATAATACTCTCGACTTCATTCTCTGTGAAACACAGGAGTAAGATTCCTAAGGGATCTCGCCAGTATAGCCGGCCATTGGCGACTATGTACTTATGTGATTTCAATCTCAGCGCTCTGTATTTAGTTTTATCACAACTTGGAGGGCAGCTGAGTGTAAGGAGATATTCTACTATCTCTTTGTACCATGGACTGGTGAGGTACTTTAGATGTGTTTCTGGAGTAGCTACTCCAATTCCCTGTCACTCTTCTAGCTCTTCAGATTCCACACCTACTATAATGGACAAATTTATGTCCAGAGCTTGATAGTTTGATTCAGATAACATTTTAGCCAGCCCTTGCCCTTTGATCAGCTTAGTAGGGCAGATGTCTAAGTCATATTCCTGTATTTTAGCGATCCACTTACCCATTTTTCCTTCACTATCCCCCTGAATAAGGATATCTTTTACAGCAGCTGCAGGCACAAATGTAGTGATGTGGGACTGTAAGATATATACACAGAATGCTTTGAGGGATTTCACTAGGGCGTATGCTTGCTTTTCCAATATGTTGTATTTTAATTCTGCATCACGGAGCACCTTACTGAGAAAGGCAATAGGCTACTTATATCCTTCGTCATTTTTCTTCAATAAAATTCCTGTTATTGTATGAGGTGATGCAAAAGAAAAAATCATGAAAGGTTTATCATAATTTGGCCCAGCTAGCACAGGGGCTTCTACAAAAGAATTCTTTATCCTGGTAAATGCCTCCCGTGATTCTTGTGACCACTTTACCTCATTATCCTTCTTTAGCATATTTGTTATATCCCTAACTATCTCAGCATAATTAGGGATAAACCTTCTCAAGAAACTAATGTGCCCTAGGAATACTTGTACCTCTTTCTTATTTCTGGGAAAAGCAATACCATTTATAACCTCTACCCTCTTGGGATCTATCTTCACCCCATATTTAGTCACAATATGGCCCAAAAGCTTTCCCTCTTCTAATGCAAATAAAGACTTTTGAGGATTAAGGGAGAGACCATACCTTCTGCATTTCTCCAAAGTTCTCCGCAGATGTTCAATGTGCTCAGCATCATTTTTGGAAAATACAGTGATATCATCGAGGTAGACTACCAAGAATTTGTCTTGCTCCCCAACAAAAGCAATGTCCATGGCCCTCTGAAAAGTGGCCCCTACATTAATCAATCCAAAAGGCATCCTGGCATACATAAATGTACCCCATGGTGTGGTGAAAGCAGTCTTCTTTTGATCTTCTGGAAGTACAGCCACCTGGTTATAACCAGAGAATCCATCCATCATTGACATCCTAGACGCTCCAACCACCTTCTGTATAATGTGATCCATTTTAGGCAGTGGATAATTATCCTTTAAGGATGCTCTGTTTAAATTTCTGAAATCCACACACAACCTTATTTCCCCATTCTTCTTCCGGACAGGGACTAAGTTTGCCACCCATTCAGAGTACCTCAATGGTACAATTATTTTGGCCTTCAACAACGTCTTAATTTATTTCTCAATAGAAGGCAGCAGTAGGGGATTGATTTTTCTGAGCTTCTGCTTATGGGGCTTTGCATCTGCCTTCAGTGGAATTTTGTGTTGCATAATATTGATATCAAAAGTTTTCAAATCCTGATAGGACCATGAAAACACATCTTTGTAAGACTGAAATAACTTCTAATATAGATTTTTATATTCTCTAAGGATCTTCCTGGATAGTTTTACAATTTTGGGGTCAGCCTCAGTACCCAAATTCAGGTCTTCTACCTGATTTTCTTCCACCACTTTGCTTGGCTGCAGTGGGAGATCATTCTTGTCAAATAATCTTTCTAGAGGCACCAGCCCTCTAGGTATAATGTTTCCCTTTAGCTGCAACACTTTTTTACCTGCCACTTTCTCCTCCCAATTTCTTTCTGAAGCATCTTCAGACTCTACCTCTTCTTCATCAACATCAATCTCCATGTTGGAGAATTCTCCCACTGTTTCCAGGAATCTCTTCATCTGTTCTTCATCCTCAAATACCTGCCAGTGCTTGATGTTTTCTGGAATAGATGGTCGATAATGCACCTCAACTTCATATCTTAAAAGAGGGTTCTGAGGTGGATGAAATGTACTAGCAGCTACCGCAAGGGAATCAACCATCCTTTTCTGTTCTCGGGGCATGAATTGGATATTAAATGCCAAGAAGAAATTCTCCACCATGTCCCAAACTTCATTCCTATAAGCCCTTAGCCTAGGATGTTTGGTCTGACACTGATTCCTGACTTGTCTAACCACCAGTTCTGAATCTCCCAGAACTTTTAAGCTTTGTATGTCCATGGTCCTGGCTGTCTGCAATCCTAACAGAAGCGCTTCATATTCAGCCACATTATTAGTGGCTTCATATTCTAGTTTGAAATACAATGGTACCCATTTTCCTGAAGGAGAAATCAATAGCACTCCGGCTCCATTACCTTCTCTTGAATTTGCTCCATCAAAATGTAGTGTCCATATTCCTGCTTCCATGTTCTCTGAGGGCTACTCAGTCTTGATCTGGCAAAAGGATGGTTCATGAGCATAATCTTGATCTTCTTCCAGCATCAAGCATGAGAAATCTCCTTCTTTACTATAGACTGGAGAATTAACTAAGTTGTCAGCCTTAGTCACCATCTTGACAAATCTAGTCTCCTTGTACAATCTCCTCTCTTGGCCACCAAAAACTGGGATAGTGGCATATGTTAAATCCATCTTGAGTGATCCACCAATTTTTGTTCCCCAAGACCTTGATAGCAACATACCAAAACGAGCTGGGATGTCAGCCACCACGATGTCCATTACTACACTTTTGGTTGGGATTTGAGCCAAATTAACCACCAAATCCTTAATCATCCCCAAGCATTTAACTCTTTTGGAGTCAAATGAATAGAGGTCCTTGTATGGACGGGTGA
The DNA here is from genome assembly GCA_034641835.2 of Pinus albicaulis. Taxonomy (NCBI): domain Eukaryota; kingdom Viridiplantae; phylum Streptophyta; class Pinopsida; order Pinales; family Pinaceae; genus Pinus; species Pinus albicaulis. The sequence goes on along the minus strand of CM076584.1, from coordinate 954,096,246 downwards.
TTTCTAAACTTAGTTGTTCCATGACTGACAGAGGTATTAGATTATGGGAAGCTCCAGAATCTAACAAACAATTATGTAATAGCAGATCATGAATCACTAGAGACACATAAAAGGGAGGAGTAGAAGCATCTAATTCCTCAACATGTGGACCAAAGACAACCATGGGTCTTTCTTCTTGAAGGTTGAGACTATCTGAAATGATTGGTGCTTTTGGAGGGAGCATAAATGAGGTGACTTGAGCTTGGTATGCTGGTTGGTTCAACAGTTCAGTCAAGGGAACTGGGATTTTGACTTTTTCAAGTTCCTTTTGCAAACTGAAAACTGGGGGGGATTTCTCTATTACAACCTCTTTTGGCTCTTTATTTTCAGCTGGGGGTTTGACTTCCTTTGACACAGACTCGGTATTAGGAGGAATGACTACTTTTGGAGCGGAAGGAATTTGATCATTAGACTACAAAGGTTTGTTTAGAGGGCCCTTACCTTTGTTTGCGACTTTCTGCATTGTAGACTCCTTCTGAGCAGGTTCTTCCTTCTGGGGTAGCTCTTCTTCTTGCTCTTGGGTACGAGTCCTCTTCCTAGAATATCTGAGATCATATCTTCTATTGAAATGTGGTTGCATGAAATCATCAAATTGTTTACAATAATAATCAAACTCTGCTTCATCTGTGTCTCTGTTCTTTTCTTCTTCTTGCAATGAGCACCCAGCTTCATCATTCCCTTGCAAAGGGCATTCTTCTCCATCACTATTTGAAAAAGAAAGATTTGCATCCTCTAGTCCATAAGCAGTGTCCTCAGTAGAATCATCTACTGGACCTTCCAGGTACAAAGGGCGTGGCACTTGATCCTGTTGCTCCTTTGCTTCCCTTGGAAATATTTGCAAGGGTGGTTTCCTATACTAAGGATTGTAACCTCTGTTCAGAGCATTCTGGAAATTCCTGAAAGCTGAATTCTTGGCCTCCAATTCAAGCTTACCCAGCTTATTAGTAAGTTTGTTGATCTTTTTGTTCATTTATTCGATTATGCTAGTACTGGAGTCTCTGTCTTGGCTAGAAGTAGACACCTATTCTTTGCCCCTTCTTCTAGCATCTTGTTCAGATTTTCCTTTTGATTTACCAGTGGAGGCAAAGTTTTCTTCCAACTCTAGTGCATCTACCTGAGCATCATCCAGAGTAGCAGGCTTTTTTTCTCTGAGAGAGAAACCAAATTCTGAATCAAAGGCTGCTACAAAAACAACTTTAGCAGCAATTTGATGGGGTTTCATATCAACAGGGAGACTCAGATACAATTTATTAAATCTCTTGATAAATTCTGACACTCCTTCATTGTGTCTTTTCTTTAGTGTATTGAACTCAATGAGACAATTTCCATGATCTTTCTTCTCTCCCCATTTCCTGAGAAAAGTGTCTTCCATGTTATCCCATGTGGTAATAGAACGGTCAGCCAATGTCTTAAACCATTTTCGAGCTTCACCATCTAGAGATTGCAAAAACAGTCTTAAGACCACATCTAAATTTTCAACATTAAAGTTATATGCAAAGGAGCAGAAAGTCTCAAGATGTTTTTGAGCATCAATCTCATTTTCCCCATTGAATCTGGGCAAGATCTTCAGATAATCTTGGGGCATATCATTCAACACTTGGGGTAATGCCAGGGGAGAATATTTATTCATCAAGAAGGCCGGAACATTAGCCATTGGAGGAGGTGGAGGTAGTGCAATATTTTGATGAGTAAGAAGAGGAGGAGGAGGTGGAAGTGGAGTATGAATAATAATAGGAATATACTCAACTGCAGCTTGAGGGGTTGAGGGGAACATAGGTCTGTTAACAGCAGATACTTCAGTTACTTTCTTGACCTCTTCAACCTCAGGAGTAGGATGAAGAATATTTTTATTTCTAATACCCTCCCGGGGTGGACTATCTGAGTAATATTCGGGATTTTCCTCAATGTAGTAGGGATTTTCTACTTGGACTTCTTAAGAGGAAGAGGATGGATAGTCTTCTTGAGAGAATTCAGGAATCTCAGAATGGATTGATTTTCTTTCCCTCCAATTTCTTCTATGTATGATCTTTTTAGGGTCAGACGTTGAAGGTGTCTTTGGCTTAGACATATCTCACCTTAGGTGTGGCTTACGAGGAGCCAGGACTGCAAATAGATATATCAAATAAACAAACGTGGAGTCGCCAAGGTGAGGGATCTACAACTCTCAACTCTCCATACTCACCTACTTGAAGAGTGAATTAGATTTTGTCGAGGCCCAGGGATTTTAATTTTCTCAACTTCGTTCCCTGGCAACGGCGCCAAAAAGATGTTGTCGCTCCTAAAGACAGCCTAGAGTTGTGATAGACCAGTGCCTAGGACATCTTAGCATAGCAAGGAGCGTATAATATAATGTATGAAGTTGTCAACTTCAGCTCACATGCTATCTCTTGTAAATAGGGAAATAAACTAGAATGGGACCAAACTCTCAAAAACTGACACAGGAAAAGAGATACTGTAGAGGCAAGATGTAAAACTCTAATACAAAGCATCAGACGATTCAGAGACAGTTTACTGCAAAGTGGGCCGATTCAGAAATACTTCACAGACATTAGTTATTAGAAGGTGTATGTAGTGAAATAAATATGCAGAAGATATTAGTTAACATCGAGCTGATACCCAGATATACAATACCACCATGCATGGGCTTACTAATCTAAGAATCCATACCTGACAATAGCATTTTAAAAGCATCCTCACAAAGCAACTAATATAGCAAAAATACGGTTTATATGAGTAATGGAACAGAATATCATGCATGAGCCATATTTAAAGTGCTTGAATGATCTAAGCATGAGAATAAACTAGGATGAATCCATACCAAAAATAAGTGAGCCACTCGCATTCCAAAACATGATACAAGAAAGATGGATGAAATGAAATGATCAATTAATATAACACATACGAGAAAAGGTTACACACTGTGAAATACCAAAGACCGGAATCCTCTTTAACAAATAGAACTCCTCCTCACTGAGACCCTATGGGATCTGAGCCTTCATACAAGAGCTTTACAAAATGCATACAAAAAGCCTTTCACTGCATAGTTTTCTGATAAAATCTAGAACCCTAAAACCTTCGTTCTCCTGGAATTTTATAGGAGAAACCAAAAACCTAGTGAAAGAGGTAGGTGATGAACATTTAATTTGCATAATTAAGGCAAAATGGCGGAAAAATTCGCGCCCATACTGCTGAATGACTATGTTGTGTTGTTTGTACTCTGTGGCCTGCTTTCTGAAATGAATGTTCTGGGTGAAAATATCTTCAGGAACATGGTAGAGAAATAGACACCTTGTGGGTGGTCTGTCCTTCCTGGAGAGAAAATTCTGCTAAAATAAAACCTCGAGAGCATTGTTTCCTGTGCATTGTACCCTCTGCCTTCCCAATCCTGAATTAAGCTTTAAAATATTCAATGCTGAACGCTGAATTCCTCATTCATCCACTGATATTCCTCTGCTGCTTCATTAATGTTTTCATCTGTGAAATCGGCGCCTTGAATGACACTGGGAAGCTTTCCAAAGTATAACCCTGTTTCTTTAATGGATGTCATGTCACAGCAGCTACCCTGGACTTTCTTCATAAATTTCGCCTCTGAAAAACTGGTCCTTTGACGCGTTCTCGGCTTTTGTAATGGATGCTGCAAATTATGATAATTCTCTGTTGCTGTAAACCTGCAAAACACATGAAGTTGTGAAGAAAAAAAATGCATGGGGGCCGGCGATGTAATGGAGGCGACTGTGTAGTGAAGCAACATGATGAAATGGCGGAAGCATGTAGGGTGGTGACGAAGAAAGTGCAGTGGAATAATGGTAGGCGAACTAGCGAAAGTTTTAAACGAAAAAAAAATGAAATTTTGACTTATGAATGACATATGTAATGGGCGAAGGAGAAATGCAATGCACATGTGGGATAATGACGTGGTGGGAGACTGGGTCCAAGGTGTGCATGTGACTAGATGTGGACCGCCCGATCTCAGGGGGAGATCGATGGTTGAAAGAGCATCAGAGGCGATTAATAGTGGGCCAGGGGTGCATTTGCCGTGGATTAAAACTCGTGCAGCTTCGATGCGCGACGACCGTTCGATGAAGGTCTCCAGATCGAACGGCTGACAGCGATATCGCTACGTGACTTTTGCCGATAAATAACGTGGGATGAACGGCGGTTTTTGGGTCGTACGTAGAGACATGTGGTGAGAGTTGTATGGAATCGCTTGGATTTGAGGAATACTGCCCGCCTGCGAAAGGCGGTGCGATGAATACCGGGTAGTTTTGAACAGTGTTTTTGTCACGGGGACCACCACGGTGGGAGAGCTGCGGTACGTTGATCTATGGTTGGATCGGATGGCTCATAATGCACCCGATATACTTTGATAAGCGCCTAGTGCTTTTGCCCTCGGTCCTAATACTGGATCACATGGAGGAAAAGGGTGCGGGGGTCTGGCCGAAAAGTGCTAGGCTTTTCAGATTTTCGAATATGGGTTTTACGGCCTTTTTAAATGTAATTTGGGGGCAGGAAAGGTAACGGTAGGCCGAAAACGAATTCCTTAGGCCACGAGAGGGGATTTGCAGGATTTAAACGGGGTTGCTTGCGAAAATTTGATAGGGAGCTGATTATGATCAATAAAGCCACCACATGGAAGCCTGAGAGGAATGAACCGAGAGACTCGGTTTGAGAACAAGCAAAGGCCAGCAGGGGGTTCTAAAGCACGACTCAATGGCCTTAGCCGAGATATCCAGATTCTGTCGGATTGACAATCTAAAAGGAATGTCATAACAGAGGAATGCAAATGGCTTCTTGAGATCAGAAAGAGAAAGATGCCTACCCTTCCAGCAACAATTATCATACATTCCCTCTAACCTACCCATGAAATTACTGTTTCCATTGTTATTACATTGAGAAAGAGGGAAATTAACAATGATAAGAATGAGAGCCATTACATACTGAAGGAGCTGGAGCCATAAACGTTGTAGACGTGTCGCAGCCTTACCTTCCGATCCTCCGTGAGTTTGCCAGTCGGGAAGAATGCTCTGCCGGCTATTCTCTTCGTTCCTTAACCAACTATTTTGTTCTTTCCAATGCCTTTCTGACATAATTGGTTGGCGCTCTTTTATTGCCATAATTATCCAGCATGTGAAGGTACCTACCGGCTTCCAGCTGCAGGGTTTTAATGATTAAGAGCGACGATATGGTGCACGTCGTCTCATGCCTCCAGTTGTTGATCTTCGTTTTCCACTTGGCACCCCGATTGGGGGATAATAAATTAATGTTTTATAATAAAATTTTGATTAAAAAAATTCTCTGTAATAATAACTTTAATTTTTTTACATATTTATGATTAAAAAAAAAAATGAAAAACCTTTACACAAAAATGGCTTATTAAATCCTTAATCTTATTCTTCCTCTATGATAACATATTTTTAGTTTGAAATCCAATTTTTATATTAATTTTTTTTCAATAACCAAATTAAGATTAAAATTAATTGTCAAAGATTAAAAGTACTTGGTTGTAAGTTTTGTTCAACAAATTATGCACAGTTGACCATGCAATAGGGCCTACTTTGGAAATCTTGCTATAATTTTAAACTTAAAATAAATTAGAAGCATGACTGGTTTATTTTAAATTAAAAACCTCTTTTACGCAAAGTAGACGATAAGTAAATGAGCTCTACATCATAGAATGACTTGTTGTAGGTTGGGTTAGGTAAATCATGATATTCGTTGATTTTAGACTTAAATATGCCATAAAGCAGTAATCTTTACATTGTATAATTATTTTTTATAAATGTCTTTGGGAAAAAGTTACAACTAGCATTTGCACCAAAAGGGTGCAAAGATATGCCGATATAAGTGTAGATGAATGTAGAGTGGGGCAAAGGTAGTGTTGCAAGAAACAAGGATATGCATGTGGAAGGTGCGAGGAATTAGTGGGTAAGGGTTGTGAGTAATGCGAAGGAATTGGTAAAATAGAGGGTTGTGTGTGGAAAAAAAAAAGACAATAATCAAATTAAATTGTTTTAGTTGACAAGTGCCTTTGCTAATAGAATGGACTTTGTCTTACATGTGGTAGATGCTACAAGTGGGATCTACTCAACGTAACTTAACCAAGATTTGCACCTACCATCATCTATTCATATATGCCACATATTTGTGTGCAAATTGTGTGTAATGTTTGTTTCGGAAACCTTTGGTTGCTTTGAATAACATGTAGTTTAGTGATATGACTTTCAAATAAGCGGGGATGGTAGGATTTGAAATTTTCAATTTGGATTTTATGTATTTGGTGAGGCTAACTCTATCTGTTAGATGTTTTGGAAGGTTTTCTTGAATTTTTTTGGGTCAAAATTGCTAATAGGGATTTACTAGAATTGTAAATTTGAAAAAAAATACCCAAATTTCCACCAAAATTTAAAATTTAATATTAAATTAAATTTTTAAATGAATTCAAAATATTTAAAATATCTTCACAATTCCCTATTGAATTTGTTGGCTTGAAAAGTGCCACTTAGAAGATTTAGATTCAGTGATATATATATATATATATATATATATATAAGAGTTGATTCACGAATTATTCGCCCCATTACTTAGTCTAAAGTCTACAGGAGACACCCTAAGTGTTTACACCATGGAGGAGATGAGGAGATGATGAGTATCCGACATGAAATAATTCAGTTGATATGATAGATAGTAACACCCTACGTGTTTACAACATGGAGGAGATGAGGAGATGATGAGTAACCGACATGAAATAATTCAGTCAATATAATAAATAGTAACACCCTAAGTGTTTACACCATGGAGGGGATGAGGAGATGATGATTAGGTGACATAAAACATTTTTGTCAATATAATAGATAGTAAATTCAATGGCAGTTGTGTATTTCCCGAGATTACATTGAATCTTACACCTACTCCATTATTCATATTTTTTGTTTACCAGTGGCAAAGTTATCTGCTATTAATTTGATTCCTTGGTACTTCCAGATTCATTTAATGCTTGGTTGAAGAAATACCTTTTCCCGTTACAAGTTTCTAGCTCTGTCATACAATTTTAATCTCTTGATATTAATCTTTGTGGAAGAATCAATTTGCTGAAAGATATCATGAGTGAGGGCTTGCTATTATGTTTCTCACTCAAAAGTTATAGTCCTCTGATAAATCTTTCTAACGAGCTATTGAGCACGTCAAATGAGATCAAATGCCAAAGTTACGTCCCCAGGAAGTTAAAGCACCAATTTACCCAAACGGGACCCACAGTTTTGGTGCTTCATCTCCTAGGGTTAGTTTTTTGGATGTTTAGGGTTTAACATTGTTTCTCAACAATAAATAGGACTTCAAGCCTCATTGTAACACAGTTCAGGGGTTGGTAGCCGACACATCTCTTCTCAAGGATACGCTACCAGTGCCATAGCTCATTTATTTCCATTATTTCTATAAGCATGTTTCAGTCATTTGTTTGTAACACAGTTCAGAGGCCTATATCCGCCACATATTTTCTTAGAGATAAGCCTACCAATGCTCTAGATGTTTATTTATATTTTTTCTGTAAACAAATTTCAGTTTTGTAACACAGTTCAGAGGCATATAGCCACCACATCTCTTCTCATAGATATGCTACCAGTGCCCAAGCTAGTTTATTTCATTCATTTGATTATAATAAAATGAAGCATTATTTCCGCCGCATCTCTGTATTTATGGCTATATGTGTATTATGTTGTGTTCCTGCATAAATCCGCATCAAGATTAAATTTTGATTATTGTTAAATTTTGATTATATGTAAAAGTAACAATTCATTTAAAACAAGTGTTGCAGTGTAGGTTAGTACATGCCACTCAACTTAGAAACTATGCTCTAAAAAAATTTCATAAACATATAACCTATGCATGCTAATTTAATAGTGGTTAATAGGAAAATTGAATCTTATAGTCTTTCTTTCTTCCAAGGAACTGATAAATTGAAATGTGAAGTGGATCACATAATTGAGGTAGGTAGTAACCACTAGTAAGTGTACACATTTACACTTTTGATCCTACATAAGTGGTGAGGAAAACATAATAATTGTGGGAAGTAGCTCTTGATAATTATATTTATTTACATATTATTTCCATCCATTTTTTTTATGCAAAGACTTGTTTAAATTATGATGGGAAGTAACTTAACGGTAAATATTGTATTTGCATTTTTAAGGAATTTAATTTTTATGGTTTTCTTGCAAAGCTTAAAGATAAAAAGTCACCACTCAAATATTTAAAAATCATAGATGAATATCTCAACCATATCCAAAAATTATCACACAAAATCCAAAAATTACAGGAAAAAACACATGATGCAATTATTTATATGAAGTTATATTGTTTCATTTATAGCTACCTAACTAGTCTTCAACTTTAAAGAAAAAAAAAAAAAAAAATATATATATATATATATATATATATATATATATAAACAAAAATAATATTGGCTGAAGATGAAACTATGCTTTCTTGTGAAAAAACAAAAATAATATTGGTTGAGAATGATAAAAAACTATGTGAAAATAAAAGAAAACACCATACAATAATTCAAAGAGTATGTTTTTTTGTGATAAAACTTCTAAAAATCACATATGTGAAATTAAAATAAAACACTATACAATAATTCAAGGAGAATGGTTTTTTGTGATAAAACCTCTAAAAATTCCATACGTGAAAATAAAATAAAAAACACCATCCTGCAATTCAAAGAGTATGTTTTTTTTGTGATAAAATGTCTAAAAATCCCATATGTGAAAATAAAAGAAAACACCATACAATAATTCAAAGAGTATTTTTTTTTTTTGTAATTAAAAGTCTAAAAATCCCATATGTGAAAATAAAATAAAAAATACCATAAAATAATTCACGTTGCTTAAAAGAGTACAAATTCCTCATGTTGGTGAGTAGTGAATCTATGATATCATAGAATTCAAATCATGGTCCTGGTCCCATATCTCGACTTTAGCTTCAAATAATACAAACCTTCCAGTTTCTTGAATTTAGCTTCGAATAATACAAACCTTCCAGTTTTAATATCCCATGACATTTATTGAAATAAATAATGTGTTTTTCCTCTGCCAAGAACTTTAGGAGCTTAGTTTTAATATCCCATGACATTTTTTGAAATAAATTAATTTTTTTTTCCTTGGCCAAGCACTTTAGGAGCTCGTGATCAGTGTCATCCAACTCCTCTAATGATATCAATTGTTGCTCCACACCAAACATTTCCTTCATCTTTTCGCATGAGCTAACATATAGATGTTGAAGTTTGGCCGGAGGACAAATCCTTGCTATTCCTCTCAATTCCAAACACTGCGCTAAGAATAGATATTGAGGGTTTGGGAAAACACATTTGTGAAACAATACTTTGGACATTTTTGTGTGCCAACAGTAACAACTTGAGCTTAGGTATGCATTTTTAATCAGAGAAGTTCAATTCTTCCCCAACCTTTTTAAATGGAAGTTCCCGCAACAGATAATCTTTGATAATCTTTGAATGCAAAATAATATCTTCCTTCTTTGTCGAGGAAACTATAACAGTGATAAACTAGATCAGGAATAAAGGGATATGCACTGATTGGCTGGATAAATGAATGGAAATTAAATTGAAATTCAGAACAATATCCTCCAAGTTTGTACGGAAACTACAACAGAGTAAAACAAATTAGTAGCGTGGTTTTGTCCATATGGTGAAAAGAAAACAAAGCCATCTCTATAAATTGTTGAGGTTGGAAACTTGACAAGTCTGTGTATTCTATTAATCGCATAACAATATTTGGGGTAATTTTGGCGTTTGAAGTTGAAATTCCATCGATATCAATTTATTGACTTGGGAAATTTGACAAATTTGTTAGAACACTTGGAAAACTTCAAGGATGGGACACATGTTCAATATTGCGTCGAGGACGATGAATCTTAAACATTGTTACCAAGAGAAACCTCACTATAAAATTCCTATCAGCATAACTATTGTCTTCGCAAAAAGATAGGATAATTGATAATTGGATAAGAGTCAAAATATTTAGATAACATGATAGCATTCAAAATGTTTATATAAATAGCATAATATTTTGTCCATCTTGGAGCTTAATATAGGTTATTTAATTATTAATAATTGTAATTATTCTTTGAAGGTGGCTTCCATCCTCAACCCCTCTCCATAAGGTTTGAATTTGTGACTTGGTGGGGACTAAACCCCATATAAACCAATTGGTCTACATCTTATAGGTTATTCACCCAATATCACCCAATCTCAAATGTCGATCTAGAAATCATCAAGAGAACAAAGCTAGCACTTCCTAGCCATCCAATCTCATTTAAAGAAGCAACCTACCACCACTATAAGTGTATAACATTAGTTGCTAATAAGTTTTTTTACATATCACAAATAGAAAATGTTAACCCTTGTATACTGCTTAAGATAACCAAAAAGAGGTTTTGATGCCTTGCAAAAATAAAAAAATAAAAATACAATTCTAAAATATAATTAATTATGAAATGCTACAAATCTAAAATACAATCAATCACCAAGTGCGTCACTCTTAATTCTCACTCACTAGCATATCCATGGCTTTTCAAACTATTAGCTTACTTTTATAAAAATAAATAAATTTAGATATTTGCTTTAAAAAAATAGATATTAAAAATTATATAATAAAAAAAAAAAAAATTCTAATTTTATAAAATTAAAAAGTTTGAAAAAATAGTAAAAAATATTTTTTCATATTTATTTTTCCATAAGTATAAATAAAATAATTATCAATTCTTCTTCTATGAATTTATAATGTGTATTTTACAATTCGGTTGTAAGTTTATATAATTTAGATGTACATTTTAATTTTAAACATGTGAAAAATAATAACTTATAATTAGCATTAACTGTGAGAGTTCCGAAGCATATTGATAGCCTTATAATATACAAGTACTCTTTTTCCCATTTTAAGAAACATGTGACAGCCACCTCGCCAATTAAAAAAAGGAAAAAAAAACTTGAAAAACAAAGCACGTATTGCGAACCGTGATCTATAAAAACAGATATATAAAGGCAAAGCACATATAGCGTAACATTTATTGTTGCAATGAATATGATGGTTCGAAAGGAAATCTTTATTGCGAAAAAACTGATGAGAGGAGACTAAGTTATTTCATTGAGCCTCAAGTAAATAATGTTCTCCACATGAAGATATCATGTGAATTCTCTTGGTGGGTAAGTTAGCCCACGCTCTCCTCACTAACAAACACTTTAGGGTTTTAATGGAAGCGATGACAAACTTTTACTTCAATTAGGAGACACTTTTGGATTGTTTATCTGAAGCTTCTCCTTATTTCGGAAGAATAAGAGGAGAATGGAGAAATGTTCTCCTTATTTCTCATATATTCTTCTTTCTCTCACACATAATAATTAGTGCCTAAAAGATCAGGTTGAAAAAATTGTTGCTCGAAGTCTATCTATATTTCCATTTGAGATAATGATTCCAAATAATAACAATACTGGTGTCCCATTTTCATATTGCACTATATGTGAAGAAGCGAAACAGGAAACGAGGAGAGTGCAAAGGATGAAGAGGAGATAAGTGTGAGATGTATTGGTAAGACTCTTATTTCAAATTATTTGATTCAATGTGTAGCAACCCTTGTGAAAATTCCATGTAATAAAAGTTAATAAAGTCAAAATAATAACCATGGTCATGGGACAGGTGTTTCAAGATAAATGTTGCGCAAAACACCCTAGTGTGGATGTTCATATGGTTTATTATGGCTATGGAAATAGGAAAAGGAAATGGCTAAGGATTTGGTAAGGCAAAGTGGCATTTATTGGCATTTATTTATGAAAATAATAGAAAATAGGAGAAAAGGGAAGCGAAAGGTCACAAGTTGCATGTGAGGAGGAAAATGAAGGAAAATAATGGAAAATTGAAGAAAATAAAAACCTCATTAATAAAAAGGCTTCTAAGGATCAGTTCACGGACTTTTGTCAGTTTAGTTTTGGAGCTCTCATTCTATTCTCTCTCTCATACTCTTGGACACTTAGGGTTTTCTTGGATAACTCTTGGAGGAGTGTGGCATACTTGGAATTTTGGAGAAAGAAGGCAAAGGAAGAGCAAGAAATCACAATAGTAAATTGAGAACAACAACTACAACAGGTTTTGTTTGCAAGTATGAGCTGTATGTATGTTTTTCTCACTAGTTTTGGCATGCATGGCATATGCATTTGGTTTCTTCATCATGATATGTCATTGGCATGGAGGATTTCCTGGATTTTTTTTCTCACTAGTTTTGACATGCATGGCATATGTATGTGGTTTCTTCGTCATGATATGTCATTGGCATGGAGGATTTCCTGGATTGGGAGTGGATTTTCCTAGTAGTACAGGTTAGACTTATTCATTGACATTTACGTGGGAATTATTCAAGAGCTTGCAAGCATAAGAAAAAATAGAAATAGATACTTGATGTCTAACTTCAATTGACTAATGATGTAGAGAAAATAGAAAAGGTCTATGATTACACACCTAGTAGCATAGGTTAGACTTATTCATTGACATTAATGTGAGAATTAATCAAGAGCTTGCAAGCATAAGAAAAAACAGAAATGGATACTTGATGTCTAACTTCAATGGACTAATGATGTAGAGAAAATAGAAAAGGTGACCCTTAGAGCGAACTAACATGTTATTGAAGAATAATACTTAGAGCTCTCAAGAATATTCACACCAGGAGTAATCCCAATTTCGAAGAGTTTTTTTTCTTTTTGAAATTTGTTTACATAAAAGTATTTATTAGCTTATTTCTATTATCATAAAGGTTATTCTTGGGAACATTGAGACTACAAGTAATCCCAATTTGGAAAAGTATTTCCTTTCTTAAATTTGTTGTTTACCTAAAATTATTTATCAACTTATTTTCAAATTTTTTATTTTTCATATTTTCAAGCTATTTAGTTCGTCCATGTAGATTGAGTGTGTTTAAAGATTGGTCAATTTGAGTAAAGTTTTAATAGAAAAGGTTCTAAATTGTTGATTCTTTTTTGGATAGTTTTTAATGATATATGAATATGCATTTTCAAATAAATCAATATGAATAGATGTTAACTTTGAAACTTTCATGTACCAAGAGAGATCACATGCCTTTTGATATAAAAATTTCCGTAAATTTTTGCAATATAAAAATGGTATACATATCCTATGATTGATACCTCTAAATTCATGATAAATTCAAATTTAAAAGGGATTTATGTTGGTATACTATTTAAAACAATTTCATTATAATACTTAATGGAAACCATTATTTTAACTCTTTAATTCAAAGAAAAAACACTTCCAAGAAAAATGATTATGTATGTTACTTTAATTAAAGCCATATTATTAATTTTAAAAAATAATCATTTTGAAATTTGAAGAATGTATATTTTAATTTATGTACCCTAGATTTTCAAGAATATGAATATTATATATGAAATATCAATTTATGGAATTGGAATTAATTATTTTTTTATTAATTAAAATTATTCATTTCATAATAATCATCATAGTCAACAATATGAATTACTAATTTACAACATGACCTTAAAATAAGTGGCAAAAAAATGTAAAAAAACCTTATAGGTTGTTGTCAAAAACTTCTTTAACTATATATATATATATATATATATATATATATATATATATATATATATATATATATATATATATATATATAATTGATTTATTTTGTTAAAATAAATTAAACTATAAAAAAGTTGAAAATCAAAACCCTTATTAACCAATTCAAACTATAATATTAACACTTTTTTTCAATTTTAATTTGAAGTTTTTAAATAAACCACTTTCTTCTTTCATTACTATGAATCAGCTTCCAAACATCTATTCTATAAATGAAAAATGTTTTCACCCAAAATAAAGATTTTCAAATGAATTTATGATAAGGTACTTTGTTATTGTGAATTATTCCCACTAAAAAATACTTGAGAAAGTTTACTTTATTATTGTGAATTACTCTACTTGATTGAAAAAAGATTCAATTTTTTTTAACATTGTCTGAATTTTTTTTATTTGTAATTAATTTATTTAATCTTAATTTAGTTTTTAAGAACTGATAATCAACATTCACCACCATTAAACTAATTAATTTTTAATTACAATTAAATTATTTAATTATAATTTAGTTTTTAAAAACTGGTAATCAAGATTCACCATAGTTAAACTAATCAAACCACTATGTGTTGGGATCTATTTAAAAAACATTAACCAAAATATGAAACAAATAAATAAAATTAACAAAATAATGTTCAGTTCTATTCTACTGGTTTTGAGGGCCTTTCATATTTATCAATATGTAAGTACAATAAGAAAAGAAATATCCAAAACACAAGTTTTCCCCTTTGGACTAAACTTTCTTGTAAATATGATTTTTTATTTTTGAAACTCACTGAGATTTAATATAGGTTGGGAAAAAAATCTACATTTCCATCCTTAAGTTCTCATTTAATTATTAAGTTTATCATGAAACAAAATGATGAAGACGCCCAACTAAAGTATGATTTCTTGAAATCATATCAATCAGAAGCAGGCCCTCAAGTATGATTTCTTGAAATCATATCAGTCAGAAGCCAACCCTCATTCAATAATATGAGAAGATGAACTAGAGCAATTTTTTTGATGTGAGATAGATTCTAGAGTAACCCAAACCCAAATATGAATTATAAGAAGAAAATACAGATTCAAATCAAGTAATGTTGATTCAGATAATATGAATGCTATACTCTGCAACCAAGTCATTTGGAAAAATTGTGAAAAAATGGAAATGGCTTCCAAGAAGGGCTTATATATATGAATCAAGGATTTGAAAAATATTATTATCAATTTGTGCTCTGATATGATGTTATGGGATATTGAATAAAAAAAAGAATCATTATTTTGTGCATTCTTTGTAGAGTTTGTTTCAAACACTTTTACAACCATTTGGGATTTCCCAACAACGATTTATAGGTTTTCCCAATAGCTGTATAAAAAGATAAAAAATACATTGTTGAGCAAGAAGCATCTCGGCAGGTGCAGAGGACCTCTAAGAGCTCAGCATATTTTCCGTGTTGAAGGTGAGAGATAGATTCAACACTGGAAGAGACAGCTCCAGGCACGCTGGATTGACTCCTAACGCAACCCTGCACATAATATTAAATGTAAATCGTTGCAAAATATTATGCAAATCCAACACATTGCCTCCTTTGTCAAGCTCCTTAAAAATGAAACAAGATCATCAGAGTAGAGTTTGTTTTCCTGTGTCAAGCTCCTTAAAAAATGAAACAAGTTGTTCGGAGCATAGTTCATTTTCTTGTGTCAAGCTCCTTAAAAAATGAAACAAGGTGTCATGAGGATGGTTCGTCTTCTATGTCAACCTCATTAAAAAAAAAATTTAGGTTACGAGGATAGTTCTTTTAATGTGTCAACCTCGTTAAAACAATGAAACAAGTACCTGTTCTTTGTGTAAATCATAAACAAGTCGATATGTGCCTCTTCCACGACTTCATCAAAAAATTACTTAGAGAGAGGGATTGACAACCTTCCGCTGCACATTCTAAGCATGACTATAGCAAATGAATATCCCCTTTCCCAACAGATCTTGGAGAATGTCGTCTCTTCCCATTGAAAGAAGCAACAAAATGTAAATAAAGCGGTCTTGGAGTTATATAAATTCAAATTTCAGTTTTCAGAGGGTTTCCAAATTCAAATCATTCTATATACAGAGAAGAGTTGTCGAAACAGTATAGACGGAGCTGCTAGCAGATGGTAACGGCAAGATGCTAGCGGATGGAGACAAAGTTGCTAACGAGAGAAATTTCTGTCGATAAGATGCAGCCCATGGGTCCATCCGTGGGTGGAGTAGTTTGCTGGAGTATCTTGCCATCGAAAATTTGACGCGTAACCTGAGGGGAAAAATGTCGACTCGTTAGCTTACTCGATTTTTTAATACATCTGACTAGTTGTCAGGCATTTGTTGGACACAATCACATGGAATCCATGATTTTCCACAAGTGGTCGACCATGTTGCTTTAGTTCCATTGAAAGGTATCTTAACGACATTGTTTTCGCATGCTTTTAGAAATTTTAAATTTATATGATGTCTTCTTGTTTTCATGATATCAATCATGAAATTGTTAAAATCCATAACGACAAGGAATAGTTGTTCTCGTTGCAAATTGGTCAATCAATTATAGTAGGTTTTATTAATTTCCATCCTACATTATGGCAACTAATAGTGTTCTTTATCAATATTGATTCCTCTTTATCCATTAAACAAAAGAAATTGACATTTTGAATCCTTATACTTGGTCAGGAAGGTTATGTTTAAAATTGTGATCTTCAAAAGTGATGTTTTGATAATAAATTAACTTTTCACCAATATTTTTTTGATTAAAAAAACTATCTTCAATAATAACTAAGTTAAACTTTTTTACATATTTATAATAACAAAAAACCAAAATAACCATAACATAGAAATGACTTATTAAATCCTTAATATTATTGTTCCTTTATGATAACATATTTTTAGTTTGAAATCTATTTTTTATATTAAAATTTTTTAATAACCAAATTAACGATCAAATTAAGATTAAAATTAATTGTCAAAGGTTAAAAGTATTTGATTGTAAGTTTTGTTCAAACAAATTATGCATAGTTGACCATGCAATGGGGCTTACTTTGGCAATCTTGATATAATTTTAAACTTAAAATAAATTAGAAGAATGACTCCTTGATCTTAAATTAAAAACCTCTTTGAGGCAGAGTAGAGGAGAAGTAAATCAGCTCTACATCATAGAAAGACTTGTTGTAGGTTAGGTTAGGTAAATCATGATATTGGTTGATTTTGGACTTAAATATGCCATAAAGCAGTAATATTTACATTATATAATGATTTCTTATAGATCAAATGTTGTTGATGTCTTTTGGGAAAAAGCTACAACTAGTATTTGCACAAAAGGGTGCAAAGACATGTCGATAAAAGTGTAAATGAATGTAGAGTGGGGCAAAGGTAGAATTGCAAGAAACAAGGATGTGCATGTGGAAGGTACCAGGAATTAGTGGGCGAGGGGTGCAAGGAATGTGTTGGTAAAATAGAGGGTTGTGTGTGGAAAAAAAAAGGACAATAATCAAATTAAATTGTTTTAGTTTTAGCCGGCTAAATGAACTTTGTCTTACATGTGGTAGATGCTACAAGTGGGATCTACTCAACGTAACTTAACCAAGATTTTCACCTAGCATCGTCTATTGATATATGTCACATTGTTGTATGAAAATTATGTGTAATGTTTGTTTCTGAAAGCTTTGGCTGCTTTGGATAACATGTAGTTATGGTAGGGTTTGAGATTTTCAATTTGGATTTGATGTATTTTATGTATTTGGTAGGGTAGAATCGATCCGTTAGATGGTTTGGAAGGTTTTATTGCATTGTTTTGGGTCAGAATTGTTGATAGGGATTTACTAGAATTTCAAATTAGAAAAAAAATTACCAAATTTCAACCAAATTTAAAATTTAATATTATAATTTTTTATTTAGATGAAAATTTTAAATGAATTCAAAATATTTAAAATATCTTCACAATTCCCTGGTGAATTTTTTGGCTTGAAAAGTGCCACTTAGAATATTTAGATTCGGCAATGAATAGAAAATTAGTCATGACCAAAATGTTGCAGGGTTGGTAGGATAGTTCCTTCTCGTGATGGGCATGGGACCTTGGCATCACAGTACTTGATAGTTCATCTACCCTTCGGAGTGAGTTGGGTTCGACATGGGGAGATTATTTTGACCTTCCATTGGATTTAGTGATCTTCGTTGGCATGGGGGACTTTTTGGCATAGAAGGATAATCGGTAGGGGGAGTTCAAGGGAAGCTCATGTAGGGAAGGATTTAGCTCCACGGGAGTTTTATTGTATCTTCAAGTTCCCACACTTGGACTACATGAGATGGATGACTTAGTAGAGCAGTTTCATGTGGAGACAGACATAACTTTGTATGATTATGATGCTTTATTTACTGATGGTCTACGAAGGGTTTCGGGTGCCTATACTAGGTTGGACAGCGAGTGGAGCAACAGATGCCTCAGGCTGATCAAGATGGCTTGGGATCCTCAAAATACAAGGCATAGATCTGGGATGGTCGAGTGGTACATTTGGGACCTTGGTATTGTGTGCAAATATTGTTGTGGTCAATTTACCGAGAGGGTGCTTGTTTAGGGATTGCTTGAGGACAAGAAATTTTTTGTGAGGAGGACTGTAATGTCCTCAATTGAATTATTTTTTCTATTTCGATTAATAATAGCCTAAGGCGGTTTTGGAGAAAAGGGAACGTAGGAGAAATGAAATTATTTACATGTTAGTGGAATGTGGGGGCTACTCACCCACATGAAATATGCACTATGGGACAAAGGAATTCGAATTCTTTTTGGAAAAATTAAATTTGTGGAGGCACCCATCAGCATGCATGCCCAGAAATTATAAAAGGAAGGAATGGAGGAGCCATTTATATCTTTTGCCTATCGAAGAAATCAAATTTCCTTAGTTGCTTAGCTTTTCCAACATTGTGTTTTTCAGCACAAGAGCTTCCCAAGGAGCAAAGCTCAACCTTTCTTGGGTGGACTTCGAGTGCCACCCAAGGAAGGAATTTTCCTTGCCTTGATACTGAAGGAGTGATTACCTATAGGTTTCACGTTTTTCTGGAGAGATTGGGATGCAGTCTAGAGCTTCTATTGTGTAGTGGTTGGAACCATCTTGCTATTGTGGAGTGGAGTTGCTGGAAGATTCACCGGATGAGCTACAGGAGTGATTGAGGACCCATTTTTGGAGTGTAGCAGTAGTAGCAGCCATTACGCAGTTCTCAACCAGTATACACAGAGACTGCGTAAGCACTTCCCTAGATTTATCAACCATTAGAGGAGGCTCTGGGTTTTCCCCATGACATTCTGCATAATCAAGGCCACATCATGGAGAGGCAAGAATCCCTCCACCAAAACTAGAAACATTTGTAAGTCTGGATGGATAGTTTTGAGGGGTGGATAGCCCTCATGGAGCCCCACATCCATGAGGCATTTCATCGATCGACTAAAGGAGAAAAAACTGCACATGGTCCTAATGTTGATGGGAGATAATGAAGAAAGTAGGTTGTATTTTGGTCTTTTCTCAGTTTTGTGTTTATTGGACTCTTAATATGATATCTTCTAGTTTTTCTTTAATAATCTCACCTTTTTTTTATGTACTTATTGGCTAACAAATCTTGTAGGAATGTGGCCTTGGTTTACTGGTAGTTAGTCTCCTCAAAATGTAATCGTTCTATGAATTAATAGAAAATGTTAATTTAAAAAACATATATATTTTATTTATTAAAAAAATAATATTGTTAAACTAATTAAATTTTAATGAGTTTTAAGAAAGAAAAAAAACAAATTGAAAACCATATAATAGTGTAAACATCCTTAACATATCAAAAATCCAAAATTTATTTCAAAAACATTTTAATCATAAAACAACGTACTAAAATAAATTAATTATTTTCCATATTTATTTGTTCAACCTTGAATAAATCACTATAATAATATTTTAATATTTTAAAAATATTTAATTAATTTTCAATTAAAAATTTCAACGAAAACACCCTTTTATAATTTAAAAATGTTTAATTAATTTTCAATTAAAAATTTCAACCAAAAACCATTGAAAATTGTATTTTTAAACAAACAAACTACGTTACTTTAATAAAAGTTTACAAGTAAATGGCAAGAATAACGGATCTTAAAATATGAAAACCTTAAAATATTTAACCATCTATATCAAATATTTTAATATAATTAAAAACACAATTGATATTTAATTACAAAACAATATTGATATACCATTACAATGTTAGAACATCATGAAATAAGATGGTGATGAGAAATAAAACAAGGATGGCTGCAAGGCAGCTAGTCCCTACGTTGAGCCATCTAGATCCATCAGAAACAGTTGAACCGGTGCCCCAGAAACAATTGAAGCTATGCCCCCAATTATGATTATTTAGAAGAATGCTGGCAACGAAAAGCAGCATTGATTCTTGGGATCGGCTCTTGTGATCAACCCATGGGGATTGAATACAAGCATTGAGTACCAACATCAAGTGCATCAAAAACTAGATCGACTAGCGGTAGACTTACAATGACCTGGGTGCGTTGGGTTTACGCAGTTGATCAAGCGATGGAACCCAACATTATTTAAATGATTTTTTTTTAAATAAATTCTTTCTGTGTTGGTTCTGCATTTTACTGAGTTGGCTTCTCCGTCATTCTGTGCATAGCTTTTCTTCCATTCGTTTTACTGAGTTAGGTTCTACAGAATTGTATATGCAGTTTCTTGTAAATTGCTTGGGTCACAAGATTCGATAATTATAAACAATAATTTCCAAAACATCAAAATAATCATATTTGATTCGATAATTATAAAGAATAATTTAAGAAACATCAAAATAATCGTATATTCGTATATGGTAAGAGTTTTTTTATTTTTAAAGTTGCGACAGTGACATGGCTCCATCTGATAGCAGGAGCATAAATACTTTTATACTTGTCATCGTTCCTTACCTTACATAAAGTAAAATCAAAATAAACTAAAAAACTTGGCACTTGCTTGCATGCATTTAACGTGTCTGTTAAGTCTCTATTAGTTATCACACTTGTGACCTACTTCTGGTTGTATATTCTAGCGTCTTGTGAGCTGAGCATTTTCTGGTATAAATCAGAGTTTGTAAGCTGAAAAGGGGAAAATATTGCCTGCTATTGAAGACTTAATTTGTGAGCTGATACTAGAGTTTGTAAGATGAAAAGGAGAAAATCTTACCTGCTATTGAAGTCTGAATTTGTGCGCTGAAGGGTGCCTAAAATTTCTGCCTGTAGAAACCTATCATTTGTGTACATGGGCAACGTTTCTATTTAAGAGAGTGTTGGAGCCATTTTCTGTTTGATATGTAGGAGTTTATGGGTATAATTTTGGCTATTGGTGCATCAACTTATATCAGTCAGAATGATTTGCACATTGGGGAAATGATTGTCAGAGAAACCTTAGATTTCTCTGCACGGTGCCAAGGAGTAGTGTCGAGATATGGTATGAATGCCTTTTCTATTTCAGGATCTTGTTAAATCTAATGCTATAGATTTTGAAGTCTGCAATTTGAATAATCTGTGATCTTCCTCTTCTGTAGACGTATTAACTGAACTATTGAGGAGGGAAAAGGATCAGGGAATCAAACCAGATAGCGATATAGATGTCTTTATGAAGGTACAACAGAGGCAGCTGCTTTGAGATCCGTTAAGATTGAATTAAATTTTAAATGTATTTCAATGAATTTACTGAGAATTGCTGACTATTTCTTGTGCAGGGCATTGCATTAGAGGGCCAGAAAGCTAACCTGCTCACGGAATATGTTCTGAAGGCTATTTTGCTATAGGTGCTTTCTCAAATAAAATATGGTGTTGTTTTCCTGTTAACTAAAATGAGTCCTTTTAGAAATTTTGTAATAAAATTTTGTGATGAATCTGTTGTTCAGATTGCAACTTAACATTTAGAATAAAAAAATATAAATTCTATATAGCAGGTTAAAGTTGTTAATATTGCAGCAATTTAAATTCTAAAATAGCAGTGTAAAGTTGTTAATATTGTAGTATCAAAATGTTATGAATTGTAAAATCGTTTTTTAGACCCAAAAAAGCGTGGGATGGACGAGATTTCCACAGGTCTGGACAGCGCTACAACATACCAGATTGTTCGATGCCTATGCCAAGTTGTCCACATTTTCAATTCGACAATTGTGGTGTCACTCCTGCAACCTACCCCTGAGACCTTCAACAAATTCGTGTAAGCACCTCCTGAGATGTATGTTCCTTAACCATTGCTGGCGGCTACCCTGCTTACTATTGAATTATTTATAATATACTGATTTCTAATATTGGGCATGGACCCATTTAGATAGCCATCAATCATATTTCATTCATGTACTCTTTCAGTGGCCATCCAGGATGAAATCTCATCAAGGAAATCAATCATATTTCATATCTGCACTCTTTCAGTGGCCATCCGGGATGAAATCTCACCAAGGAAATCGCAAAACGCCTGCACAAAACAGGAAAAAAATGGCAACAACAAGACTCCTATTTATCATTAGTCAGAATTGAGAATTTAAATTGATTTGTAGATGTTAGCAATATAGGAATAATGTTAGCAAATAGAACTGCAAATAGATACGGCAAACCAAATATGTTTCTGGAAGGTCGAATTGAAGCCGCTCCAAAGGAGGTAGTTCACTGGCTCCTACTGACTTTACAGCGTTATCATAAAAATGAAGGGAAACCTCATTTCTTTCAACTTGTCATGAATTTGTCTGCTTCATTTCAATTTTCCATTTTCTGAATGTGGCTCTGGCATGATGATGACCAGATTTGCTGGACTATGTGGTGGACATCTCGCAGAAGAAGGTAACGGCGAGAGGGCGTGTAGATCCCAGCAAGAGAATGCAGCGAATTAGATCTATGGCGAATGACCAGAAGAGAAGGATCGTCGATCAATTTGAAGGGCTGGAAACGAAGAATGCAATCATTGCAATGGCCTGAGTATTGCAGCAGCAGAGGGGAGCTGGTGAAATCAAGGGATTATAATGTCAGCACCAAACGGGCCTGTTGTTTTCGCTGTGCATATTCTCAGCAGCTTCAACCTGCCCCTTGCAGATTGGTAGATACGTTTCCTTATAGTAATATGTAAATGACAGAATTAGTACTCCTCTGTGCACACACAAGTTGAAGGGAGGAAGCTAAAATTTATTGACGGACAGGTGGTTAACATGCAGTGTTGTTGGGCAAAATTTATTGACAGCACACAAAACTTCATGTATGTGGCGGTGGAAATTACTTAATAAAATAACATAGCAATAAGTGGTAATGTTATTGAAACTTACAATAAACTTAAGATAACTACATGATATCATAAACATTTAATGTTTACTAATTAATGTTAGCATTAATTCAAATGCTTAGCATTACATGACTATTGTTCTTATTAGATTAAAGTCTTACCACTATGAAAATGATTTAAATTTGTTCCTGCTTCGATATGAAGCCAAATAAGATGATAATTTTTTTGATTGGATGACAGGAAATATTCGTTGGAATATAACATAAAAAGCATTGGATATTTGAAGTAGCAGGGACTAATGAGCAGCTTAAAGTAATACCAACTCTCTCGTTCCGATTACTATAGTCCCTGCCATGCTGCAGGGGGCAGGGACTAATAAAACAATAGAACATCATTACGGGAGATGTGATGAGAAAATAACATTATCAGGGAAAAACACGATGAGAAAATAACACGATATCAGGGAAGAACAAGAATGGCCGATCAATTTTGAGACACAGGAGGGAGGGAGCGAGAGGAAAATAGACGCAAGGAATCCCACAGCAAACGCAAACTAATGAAAATTCCTTAGCAACCACTCAATTTAAAAGAATTGGGTGCAAACGGCCAATGAGTAGCAATCTCACTTATTCAAATTCAGAAATGATGGCACCACCGATAACCATTGAATTTTTTTAATACATGTGACGGGTTGCCGGGCATTTGTTGGACACAGTCACATGGAATCCATGAATTGCAGCAGGTGGTCGGCCATGTAATTGCTTTACGTCCATCGAAAGGTATCTTAACGTGATTGTCTTCGCATACTTTCAGAAATTTTAAATTTTTATGATATCAATCATGTCATTGTTAAAGTCCATAACGACAAGGTATAGTTGTTCTCGTTGCAAATTGGTCAATCAACTTTAATAGCTTTTATTAATTTCCATCCTACATCAACATAATGTCAACTAATAGTGTTCTTTACGGTTGGAATTTTGATTCCTCTTTATCCCATCAAACCAAACAAAATTGACAATGTGAATCTTTATACTTCCCGTTGAGGAAGATTATGTGATGTTTTTTATAATAAATTAATTTTTCATCCATAAATCAAAATTTCCTCTGCTAATAATTATATTAAAAAAATTTATATATTCATAATAAAAAAACAAATAAAACAAATGGACCATAATACATAAATGGTTTATTAAATTTTTAATCTTATTTTTATTTTATGATAACATATATTTTTTATTTTTTATATTAAAATTTAAATAATCAAATTAACTTTCAAATTAAGATTAAAATTAATTGTCAAATATTAAAGTACTTGATTATAAGTTTTGTTTAAACAAATTATGCACAATTGACCATGCAATAGGGCTTACTTTGGCAATCTTGCTATAATTTTAAACTTAAAATAAATTAGAAGAATGGTTAGTTGATTTTAAATTAAAAACCTCTTAAAGCATAATTTAGAAGTAAATGAGCTCCGCATCATAGGTTGGGTTAAAGGTAAATCATGATATTGGGAAGTAACTAATGGTAAATAGTGTATTTTCCTAAGCATGAACTATTTTTAAGGAAATTAATTTTTATGGTTTTCTTGCAAAACTTAAAAATAAAAGCCCAAGACAACTTGGGTAGAGACTAATCAGGTGATGGTTGTGATTTATGAACATGAGGTGGAATCAATGGTTAAGTGTTGAGGTGGTTTAGCCTCTAGAATCCCTAGTTTGGTTTTGATTGAAGTGTTATGTGAGATCCCACATTAATGCTTGGAATATGGGACGGGGGTGAATGGCTGAAGAGATATTTGGCTCAAACATGTCTATGGTCAGGTGGAACATGGAATTCCCAAACTTAGTTTCATTTTTCTTGTGGAAATAAAATTTATTTTCATCTTGGATTGATGTGTAAATATTTTTGTTATTATGTGGCTTATATGGCTATTATATGCTTGTCATTTTTGTTGTTTATATGTTGGTTATGAATGTGTTTTTTATGTCAGTAATGATGAATGGCACTCATCATGTTTAATTTATACATGAATTAACAATGTATCTATGAACAAATATGTGACAACGTAGTTAATGTGATGAGGAAACAATGCTTCTTAGCAATTCTCAGATAAGTATAAGACCTGTATGTTCAGATTTGTTGTTTAAACCTGTAGATTACATATTTGTGACATGTTTAACGAAACACCTATCATGGATAGTACAGGTACAATCAAGCCCTTGTTCAATTTTTTTCATTTACATTGTTATTTTTTTGTTATATTTTCGTTCTGAAAGTGTCATGGAGTTCTGGGAAGTGACCTGAGCTCTAGGCCTGAAAAAGTGGCACAAAAATTGAGGTTGAAGGCTTATAATTACTGGGGAAAGTCCCCAGATGCATGCATACCCATGTTGTGCGTGTGACTGGAGGCTTCCAGTCATACTCTTTCTCGTGTCAAGGGAGCGACTGGGGGATTTATGCCT
Organism: Pinus albicaulis; assembly: GCA_034641835.2. NCBI lineage: Eukaryota > Viridiplantae > Streptophyta > Pinopsida > Pinales > Pinaceae > Pinus > Pinus albicaulis. Next base: position 954,070,808 of record CM076584.1, on the reverse strand, counting down.
GAAAAGGTTAGGGTTGATCAAGGGCTAGTCTATTGGAAGGTTAGGATGGCTCCTAGGTGTCTTGTAGCATGTGAAGAAGGTTTGTGTTGTTGTGTGGTGTCGATTCCACTTCCTGAACGTGACCTAGGAGGTTGAATCAAATCATGGTAACTCTTCATCACATGTTTACCCTGATTTCCTGGTTACTTGGGTAGATGTGGGAGGAGGGTGTTACAGAGTGGTATCAGAGAATGGTTCACCCCTCGGACTAGATGGGCAGTGCTTTGGTCATGCATTCATGTCGGTGGCATATTTTTTTCTTATGCTTGTGGTCTATGTGTTTCTTGCATCTGCATGATGTTGGTCGTGGTTGTAGTGATATCACCATGGAAGAACTTATTATGTTATTGTGAAATGTGTTGTCGTGAGTGTATGACTGGTTATGTGTTGTTTATACATGTCAAGTGATTAAATGTTATTATTGTACATTGGTATGGTTGTTGTTGTCATGCATGAGGTCATGGTATATGTAGTTGATATGGTCATGCATTGATGACCATATTCTAGCTATAATGATGTTTATGTCTTGATATACCTATGTGTTATATGTCTCTTTGTTGTTATGATTATGTCTATACATGTATTACGTTGATTGGTTGATATTGCAGATGAGATATCCTCCCAAAATTATGCTAAGGTACGTTAGTTTATTATGATTTGGTTTAGCTGACATGATATTCCTTGCAGGAAGAAATCAAAGATGACTACAAATATGGTAGACTACAAATATTCTCCCTATGAATCAGATGAGCAACATGGTATTGGGCACTCTTCTGACTTAGTAGACACACTGAAAAGTTTGAAAGAAGAAATAAGGAGTTGTAAATCAGATAATGATAGAATCATACCAGCACAGGAGAAATAAGCTGAGGTTAATGCAGTAATCCTTTAGAGTTTGTCAGAGTTGCAGAAACAAGGACCACTCTGGATCTGCTATGGAAAGGAGGATGGGACTAATGGGGCATGTGGCAATAGGTCTCCGGGTGGTCACAAGTCAGATAGAGATAACACAATCAAAGATGGTAGTTTCTTGGACACTTGAGATAGGAGAGGTGACAGATACATGTACTATTCTATTCTTGGTTCTCGCAAGCACTATGATCCTCATCATTATCATCCTTATAGGATGAGTGATAGGGGATTTCCAGATGAGTTTAAGAAAGAAAAACCACCTACATTTGATGAATAAATGAAGAAATCATAGGATACGGAGGCATGGTTTCTTGGTATGAAGAAGTTCTTCAGGTTGCATGACTACTCGGAAAACATAAAAGCCAAAATAGCTATAGTCAGCCTCAAAAATATCTTCATAGGACTAAGGTGGATTATTATGACAAGCCTATTGAGTGCTTGGATGACAGTGGGGAACAAACATTCTTATAGGGTAAGAAGAAATCAACATCGGTGAGAATTGTTATAGATATGCTTCCCAAGCGTAGTTGCAGGAAAGGGGTAGTAAAAATTTCTAGTGACAAAGGTAAGGAAGTTGAGGATGTAGACGTTTTGAGCAGCGACCCAGTTCTACAATAGTTTCAGGATGTATTTCCCACAAATATTTCGGAGTTTCAACCTCACATGGAATTGGACTTTACTATTGAGTTGGTGCCAGGGGTAGCGCTAGCATCTAAAGCACCTTACATGATGAGCATACCAGATTTGGTAGAGTTGAAGTTGCAATTGAAGGAAATTTTGGACAACGGATACATTAGACCAAGTGTATGGCTTTGGGGTGCACTAGTATTATTTATGAAGTATAAATATGGTACTCTCAGGTTATGCAATGATTACAGGAAGTTGAACAAGTTGACCATCAAGAACAGGTATATTTTACCGAGGATTAATGATTTGTTTGATTAGTTGAAGGGAGAAACATTGTTCTTGAAGACTGATCTAAGATTGGGATATCATAAGGTACACATTAAAGAAGATGGCATTCACAAGACAGCTTTCCAGACCAGGAACGAACAATAATATTTTGTTCTAGTTCCATTTGGTTTGAGTAATGCTCCATATACCTTTATGTGATTTATTAATAGTGTGTTGTGTTCTTATCTGAACAAGTTTTTTATTGTGTTCATTGATGATAGATTGGTATATTCTAAAAATGAAGAATATCATTCCAACCACTTAGTACCAGCATTGATATTGCTAAGAGAGCATCAGCTATATGCTAAGCTTAACAAGAGAAATTTCTTTCAAACAAAGGTAAATTACATCGAACATGTTGTCTCCAAGGAGGGCATAGTAGTGGATCCAGAAAAGGTAAGATCTATTATGGAGTGGGAAGCTCCTAGGAATATGGATGAGGTAAGATCATTTATGAGGTTAGCGGGTTGTTACAAGAGGTTCATCAGGAACTTCTTACATATTTCTTATCCTATAATGTCATTAGAAAGGAAAGGTAAGAAGTTTGAATGGATAGAGGAATGTGCAACCAATTTTGAGCAGTTGAAGGAATTGTTGACAAATTCTCTAGTGTTAAAGATGGTAGATCTAGACAAAGAGTTTGTGGTATGTATAGATACTTGCAAGAGATGGCTTGGTGGAGTCCTTATGCAGGAAGGACAGGTAGTATTTTATGATTCATGTAAACTACATGAGCACAAGAAAAACTATCCAAAGCACGATCTTGAGTTGGCAGTGATCATTCATGCAATGAAGATGTGGAGGCACTATTTTATGGGCAAGCAATTTGTATTAATGAGCGATCATAGTGGATTGCGGTATCTATTCGACCAATCGAATTTGAACACCATGAAAGCTAGATGGTTGGTCACGATCAGTGAGTTCAAATTTGAGATGAGGTATATTAAAGGTAAATAGAACATAGTTGCAGATGGTCTTATGAGGAAGATACAAGTGAATCATACAGAAGCTATGAGTTCCTATGGGATAGATCTACATGATAGGATCTTGCAAGTAGGTACATGTAGTGATACAGCTACATCTACAGGTACAGGTACAAGGAGTGGTACAGAAACAAGTACATGTAGAGGTAGTGTTACATTTACATGTACATGGAATGGTACATGTAGATGTTTATGTAGTGGTATGGGTACAAGTATAGGTACAAGTGCACATCCTGTGGACTGTCGTCTCATAGCAGATAGCTTGGTTGGGTTTAGAGATAAGATATATGTTCCAGACAGTAGTGAGCTCAAGAAGGTGATCTTGAGGGAGTTTCATGTGAAACCATATTCAGGTCACCCAAACTATCAGAAGACACTAACTGAAGTGAAGAATTTCTACTATTGACGGAATTTGAAGAGAGACGTAGCAGAGTTTGTGGCTAGGTTCTTGAATTATCAATAGGTCAAAGCTAAGTGTAAACACCCATGTGGACTACTACAGCCGATTCTGATTCTAGAGTGGAAATGGGAGGTCATTTCCATGGAATTTATCACAGGTTCACTGAGGACATCTAGATAGCATGATTCCATCATGGTTGTGGTGGATAGGTTAACGAAGGTAATGTTAGGGTCCTATATTTTATAGGATGAATTAATTGTAGCTTTAATTTTTTATATGAGATGTTGTAAATATTGTTCCATTCTGAAATTTATTTCCAAAAGAAAACAAAACAAAACAAAAACAAAAAGGGGATAAAAAATAGATATGTGAAAAGAACAAAAAGTTTTAAAAAAAAAATGATGAGAAAAAAAGAAAAATAATTAAATACCCCATAAAAAATTTAAGTTTACACAAGTAAGCAAGTCTAAATGTCACTCAAAAAATGAAAAAATGCATCAGTAATACTAAGAAGTTTTGAAAAATGTGCTTCTAGTTAAAATTACACATTGAATTAGGACAAGTATATTAGTTAGTTTGATCACAATGTTCAAATGTGATTAGGATGCATTAAATAAAAATTAGTTTAGATTAGAGAATAAAATTGATTAACCACATTGTCTAAACATGGTTAATTAGCAATAAAAGAAAAATAAAAAAAACTTAGAAAACTCAAAAGAAAATAGTATTGTAAATTTAAATGTGCCATTATAGATTAATTAAATAATGTTTAGATTAATTAATCACATATTTTCGTGATTAATTAGAATTGTAATAAAGTCTTTAGATGCAACATGTTTAATCATGACGTAATAAAAGATGAGCAATTTTTAATGGGCCTTATTATTCGTGCCCAGATCGACGGTGTTTATGTAACCCCGGTGATCAGATTTGGATTAAGGACCTAAGTGATAGCTCAAATTTCAAAGTGTTATGAAGTGTCCTGAACCTGAGCGACCGGATAGATCTCATCTTCCTTATTCTGGCACCATGAATGATTCGAAAAACCGACACCATATGAAGAAGTTATCGCAGTTTGAAAAGTCCAGTAAAATCCAATTTTTGGACTTTGATCAAGTTTGACTGAAATTTGGGAAATTTAAAAAGAAAATATTCTATGGAATATTCCTCAAAATATTCCCAGAATATTCCTCTTGGACTAGTAATATTTGGATAAGTGTTATCTTGCTAATGGTTGATGGATTATACGTGGTTTTTAAAGGGGCCAATGGGAGGCTGCCACATGGCAGGCCCGGAGGCCACCACATGGCCCAATTTCGTGGTGTAAAATTATGGGTCGGACTCCTCGGGAGTCGACCGCCTGACCTCCCCACCTGCATGCAAAGTCTTCGACTAATCGCGCTACATATGTGTCTTAACATCTATGGTCTCCGTGTTATATTTAACATGCATCGGTTTTTGATTTGGGGGTTTGAGGGGCCAACCCCTCCCCACATGACCATGACCCCAAGATCGTGGGCTAAGCCCCAAAACTCGACGGTTCTTTTTAACTTGAAACATGTTCACATGCTAGTTTATAATGCCGACGATTAGCCCCAAGGGTTAGCTCAAGTGGTAGTGATCCAATACGTGGGCCTCTCCGTTGAGGGAGGTCACGAGTTTGATCCTTGAGTCCTTTGGGGTCAAGCACCGAAAGTCCGCCGAATGGTTTACCGTGCGTACCATCCAGAAATTCTGGGGAAGTACGCCCGGGTTTCCCGTGAGCTTTCCCCTCATGAAAAAATAATGTTGACGATTGCGGTGAGGAGTTAAACCCTGACATTAACCATAACTGCATGGAGTCTGGGGTGTATGTGCCCAAAACAACCAGTTAGAATTTATGCTATGGTTAGTAAACTGGCATATTTTTAGTTGGAGCATAATTTTCCACTTTTCACTGGAGTTAATCCCAGTTCCTCCATATTTGGTGGACAATTTTAGGGGTCATTGGGAAAAATGATTTTAGGCTCTATCTTGAGCTAGATTCGACTAATTTTGTAGTGCCAATACTAAATTTCGACTATCTTAGACATTCCAGACTCATTGGTGAGGGTTGCAAAGCCATCTGAAGACTTTTGAGTAGGTTTTTTCTTCAGAGAAGTTCTAGGGGCCACGAGGGCCACCATGGGCCAACAAGAATTTGAGGCTTAGCCAGGACAGCTAGAGGCCTTATTCAGAAATCCAATTGTCAATTTGGATGTTTCAGATATTCTAGAACTAATGGTGTGGTTTTCAAAGCCTGTAAAGGACTTTTGAAGGCTGATATGCTTCATTTAAGATCCAGGTGCCACTAGGGCTAGCAAGTGCCAGTAGCAGCTCGAGGCCTAGCTAGGGAAGCTAGAGGCCTTATGTATCAAAACAATAGTCATTTATGACTATTTTGATACTTCTAAATCCATTGGAGGAGTTTGTAGAAGTTTTTGAGTACTTCTATAGTTCGAGAACCCACAATGAAATTTTCTTTGACCCTAGAGCCAGGGGGTGCCACTAGGTGTTGGAGGCGAAACTGGGGCAGCTAGAGGCCAATTTCAATGAACCAATAGTCTATTCTGACTATTTTTGGCATTTTGAATCCAATGAAGGAATTTTCAAAGCCATTTGAAGACTTATAAAGTTTGAAGAGCCACAAGGAATTTTTGGGTAGCCCATGGCCAACTGTGGAAGGAGGCCTAGATTGGGGAGCCAATGCTATTTTGGAGCAAATGATCAGTTCATTTTGGAGGTATGATATGCGCTGCAGATAGTAGGTGAGGTTTCAGGGATAGAAAACAAATTCTGAGGGAGTTTGTGCCATATTGAAGATCAGTGTATGTCAAGAGCACCGACAGAAGGAATCAAGTCTAAGGGAGCCTAGATTTGTTTTAAGAGTGATGACAGCCATGACAAGGATATAATGGTATTCTAAACCACTTGGTTCAATTTAGTTAACCATTGGAGGTTATTTTGTAACTTCTAAAATAAATTTTGCCATAATCCCAAAGAGCCAAGTCAAGATGACAAGAGCTCAAGGAAACGTAGCCCACGATATTCGGGTGAACTCCTAGATTAATTTTCTTTTATGTGTTGATGTTTATTTGCTAAATTATATGGTTTTTTCATATGTTTAATTTCAAAAAAAAACAAATGGACTTAAATCACTTAAACAATTTAAAAACATACACGTATTTCAAGTAAAAATTTCCACAAAAGTCAAGTACAAGCTAGATCTTTTATTTGTTTAACTGAGTGGGAGGTTCTTGAAAATCATAACAAGTTATCCAATCCATTTTCAGATTAGGTTCATATCAGAGAAAAAGTTTCCTTGTTGACTTGAAAGGTGTTTAAATAGTGAAAATAATTTGACTGTTTGCAAACTGATTGTTGTTTGAGTTTGCTAGAGGTGAAGGGAGAGTTATTGATAGCTAAGTCCAGAAGAGGACAAGAAGGAAGAAGGGTTGAAGGCATCTTCCTTACCCAAAGGACCTCAAGGAAACCCTTGAAGCACAAGAGGGTGTTTTCAAAATGTTACTTGAAGAAGAGCTTGACTCTACAGCCATTTCATTCAAAAGCTTTGTCAATTGTTTTTGAAATCTTTGTGAATTTTGTTGAAGTTCTTTTTTTCATGTTCATATTGAAAACTTCATCAAGTGAGGTTTCAAAATCTTCCTCCTTCACAAGATTCTTCAATGAAGACATGAAGCGAGACTTATACATCCTGAAGGATATGGTGCAGATTCTATTTGAAGATAAAAGAGAAAGCACTATAGTTCTTGAACAATTGGTTTCTATGAAGCAAGAGAAGAAAGAAATTCTTCAAAGAATGCATGAGATGGAGATGCAGCTCCATCAAGCCCAAGAGGCCTTAACCAAGAACATGCATGAAGCCGAGGTAATTCACTCTAATTTGTCTTATGTTTCCTCTTCAGAAAGATGTGTTGGTTCATTTGAAAAGCACACTAGAGTTATAGGGTCCAAGTTAATGTTTAAGTTGGGCTATGAAGGAAAGGGTTTAGGAAACCATGCACTAGGCATGATTGATCCTATTTTGGTTGAGGAACAGCTTAAGAAATTTGGTCTTGGTTATGTTCAATCTTGTGGCGAAAACTCTGAAGCCATGAAGGCATTTGAGGCAACTTCAAAAAGAACTTTTGACGCGAGTTCTAAATGACAAACCTGTCAAGTTTGTTTTCAAGTTGATTTCCATTTTTTGAAGCCTATGTTGAAGCAAGAATATTGTAGACATACAGCCTATGGCGAGCATGAGAGTTCTGAGTCAAGACATAAACACTGATGTTAGTTTTCAAAGAAATGTTGGAGGCTCTACAAGTTCATCTCCTCATGAAGGGAAAAAAGATGGACATGAAAAGCAGCATTTGAGGTATAATTCTTCCCATAGTCAAGTTGATTATGTTTCTGCAAGGCATGAAAATTCTGCATGCATGAATGGAATAAACAGTTGTTGTGCATTTTGTGGTATGTTTAACCATGTTGTTTTGAGATGTTGGAAGAGGATGAAGGCATACAGGAAGCATTTGAGTCAAAATAAACTTGCAAAGAAGGTGCAAAAGACTTGCACACAATGCCAGAAGAAGGGACATGTTATTTTCCAATGTTGAACATTGCATCCAACTAATCGTCCCAAGCACATGAAGAAAAAGGATAGAAAGACTAGCAAAATTGGAACCAAGGATTCCATCATTGATGTGAGAATAGATGTTTCACATGAAGAAGATTTTTGGCAACAAAAGTGGTTTGACTTCTTGACACAGTAAGACATACACTCATTTGTACATATGCAAATTTTAGTTATGTACGCATGTTTTCTGTTGTAATCTCTGGTTTGTTTGAACCATCTTGGATCGATGATCAAGGAAGCGATGTTTAGTTACCTTCTATCAATTTCTCGCCATAAATTTATGAGTGAGTTCAAGGAAGACAGTTCATGATAGGAGGACAAGTGCATCCAAGAAGGAAAGTGTTGACTACCTTCGAGTTGTGGTTCAAAGGCACTAGACATGCAAGGCAAGTGTATGGAGGCTGAAAAGAAGAGGGTGATGTACTCTCATCTACTGTATAGATCAGTATATTAGTATTTTTGGGTCCAAAAGATTCCCAATGGGGAGGTGTGATCAGACTTGGATTAAGGACGTAAGTGATAGCTCAAATTTTAAAGTGTTCAGAAGTGTGTCGAACCTGAGCGACCGGATATATATCATCTTCCTGATTCCAGTGCCGTGAATGGTTCGAAAAATCGACATCGTATAAAGAAGCTATTGTAGTTTGAAAAGTCCAATAAACTGCAATTCTTGGAATTTGACCAAGTTTGACTGGATTTTGGGAAATTTAAAAAGAGAATATTCCAGGGAATATTCCTAGAATATTCCCCAGAATATTTCTCTTGGACCAGTAATATTTGGACAAGTGTAAGCCTGCTAATGGTTGATGGATTGTACGTGGTTTTTAAAGGGGCCAATGGGAGGCTGCCATGTGGCAGGCCCAGAGGCCACCACATGGCCTAGTTTTGTGGTGTAAAATTATGGGTTGGACTCCCCAGGAGTCGACCGTCTGACCTCTCCACCCGCATGCAAAGTCTTCGACCAATCACGCTACATATGTGTCTTAACATCTATGGTCTCCACATTATATTTAATGTGCATCGGTTTTTGATTTGGGGATTGGAGGGGCCAGCCCCTCCCCAAACAACCATGACCCCAAGACCATGGGCTAAGCCCCAAAATGTGATAGTTCCGTTTAACTTGAAACGTGTTCACATGCCATTTTTTAACACCGACAGTTGCGATCAAGAGTTAAACCCCGGCATGAACCATAACCGCGCGAAGTCCGAGGTGCATGTGCCCAAAACAACCGATCAGAATTTATGCTACGATTAGTAAACTGGCATATTTTTAGTCGGAGCGGAATTTTCCATTTTTAACTAAATTTGAGTCTAGTTCCTCCAAATTTGGTGGAGGATTTTTAGGGGTCATTAGGAAAAATGATTTTAGGCTCTATCTTGAGCTAGATTCGACCAATTTTGGAGTGCCAATAGTCAATTTCGACTATATAAAACATTGTAGACTCATAAGTGAGGGTTGTAGAGCCATAAGAGGACTTTTGAGTAGGTTTTTGCTTCAGAGAAATTCTAGGCACCACTAGGGCCACCATGGGCCAACAATAGTTTGAGGCTTAGCCAGGGCAGCTAGAGGCCTTATTCAAAAATCCAGTAGTCAATTTTGGATGTTTCAGATGTTCTGGAACTAATGGTGTGGTTTGTAGAGCCTGTAGAGTAATTTTTAAGGTTGATATTCTTCAATGAAGTTCCAGAGGCCACAAGGGCCAGCAAGTTCCAACAGCAGTTCGAGGCCTAGCCAGGGCAACTAAAGGCATTATGCAGCATACCAATAGTCATTTCTAATTATTTTGATACTTTTGAATCCATTGGAGGAGTTTTCATAAGCTTTTGAGGACTTCTAGGGGTCGAGAACACACAGAGAAGTTTTCTTTGACCCTAGAGCCAAGGGGTGCCACCAGGTGTTGGAGGCGAAACATTTTGGCGTCATTGTCGGGAAAGGCTAACAAGTGTAAGAACAGGGTCTGTAGTAGATCTCAGAGTCGATCTCTTGTCTTGAGGTGGGAATCTATTGCCTAGCTTCAAGTCCTGAGTGTAAGTTCCGTGTATTCTCGTTTTTCTTTCTTTCTTTCCTGTTTCTTGTATCATTTTGTTTTCCGTACAAATTAAACCCTCGTCTTGGGGAAGGTGTTTTGTAAAACCTTACCCTAAGTCCTGGGCGTAGTCTAGTTTTTCTTTCCTATTTTTTTTTTCATTTCTAGTCTTTCTTTCTAGGGGCCAATTTCTCATCCTGGGGAGGGTATGTTATTAATCTGCTCCAGGTCTCGAACTCTGATTTCTTTTCTTTTTTTATTTTGTTTTATTTCCCATGAATCTCTTCTCTCGTCCCAGGGAGGAGGTTATCTGTCCTACTTCAGGTCCTGAGCTTTTGATTGATTTTCTTTAATGAACCCTCTCCACAATTTGTATGAACAAAGATCCGAACAAGAGGGGTAGAAGAAGACCCTCAAAGAAAGGGAAGGATTTGGGAAGGAAGACGTATATTCAGGAAATTATTGAAAAATTTAGATCTAAGGCATCATCCCGTGCTGCTGCTAGGGTTAGGGTTCAGACGAAATTCGAAGGATAGTGTCTGGAACAACCAATGCCATCCACGGTACCAGAAGATGTTCTTTCTACAGCAAGAGATTTAATAAATAGAATACCAGCGGAAGAGAAATCCTTATCAACAACAGAAGAGGAAGAAGTGGTAAGTAAGGGATTAGAATAATTGAGCAACTCTAACTGGGAAGAAGAACCTCAAAAAGGGTTTTCGTCCCCAAGAGACCAAGGTAGCGCTGTGAAAATTCTCATTGCTGAGTTAAGAGACTCTGATCCGGTAAAGGAAGTTTTGAAGGAATTTGAGTCACCAAGGGACCAGGGGAGTTCGGTGTGACCACCTTCGGTTGAATCACTCCAGATACCGGTTGCAAAACCGATCGAAATTCCAAGTGAGTATTGGAAAATATTTATGGCCCCTGTAAGTTCCTCCATTGATTTTCCTATAGAAAACGCTATAGGTGATGCACCAATGAGACCCATACCTTTGACAACCTTGCCTAGTTTTCATGGGCTCTCTTCGGAATACCTTGATACGTTCCTCTTTGAATTTGATATTGTTTGTTGAGGATACAACTATATGACTGATGCTCAAAAATTGAAAATATTCCCTACTACCCTAAAAGGGACAACCCTGAGATGGTTTATGGGTTTAGGGGGAAGCAAGATTACTTCATGGGAAGAAATGAAGAAAGCCTTCTTGGAAAAATATCAAGATTATTGTAAATCTCGCGACATCAAGGAGGAAATATTTAAATTTTCACAGAAGGAAGATGAAAATATGGAGGACTGTGTAGAACGATTTAAATACATACTACAGAGATCTGGACATAGTGACTTGGATAAGGACATTCTAAAGATCATTTTTCTCAGAGCACTCAGGGAAGACTCTCTGCAACTCCTGAATATAGTGGGTAAAAGAGATATTTCAAAATAAAACTTCGAAACTATATGTGATTACTGTATTAAATGTTCAAGGGGGGCTGCAAGAAGTGGACAGAGTATTCTGTCATTAAAGACCTCCAGTGGAGGGGTCACAAAAGCAGAGATTGGGAATCTGTTAGATAATCTGAGGACCGATATCCTGAGTACACTATTAGCCCAAATGGACACTCTACAGGCAAAACAGAAGCAGACGGAGCTGGAAAAAACCATGGCCATATTCTGCCCTCAGTGCAGGAAGAAACATCCTTTGAAGGAATGCCCGCTGAACACAGTGGAAGCCTGCGCAATCTGCGAACAGACTCACGCGACCAGTGCATGTCCTTCCTTGCCCGGGCTGAAAGCAGTTTTCCAAGGAGAAAGCAATGAAAGCATAGTGGACTAGCTATATTTCATGGGGTAGAAGAAGCCATGGCAACCTCAACCACCGGCAGTGAATCTAAGTATGTTTCAAGACCCATCCTAGTATTTTCATAATTTTAGTATGGGTCCCCAATCTACACCATTTTCAGCCATGTGGCCTCAATACCAGTATCCCCCTTGGCAACAATGGGTTCCTCAATCTAGTCTGAATCCTTCATGGAATCAGACTTGGCGCAGATCCCCTCCCACTAGATAGTTTCCTCAGCCTATGCCTCAGCAACAACTTTAGTTACCTTCTAATGTGCCCCCAGGAAACCTAGCCATTAGACCTCCGCTTCCTCTCCAGCCCAACCCAAATCCAAATAATAAGGGGGTTCAACAAACAGATATGTTGAACCTTCTATCCTACAACATTTCTACTGCAGGGCTCAATGAAATAAATCTACGGTCTGGCCGGGTAGTAAATGCACCTACTTCACCCATTATCACAGAACAACTTGACAGTGAAGATACAGAACCAGAACAAAGAACAGTAAGGGAGAATGCAGATCAAAACATAATAAACTAGACACCTCCCCAAGTTGTTCCTAATCAAGGTCATTTAACATCTCCCCCATATCCTGAAAGATTGACCTTGAGCAAACCAAACCCTCAAGCAGAATTTGATTTTCTAGGGGAACTAAAGAATCTTTTCGTTAAAATGCCTATTTTACAAGCTATGAGGGATGTACCTATTTATGCAAAAACTCTGAAAGAATACTGCTCAAATAAACTGGGTAGAAAACCTAAGGATCCATTAACTGTGCATGTAATGGGCAGACTATCTGATATCATGTTAGGAAATATCATGCTTGTAAAATACGGAGATCCTGAAAACCCGATTCTAACAATACAAATTCATGGGATTGAAATCCCAAATGTATTGGTGGATTTGGGAGCTACCATTAACATTATCACTGCTGAAACAATGAACACATTAGGACTTGGAAACATTAAATCAACCCCTACTATCCTGGAACTTGCAGACAGATCCACAATTAAACCAGTAGGGAAATTAGAGGATGTGATCATTTTAGTAAATTCATGGCATCACCCTGTGGACTTCCTTATATTGCAAGCTCGATCTTCAGTAGGTGGTCACCCATTGATCCTAGGAAGACCCTGGTTGGAAACTACAGATGCCTATATAGGATGTCGGTCTGGACATATGATCATATTAAATGAGACAGTTACGAAGGACCTCAAGCTTTATTCTCCTACGAAACCAAGCCCATCTAAAAAATTGTCAACCAGTCAAAAACCTCTACCTGCAGAAGAGCCTGAACCTGAAAATGAAGATGTTAGACCAGTTCTCACTATTGGTCAGGCCCTTTGATTTAAAACAGAGACTGAAGATGATGCCATTAACGCCTTCATTAATGATTCCATTTATGTTCCCGATCGAACTCAATATATTCTAGAATCTGCTATGAGCTGTGAGACACAGGAAAACATTGAACCAGAAGATGACATAGAAGACATTCCTGTGACCCCATTCCATGATAGTACTCCAATCGAGATTGAACCAAGGAAAACACTTAATATCAACCCGAACTTGTCTGGATCCAGACCGAACAGATTTTGAAAGTCCTTCAAGAACATCAGGAAGATTTTGCTTCGGATTATACCGACATGAAGGGTATCCCTGCTAGCCTATGCACTCATCATATTTACATTAAGGAAGATTGCCGCCCTGTAAGATAGCCTCAACGGAGGATGAATCCTGCTCTCAAAAATATTGTTAAAGAAGAATTACAAAAATTATTGGATGTAGGATTCATTTATCCCATCTCAGATAGCCAATGGGTATCCCTGCTAGTTATCGTTCCCAAAAATAATGGTAAATGGCGGATTTGTGTAGATTACAGAGAATTAAATAAGGCAACAAAAAAACACCATTTTCCTTTGCCACTCATTGACCAAGCCCTGGACACCTTGGCTGGAAAGAAGTCATTTTCCTTCCTAGACAGATTCAGCAGATATAACCAGATCCAGATAGCTCCGGAAGACCAGGATAAGACAACTTTCACATGCCCATGGGGAACCTTTGCATATAAGGTCCTTCCATTTGGCCTGTGTAATGCTCCTGCTACCTTCCAGAGGGAAAACTTGGGATTTTTTTTTGTTTTGGTCGATGATAGTGTCGAAATCTATATGGATGATTTTGCTCCATAAGGGAATTCATTTGAGGAGGGATTGGAAAATTTGGAGAAGGTACTCAAAAGATGTAAACGGACTCATGTATCGTTGAGTACAATCAAATGCCATATGATGAGGGAAGAAGGAGTAGTATTGGGACATTTTCTCTCAGCCGCTGGAATTCAAGTTGATCTGGCTAAAGTAGAGGTAATATTACATTTTCTGGTACCCAAAACACCCACACAGATACGTAGCTTTATTGGTTGTACTGGTTATTATAGGCACTTTATAGAAAATTTTGCTAAAATAGCACATCCACTATTTCAATTGCTAACAAAAGATGCAGAATTTTTGTGGACCGAAGATTGTGAGACAACCTTCACAAAAATTAAAGGGTTGGTGTGCACGGCCCCAATCCTTCGAGGACCTGATTGGGAATTACCATTTCACATACATACTGATGCTTTTGAGACAGCAGTAGGGGATGTTTTAGGACAACAAGTCGACAAAACACTGTATGCAATTTATTACGTCGGCAAGAATCTAATTCCTGCTGAACTAAACTATACGGTGATAGAAAAAAGAATTCTTAGTTGACATTTATGCTATGAATAAGTTCTAGCACTACATCATCGGGTACTCTACTACTATCCATACTAATCATGCAGCAATCAGGTATTTGATGAATAAACCCATTACTCTTGGTCGTATTATGAGATGGTTACTATTGCTTAAAGAATTTGATATTACAATAGTAGATAAGCCAGGAAAGGATAATGTAGTAGTTGATTTCCTATCTAGAATGGATAACAATGATGAATGCACACCAATAGAAGACAATTTCCCTGATGAACATGTTTTTGCAATGTCTACTAAACCTCCGTGGTATGCAAATATTGCTAACTATCTTGCTACAGGGAAAGTGCCTCCTCATTTGTCATATAGGGAACAACGAAAGATTATTCATCATAGTACCCGATATTCTTGGATGGCAGGGTACATTTTTCATACAGGAGCATATAAACAGATCTGGCGCTATGTGTCTGGAGATGATATCTGTGAAATAATGAAAGATGACCATGATGGCACCTGTGGAGGGAATTTCGCAGACAAAAGAACAGGACATAAGGTGCTACAAATGGGATATTACTGGCCTTCCATTTTTCGTGATGCTTAGAATTATGTCAGGAGGTGTGATAGTTTCCAACATATGGGGCAGCCCGATAAAGCGAATGAAATGCCTTTGCAGGCACAGCTAGTTCTCGAGCATTTCAAGAAATGGGCTATTGACTTCGTTGGACCCTTTAACCCACCCTCCCAGCAGAAAGTCCACATCTTGATCTGTACTGATTACGTCACTAAGTGGGTGGAAGCCAAAGCAGTTGTGAAAGCAACAGAGCAGGTAGTCTCAGATTTTCTATTTGAAGAAATTTTTGCTCGGTACGGTACTCCAAGAGAGGTTGTTTTAGATGGAGGGGCACAATTCACATCACACATAATAGAAAAGCTTATGCAAAAATATGGGGTGAAGCACAAAGTGACATCTCCATACCATCCCCAGGCGAATGGACAAGTAGAAAGCACAAATAAGACATTAGAAAATATTTTGACAAAAATTGTGGCATACCATCATCGGGATTGGGCTTAGAAACTTCCAGAGGCTCTATGGGCATACAGAACAACATGGTAGAATACAACCGAGTTTTCACCATTCGAGTTGGTTTATGGGAAATCCTCGTTGTTTCCAATTGAATTTGAAATAAGCACGCTTAGAACAGCTCTAGAAGTTGGTTTAGATCTATCAGATGCCCATAAACACCGATTAGCTCAGCTTAATGAACTTGATGAAATTCGTTCAATGGTTTTCCAACGAAATACTGTTATTCAGCAACAGAGAACGAAATGGAACGATAAGTTTATCAGAAACAAGGTGTTTCAAAGTGGAGATTGGGCACTACTTTATGACTCTCATTTTAAGGATTTTAAGGGAAAGCTTTGCACTCGATGGATGGGAACTTATGAGGTGAATGTTGTATTTGATAATGGAACAATCAGGCTAGTCACAATTAACGATACACACACTTCCTTTATAGTCGATGGACATCGCTTGAGACTATACCACCGACCGGCCTCTAAGGATGCTTTTATTAAACAACTCTCTGAGAAATCTAGTTTTAAGGTTATCAGTGTAGAGAACCTTTTCTCTGCACCCGTGTTGTAAAAAAAAAAAAAAAAAATAATAATAATAATAAAGAATTTTGTTCTATTTTCTTGTCTTTTTGCAGGAGCTACGACTAAGGAGTAAAAATCAAGGGATTTTCATATTATTGTTACTCGGTCGCTGCTACTCATGATTGTTGTTACTTGGTTGCTGCTACTCCGATGCTGCTACACCGGATGCTATTACTCGGTTGCTGCTACTCATGTTTTTGTCTTGCTGCTACTCTGATGCTACTACACCAGATGTTGTTACTCAGTTGCTGCTAATCATGTTGTTGTTACATGGTTGTTGCTACTCCGATGTGCTACACCGAATGTTGTTACTCAATTACTACTACTCATGTTGTTGTTTTGCTTCTATTCCGATACTGCTACACTAGATGCTGTTACTCAGTTGCTGCTAGTCATTTTGTTGTTACTTGGTTGTCGCTACTCCGATGCTACTACACCGAATTCTGTTACTCGGTTGTTGCTACTCATGTTGCTATTACTTGGTTGATGCTACCCCGATGTTGCTACACCGGATGTTGTTACTTGGGTGTTGCTACTCATGATGCTATTACACCAATGTTGTTACACCGATGTTGTTACTCTGCTACTGTTACACCAGATGTTGTTACACCGATGCTGTTACACCAGATGTTGTTACACCGATGTTTTTACACCGATGCTGTTACTCCGATGTTGTTACACCGATGTTGTTACACTGATGCTGTTACACCATCCACATCATTACTCCGTCATCACCCTACCAACCATCCCATCATCCAGGTAGGCCGTCAGGTACGCCTCCACGAGACTTGTATTGATTTAATTAAATATCCCATGTGAATATTTTAATGCCACGGACATCAAAAATTTAAGTCGGGGGGGGTGTCGTCATGCCAAGGACGATGTAATAATTACCCCATAAGTTAAGAATGACATCTCGCTCATGGTACACCTTACGAATCACATCAATATGTGATATCATCATTTAAATCCTATTGGGATTCGCAAGATGTCTCATCCACCCTGTACGAGTAATTATTATTTCTATTATGCCACACTTACCATACTCTTTTATGATTTTTCTCGATTTTCAAGAATTATCAACCGTATTTACCGTTACCACCTATCCATTTTCACTATGTTGTTCCTCCAAATTCTGTACCCACCACCTTGCCCAACGGCCTGCTGCTACAGGAAGTGTTGCTACAAGTCTCCACAGTCTTAGTGGGCTAGCTGTGCAGCTTGAGCTTGAAAACACAATTTTAGTTCGCAGCAATCCAGAGGTTTGGAAAATTTTTGTCGACGCAAAATGGGATGTCCACTTTGACATATTGCAGGGATTCGATGGAGGTATCACAATGGAATTCGCACTCAATTTAGAGGAGAATCATTCATGGGTTAGAGGTCTGGAAGTTCCTATTACAGAGGAAGTAATTGCAGAGGTTAGCAGGCTAAGACAACAGGGGCACGAATAGTTTGCTCAGAAGGTTTCTCTCCCAGAGTTTCCTGAATTATTTTTGCAAGGAGGAGAAACTGGGGTTCAATTGGGCAGGGAATACGAGCGCAGAACTGTACCGTATCCTTGGAACGAAGTTGCAGGTTTCGTAATAAAATATATTACCTGCGAGGGTTAGGCCTCAGCTCTGTTCAACTATCACTTTAAAATTCTAATGCACCTCTAATTTCCACAGAATCAGGTGCATGCCCTAAACATGCCATTTTTTCTATTGAAACAACTGTAGCATATGGCACAGGTTGCTCGGCGCTCTCGCCGGATGATGGCAGTACTTTCTAACCATGGATTGGTGTGATTATTGGTCGTGCATGCAATAGGCAGGTTGCGGGTTTCTTGGGTGGAACTCTACAGATCCTCAGAAGAAGCGGTAGTAGCTATGATTGCTGCTAGAGAAGAAGAGCCAGCCTCTCCGGCTGGTTAGGTGGAAGAATAACCTTCAGAGGAAATTGATCAAGAGGAACCCGAGGAAATGGAAACAGAGATTGATCAGGAAGTACCGGAGGAAGAGGAGATGATGATTGATCAGGAGGAACCTGAAGAAATGAGTACGGAGGAAATAATCAGAAACGCAGCCGAGGCTGTCACACAAGAACCAGCCTCGCTGAAAAAGCCACGGAAGAGGAAATAAGAATGGAAGAGTTGATTAGCAGCATATACGAGGCTGCCACACAAGAACCAGCTTCGCTCGAGGAACCCACAGAGGAAGGGATTATGGACATTATGTAGGAAATTGATATTGTGATACAGTCGACAACCATTTCCAATGAAGAACAAAGGGATGGAATTGTGGATAGAGAAATGGCAAGTGATGATTTTTCGCAAGAAATAGCATCACCTGCTCAGATAAAAATGGATTTTGATACAGTTGGGGGTGCTACACAAGAACCGCCTCCAATTCGGCTGGAACAGGAATAGTCAACCCGCGGAATCGATGCTGGACCTCAAGAATTGGTACCAACTGTGAAAACGAAGGTGATTCCCGGGGAAAAAGAGGCTAAAGAAGGAACAAGTCGGGTGGTTGATATTGTTCCACAAGAACCAGTATCAACCCATGAAGAAGAAATCATAAGAAAAGAGCAAGAGGAAAGAATGGAATCGAGCCACGGAATCAATCCTTCTCCATAAGAACCAGCATCGACTTTGGTTGAGGTAGTAATGCATGAAGTCCCAGTCCAACCTGGGAATGATGATGATGGGTCTGTTCCCTGTTCTCCGTTCCAATCCATGATGCCCAGAGGGGCAAGGGGATTTCACTCTCCTAAACGGTTAGTGGAATAAGTCGTTATTCCCCCAGTATTAAAATTTGTTGACACGGCCAAGGTTGGCCCAGACACTACTGAACTGGAACAATTGGAGGTTCACCAAGAAGACATAGTTCCTGTATCGGAACACAGAAGGGTCAAGGAATTTGCTAGCCAAACAACAGAAGTTTCCGAAATAAATGGAGAAGAAGAAGGATCTATGAGTCATCGGACCGGCCAAGAGGGTTTGACGAAAGAATCTGGAGAAGGTGTCGGTAGTATTCCGCTGCCTTCTGAGCTTTTCGTAGGTCCAGAACCTAAATTCACTGTTAAACAGGAATGGGTCGAACAGTGCGAGAAAAGAAGGTTGCCTCTTAAAAAGAGGTACCAGTTGCAATTCAATGAAACCATGAGACTGAAGAGAGAGGTTTGGAGTTTGAATAAGAAAGTTTCACATTTAAAAAGGAAGATAAAAATCTACAAATGAAGGTCAATAACGCCGAAGGTTGAAGTCTCCACTGCGGCTACCCAGACCGACCCAATCAAAGAAATGTTTGAAGGTCGGGAATTCGTATTGGTTGCTAAAATCCAAAAATGGCAGTCTACAGCGAGCGACCACAAGAAAGAAAAAAATAGGGTTCGAGAACAAGCTGCTGGAGTCGTTACAAGGTACATAAATCAATTATACAAGGCTCGGTTTAAGCAGGCCAAACAGAAGGCTAGGATAGAAGAGTTGGAAGAACAAATTCAGTTGCTAAAGAGAGATAAGGAGAAGATGTTCTCCCTAGCATAGCAGGTAATGGCCTGCAGACCTTTTGCACATATCTATGCCTTATTCCTTCATGAAAAATTTCTTTTCTTTTGTCTTGAAAGTATATATAAGGAGATTTGGTACGAAATTGAGGACCCCATTCAATTTCTCCATATTTTAAAAATTCATGATGTTATAGGACAACACTTAATGTGTGAGCTCTACATGAATGGGTATTATTTAAGGCATGATCAATCCTTTAACCCCGTTCCATTCGTGGGGGATATCAACTTAAGGGCTTTGATTTCCTATACCATCAATCAGATTGGAGAAAGACCTGGGATACATTTGAAGAAAATCAACCCTGAAAGCCATTAATGGTGAGAAGAGAGCATGGTCAGTCCTCAAATATTTACAATAAACATTATACCTTTCTACAGATTGAGGGTCGTAAGGAACACATGACAGCAACTCAGAAGTGGTGTTCTGACCTGTGTGTCAGCCAGATTATGACATTTCGCAAGGAAGCCCTGGACAGTTGTTAGAAAAGATGGATGTTGTCTTCTTCAGCCATGAGGGGAAGAGAACCATTTAGGGCACCTAACTTTGCACATGACTTAGAGAGAATGCTGCGTTATGTGGCATGTATTCATACCTGTGGAATTAGATGGATGGGATTGAGATTTCGATTTCCCCTTTTATGGCTGCCATCTGAATAGTATAGTCCTGCTTATAACGTTGAACTCGACTGGTGGAAAGACATTGTTTCGACAGAAGGATATAAGCCACCAAGAACAGAGATGGCAGTAGAATATGACCTCACACAGCTTCATGTCGATCACAGTCAGTCCAATCCGGACCTGAGGAGACAACGAGCAACATGAGGACATGCAGATAGATCAGTTGGGGGGAGATGTTGGGCACCGGATTTGTATACTTTCTTCTCTCATTCTTACCCTACCTTTCTATCTCTTTGTGCCATTATTTATCTTAAAAGCATGAGGTAAAACCCTTCTTCTTATCTTTTATGGGATATTTGACTAATGATGTACTTGTCATGGAGGTTTTACCTTTTTATGTATTAACTCCTATATTTCTTCAGATCTGGATACAACAAGCGCGTCGCAGCCGCAAGTCAGGGCACAACCCATCATTTTCCAGCATCTCCCTTATTTTTTGCTACAATGTAACAACCATGGATGTATCAGCGCTATCTTTGGCTTTCTTATAGTTTCTTTCTGGGAAATTCGATTGTCATTGTAACAATATGTATTTTCATAACAATCGAGTTGTTGGGAGGAATTGGGGATTTCAAGACTATGGTATAAAGAAGCTTACAGGCTGTGAATGGGGAGATTGCCTTTTTACACATATATAGATCTTGTAATTAATTTTTCTATTATTATTTGAATATACAGCAGCTCGTTGTTTCTCCTGAAATTCTTGAGTTTCTGTAGCCCTGATCCAAGAGTTGGGCCCACCCTTGTGATCAGGTGCTACGTTCTTCTTTCTTTTCTTTCAGTACTGTGTTTTGTGTGATTCTTTAATTGTTGTTACAGTTGATTTAATTGATGTGGATGCTTTTTATTTCTGCAGTTCATTTGATTGTTGTTACAATGATATTTGTGTTATAGATTTACAGCAGACCATGTGCTTGTATCTGCATATACTTTGATGTTAGTCTTGAAATAATTAACGCACTAAGGTTGATCATTTATGTGGAAAAAGGATTGAATCTTTTTCATATCCGGACACCAACAGACATGAAGCGAGACTTCTACATCCTGAAGGATAGGGTGCAAATTCTGTTTGAAGATAGAAGATAAAGCACTATACTTCATGAAAAATTGATTTCTATGGAGCAAGAGAAGGAATAAATTATTCAAAAAATGCACGAGATGGAGATGCAGCTCCATCAAGCCCAAGAGGCCTTAACCAAGAACATGCGTGAAGAAGAGGTAATTCACTCTAATTTGTCTTCAATTTCCTCTTCAGAAAGATGTGTTGGTTCATTTGAAAAGAACACTAGAGGTGTAGGCTCCAAGTTAATGTTTAAAATGGGCTATGAAGGGAAGGGTTTAGGCAAGCATGCACAAGGCATGATTGATCCTATTTTGGTTGAGGAATGGCCTAAGAAAATTGGTCTTGGTTATGTTCAATCTTATGGTGAAAAGTCTACAGCCATGAAGGCATTTGAAACAACTTCAAAAAGAATTTTTTTCGCAAGTTATAAACCACAAACCTCTCGAGTTTGTTTTCAAGTTGATTGCCATTGTTTGAAGCCTATGTTGCAGCAAGAAAATTGTAGACATGTAGCTTATGGCAAGCATGAGAGTTAGGACAGCTATCAAGACATAAATACTGAAGTTGGTCTTCAAAGAAAATTTGGAGCCTCTACAACTTCATCTCCTCATGAAGGTAAAAAATATGGACATGCGAAGCATCATTTGAGGTATAATTCTTCCCATAGTCAAGTTGATTATGTTTTTGCAAGGCGTGACAATTCTGCATGCTTTAATGGAAGAAATAATTGTTGTGCATTTCGTGGTATGTTTAACCATGTTGTTTCGAGATGCTGGAAGATGATGAAGGCATACAGAAAGCAGTTGATTCAAAAGAAACTTGAAAAGAAGGTGCAAAAGACTTGCACACATTGCCAGAAGATGGGACATGTTGTTTCCCAATGTTTGACATTGCATCTAACTAATCGTCCCAAGCACATGAAGAAAGAGGACAAAAATACTGGCGAAATTGGAACCAAGGATTCTATCATTGATGTGAGAACAAATGTTTCACATGAAGAAGATTTTCAGCATCAAAATTCGTTGGGGAAGTGGCTTGGTGAGAATTGGTTGACTTCTTGACACAGTAAGACATACACTCATTTGTACATATGAAAAGTTCAGTTATGTATGCATGTTTTCTGTTGTAATCTCTCGTTTGTTTGAGCCACCTTGGATCGATGATCAAGAAAGCAGTGTTTAGCTACCTTCTATCAATTTCTCGCCAGAAATTTATAAGTGAGTGCAAGGAAGACAGTTCTCGACACGAGGACAAGCACATCCAAGAAGGAAAGTGTTGACTATCTTCGAGTTGTGGTTCAAAGTCACTAGCCATGCAAGGCAAGTGTATGGAGGCTAAAAATAAGAGGGTGATGTACTCTCATCTACTATAGAGATCAATATATCAGCATTTTGGGGTCCAAAAGATTCCCAGTGGGGAGGTGTGATCAGATTTTGATTAAGGACCTAAGTGATAGCTCAAATTTCAAAGTCTTCGAAAGTGTGTCAAACCTTAGCGACCAAATATATCTCGTCTTCCTGATTCCTGTGCCATGAACGGTTCAAAAAACCAACACCATATGAAGAAGTTATCGTAGTTTGAAAAGTCTAGTAAATTGCAATTTTTAGACTTTGACCAAGTTTGACTGGAATTTGGGAAATTTAAAAATAGAATATTCTAGGGAATATTCCTAGAATATTCCTCTTTGACTAGTAATATTTGGACAAGTGTCAGCCTGCTAATGGTTAATGGACTGTACGTGGTTTTTAAAGGGGCCAATGGGAGGCTGCCATGTGGCAGGCCTGGAGGCCACCACGTGGCCCAATTTTGTGGTGTAAAATTATGGGTCGGACTCCTCGAGAGTCGACCGCCTAACCTCCCCGCCCACATGTAAAGTCTTCGACTAACCACACTATGTATGTGTCTTAACATTTATGGTCTCTGCATTATATTTAACGTGCATTGGTTTTCGATTTGGGGGCCAGCCCCTCCCCACACAACCATGACCCCAAGAATATGGGCTAAGCCCCAAAACCCGACGATTTTGTTTAACTTGAAATGTGTTTACATGCCAGTTTGAAACGCCACAGTTGCGGTTAGGAGTTAAACCCCGACATTAACCATAACCGCGCAGAGTCTAGGGTGCATGTGCCCAAAACAATCAGTCAGCATTTATGCTACGGTTAGTAAACTGGCGAATTTTTAGTTGGAGCGGAATTTGCCACTTTTAACTGGAGTTAAGTCCAATTCCTCCAAATTTGGTGAAGGATTTTTAGGGGTCATTGGGCAAAATGAGTTTAGGCTCTATCTTGAGCTAGATTTGATAAATTTTGAAGTGTCAATAGTCAATTTCGACTATCTCAGACATTCTAGACTCATTGTTGAGGGTTTCAGAGCGATAAGAGGACTTTTGAGCAGGTTTTTGCTTCATATAAATTCTAGGGGCCACTAGGGCCACCATGGGCCAGCAACAGTTTGAGGCTTAGCCAGGGCAGCTAGAGGCCTTATTCAGAAATCCAATAGTCAATTTTGGATGTTTCAGATGTTCCAAAACTAATGGTGTGGTTTGCAGATCCTGTAGAGGAATTTTTTAGGCCGATATGATTCAATGAAGTTAAAGGGGTCACAAGGGCTAGCAAGTGCCAGTAGCAGTTCGAGGCCTAGCCAGGGCAGCTAGAGGCCTTATGCAGCAAACTAGTAGTCATTTTTGATTGATTATATACTTCTGAATCCATTGGAGGAGTTTGTAGAAGCTTTTGAGGACTTCTAAAGGTAGATAACCCACATAGAAATTTTCTTTGACCCTAGAGCCAGGGGGTGCCCCTAAGTGTTGGAGGCGAAACCGGGGCAGCCGGAGGCCAATTTAAAAAAAAAATAGTCTATTTTGACTATTTTTGGCATTCTAAATCAAATGAAGGGATTTTCAGAACAATTAGAAGACTTCTAAAGGTCGAAGAGCCACAGGGAAGTTTTGGGAAGCCCATGGCCAATTGTGGAAGGAGGCCTAGATTGGGGAGTCAGTGCTCTTTTGGAGCTAATGTTCAGTCCATTTTGGAGGTCTGATATGTGTTGGAGACAGTAGGTGAGGTTTCACGAACAAAAAATAATTTTGAGGGAGTTTATGCCATAGATAAGCTCAGTGTAGCTCAAGAGCACCGAGAGAAGGAATCAAGTCTAAGGGAGCCTAGATCTGTTTTCAGAGTGATGACAATAATGAAAGGGATATAATGGTATTCTAAACCCATTGGTTCAATTTATTTAACCATTGGAGTTGAGTTTGTAACTTGTAAAAGAAATTTGGCCATAATCCCAAAGATCCAAGTCAAGATGACAAGAGATCAAGGAGACGTAGCCCACGATATTCGGGTGAACTCCTAGATTAAATTTGTTGTTATTTTTTTATGTTTATTTGCTGCATTATATGGTTGTTTCACATGTTTAATTTCAGCAAAAACAAATGGACTTAAAGAACTTAAACAGTTTAAAAACATACACCTGTTTCAAGTAAAAATTTTCGTAAAAGTCAAGTACAAGCTAGATATTTTATTTGTTTAACTGAGTGGGAGGTTCCTGAAAAGCATAAAAAGTTATCCAGCCCATTTTTAGATCACCTGGACCCCCCATCTCCATCTGAAGTTTATCCTACAAGGTGGATTTGGGGCATCGGTCTCCATAATACTAGCCTGTGTGACATGGTGCCCTATTCTCCTCCCCATAGCACCCCCCACCTTCCAAAACCATTTACCGCACTCAACCCCCTCCGGATACCCTCCAAAACCACTTTCCTTCTTCCACTCTACCTCCGGTGATGTTCCCACAACTCCACCCCTACCCTGCCTCGTGGTAGTACACAAACTATCCCTCTCGTGACCACTAGATTAAAGATTCTTCTCGCCATGAATCCTTTCCTGTTCCTGTTAAGAAATTATCCCTTTTTCCCCCATCCATTAAACAAAATGCTCGTTAACATTTACTCTCCCCGCTCCTAATAACGACATAATTACAATGGGTTGGCATGCCAGTAACTATAAAATCCTAAATCCTATAGCCTCATAAGTTTTTTTGCGTATAAATTATCACTAATTAACACCCTAGAGTATGATCACCAAAGAATTTGTTCAAGCAACCATCTAGTCCTTTCAGATGTTCATACGGTTAAATGGACTAATACTAGGTAACTGCGGTCATTTTTCCCCTAAATTTCCTTTTGAATTATGTCTTCCCAAAAGAAGAATGTTCCTGCAAATAACCCCATGCTTCCTCCAATAGTAGATGTTTACCACTAACCCTTAGTCGACCAATTGTATAATATTGTTGAGACCAATTATGAGTTCGAACAGTACGAACTTCACAGTTGGATTAAGCAAAAATACCTTGACCTCAGTGATGAATTAGGTCTATGGGATTCTTCCCTACCCCAATTTCTTTTCCCTCAAACCTATTAATTCCTGATTTTGTAACCTTGTGTCAGTCCAAATATCTTCCCAGTCAAAGAACCAATGTGGTCCAAAATGGTGAAGTCCTCTTCGCGATTAATGGAAATTCCATTTCAGAAATGCTTCAAGTTCAAAATTTAGATTTTATGCAGCCATTCCACCTAGATATACTCTTGGAAATATACAATAAGCTTGACTTTGAAACCTTTCTACCAGATAATGCTTAATTACCTAAAAACAACCCTCCTTATCCCTCTTCCATGTTCCCTGAGATGGTCAAGAAAATAATTTCAATGGTTACATGCCTATTAGGATACCATTCAGACTAATGGGTTGATGAAACCATCCTAGAATTCCTTTATGTGTTTTCCTCAAATTAAAAACCTCATGCCCCTTTTTTCTACAATGAATTTTTAGTTGAATTCATTCATGACTAGTTCATGAAATTTCCAACTCAGGGAGTGTTCAAGTGCATCTGTCCTGGTATATTTTTTTCTTTATTATCAATCAGACATATTTCCCTTTCAACTACACAAACTAGACATTTAAGGAAACACCCAATCAGTTATTCACTGGACCAACCTCGTCAGGAAGAACAACACTGAATTCACCTTCTGTGATTTTGTAGATCTATTTTTACATGTGATTGCTAGTTTGTTAAATAGTGATGCAGAGCACAGGATACATCCAGAAATCAAGAGAATTTTGCAATTAAGTGACCAGACTAGAAGAGGGGATTGGTATTTATACCAATCTTATATAGAGATTAGAATATATGGCTATGAATTACAACCTTACAAAATTCCCAAATTTGTATAAGTGTGACATTTTGCTTTAGAATACATGAAAAATGATCAATATGGATCAATTACATTTCTTCGCTGCGAAGAAGAAAGCACAATTCAAAATAAAGACACAAGTTTGCCCATTCATCTGCAATACCAAATTAACAAGACAACATGGAAATGATATTTTGAAATAGATGAACTTCAAATGCAGCTTTACATGGTCCTATGATCCTCTGGGGGTAATTTCAAACTTAAGAGTGGAACAACATATATGCTCGTTATGCACATGCCCCCAGAGTAGAAATAGAGCAGTGCATGAATCAATAACACTAGGAGGAGAATAAATTACAGGACGTTGAAGAATAGGTATTGTCAATGAGCCATACTCTAGTACAACAAGAAAGGTATGAGAAGATGAAAAATTTTGTACACGTTCACAAAAGCCAAATTTCTAAGATACAATTTATAATAATTATATTTTAATAAATTTTATGGAAGAAAAAAAACAAACTGAAAACCATACAATATTGTAAATATCTTTAACATATCAAAAATCCAAAATTTATTTCCAAAACTTTTTAATCATAACACAACATACTAAAATAAATTAATTATTTCCTATATTTATTTATTCACCCTTGAATAAATCACCAAAATAATATTTTAAATTTTTTTAATTAATTTTCAATTAAAAATTTCAAAAAAACACCATTTTATAATTTAAAACTATTTAATTAATTTTCATTTAAAATTTTCAACCAAAAACCATTTAAAAAAAATCATTTTTAAACCATCAAACTACGTTGCTTTAATAAAAGCTTATAAATAAATGGCAAGAATTACGGATCCTAAAAGATGAAATCTTTAAAATATTTAACCATCTATATCAAAGTTCTATAATTAAAATAACAATAGAATTAACAACATAGTTGATATTTAATTACAAAATAATAATATATCTTTACAATGTTAGAACATCATGACAGAAGATGGTGATGATTACAAAATAATAATATATCATTACAATGTTAGAACATCATGACAGAAGATGGTGATGAGAAATAAAACGAGATGGTGATGAGAAATAAAACGAGGATGGCTGCAAGGCAGCTAGTCCCTGCCTTGAGCCAGAGTTATGTTTTTCTAGCTGCCTTGAGCCAAAGTTAAGTTTTTCCTATATTTATTCTGGCAGTACTAACTATGGCTTTTGTTCGGCATGGTGGATGCACTGATCATTGAGCTTTGTAATTATATTTATAGAAGCTTTGAGCTGTGAAAGGTTTTCTGTTTGCATTTAAACCAATAAAATTTATGTCAATAAGTTAATCATTTATAGAAGCAATTGCCATTTTTTTCAAATGCTATTTTTTAATATTTTTGCAGGAAATAGAGCAAGTACTTTAAATTATCATTTGTGTTGACATACAACAATGCTTTTGCTATTATTTTATTTTATTTTAACTGAAACAATTAAAGATTATATTAAAAGAGAGTTAATACAAAAAAGTCTAAAGCTATGAAATTCAAAGTAAACAGAATATGCTGGGGTCTACGCTAGGGTCTGTCGCCCTCCATGCTTTCACAGTCTACCTCAAAAAAGAAATGCGCCTAGTAAAATAAATTCTAATAAACTACCCTAGTATAAGCTCAAACTTGCAAAACATGAACCTGGATAAAAGCAGGGGAAAACATCCATTGGAAACTTTCTACTGGTTTTGAGTTTGCTCCATAAATTCTAATAAACTACCCTAGTATAAGCTCAAACTTGCAAAACATGAACCTGGATAAAAGCAGGGGAAAACATCCATTGGAAACTTTCTACTGGTTTTGAGTTTGCTCCTTTTCAATAGCATCATCAACTTCTGTAGGCTTGATGGCCCGGTGGACTGTATATTCTTCAATTGCCGAAGCTCTTGGAGATGCATCTGATCTGTTACGCCTTCTGGCAGAAACAGGAATAATCTGAACATTGTTCTTAGATACCAGCCTCTCAATTGAAGCATTCTAGGTATCCATGCTTAGCTCCAAGTGAGAGATTTTAGAATTTACTTCCTCCATTGGCTGCCAAGTGGGGCATGGTTGACTGCAACACCTCTATTGGTGAGCATGGATTTGAATTAGCCTACGAATTTACTCATAATAACTACAAAGCAGAGCACTTTAAGCTTTACTCATGGAGTCTTATATGTATATATGCACCTGCTTAACCTACTTAACTTACTATTAACCTTTACTCATAGAACCTTATATGTATATATGCACCTGCTTAACATGCTTAACGTACTATGCAGTAGGACTTGAATCAAAGTGCACCAGATCAAAGCAAGGGAAAATAGTTTTGAGGTTAGACTGCAAAAGCCTGCTATGGAACAATTATCTATGACTGTTACTTTGTTGTTGCTTATAAAAAAATAAAATCGATGTAAAGATCCAATTTTAGGCTATGCATTTATAGGAAAAGCAACAAGCTAGTAGTTTTGTAAAAGCATAGTAGATGGTGAGCCTATCTTGATGCAATGCCTTCAGCATGCTAGATAAAATCAGTGGATAAATCCTGAATATCACAACGAAAAAATGAAAATTTTGACTTAAGCTCAATCTAGTTGAAAATTTTCAAAAAAGATGATGATGAAGAATAATCAATTACCTTGATATGAGGGGTCATATATGATCTTAGTTAGCTCTCCTCGAGGACAAGGCCATGTAGTAAATCCTCTGGCAACAACAGACCAAATTACCTCACAGACCTCTCAATGGCAGCATACAAATTGACTTATCAAAATAATCCTCGATCATCAAGTTGTACATGCAGTAGCAGTATCATTCCCATGAAAGCATAAGGCAGCATTGTGGTGCAGCCATATTATCAAAATTTTAAGCATTGAATACAAACAATGCTTTCAATAATAGTTTCACATTGTAAGTTTAGAACTAAGATGCTTGAACTTATCATTGTTGGAAGCAATGGCATTGAAAGTTTGAAAATGCTTGCATAGCATGCAAGCATATAATACCATGAAACAGGAGAAAGCATATAATACCATGAAACAGGGGAATATGTCGTTGAGCATGCAGGCATATAATACCATGAAACAGGAAAATATGCCCTATTAGGGCAAAAAACTGAAGATACAGGGTAAGAATTTTGCAGACGTAGTCTCCCTAAGACATGTTATTCAGACAGGAAAGATTGAAAAAAGTAAAATGTTTTGCCTACTCAGTTTTCTATTTTGTTTCCTTTTTTCCAAAGCTTAAATGTCACAACAAAGGGGCATTTATTTTGACCTCATGCTCAGGGCCACAACAAAGGGGTATTTATTTTTATCTAAATCTTAAATGTCATCCAAAAGACTTGATCTATTCTGTCACATTAGTTTAATTAATAATGATAGCAATTAAATTTGTAACATTGATTTGGATTTCAGTGATAAAATTTCACTTCATTAACTACTTTGTCATGGATCTATATGAAGAAAGCTCACTTGATTAACTACATGACCATGGTTCTTTGTGAAAGAAGCTCCCTTCATTAACTACTTCCATGGGTTTTTGCAAAGAAAGCTCACTTGTTGCCTTGTCAATGTGTTGATATTGAATTTGTTAGGAGCTTAAATATAAATTATAGTTTTCTAGCTGAGCAGGCACAACTGTTAGGACAAGGACACTTCACCCATCCCATAAAATAGAAGTATATTTTGTATATTTTTTATTGACATTGTAAGTTTCATGATTCAACAAAACTTAAAACATCATCTCTGATATAGACAAAAGTGGTATAAACCTATCTAAAATGATAGATAAGATGATGCTATGCTCAAGTATGTAAAATTAAAATTAGGCAAGCAAACTTGGACTGATTTTTGTGCCTTGTGGGCTCTTTGGGACCCCTATGGTTCTTCAGTTTTTCCCTCTGACGTGCAGCCCTTCAGTTAGTCTTTTGAGTATATATTATAGGTATGTTTCCGTAAGCATCAGCTTTTGCATATTTCATTCACATGGGAAAAACAATAAGGATCCAACAGAAGCGTTAAATGTCAGACTATGCTTATATATACACTGTCAATATATATGGTCATAGATCTCTAGTGATGCATATATGTGCATATACTTCTATTAATTCTTTGCTGCTGGGTGCTTAGTGTCTTCTCTCCAATTGGTCATTGTCTGAAATATAACTGTCAAAGGGTCATTGCTGTATAACAATTCTTGGCGTTGATTTGTCTAGTTGGCCTAACTATGTTACTGTCATCTCAGATATCTAGCATTGGAGCAGTGATTCTACTGTCAGCAGTCACGGTAATCTCCATACATCCTGCTCTTGCAGTAGAAACCATTGGTGGTACTAACGCTGTTGCAAGAGCAGGAGGTTCTGCTGCTGCTGCAGTAGGAAAGAAGGCAACTCTCTCCCTTCTACAAACAGAGCTTCCTAAGAGTGCTTGGACGGGACTTGTTGCTGGCATTTTGCACACTTTAACGGGACCTGACCACCTTGGTTCTCTTGCTCCCCTTTCAATTGGTCATACCAAAATGGAAAGTGCGGCAGTGGGAGCTCTCTGGGGCTGTGGTCATGATGTAGGGCAAGTTATTTTTGGCATTATTTTTCTGTTACTAAAAGACAGATTGCACATTGAACTTCTTCGCTCGTGGGGAGCACGAGTTGTTGGCATAACATTACTTATTATAGGATTTATGGGTATTAAAGAAGTCTCAGAAATACCTGCCCCTTGTGTAGCTCTAGAGGGGGCCGATGATCAAGCAGGTATTTTGGATTCGTGGCAAAGAAAAACCTGAGGGAATTATGTTTGTCTCAAAGATGATGATGAAGCATATATTTGGTTTAAAGATGGCCAGCAGCAAACCATGCTTAGTCATATAAACGCTTTGAAAGGACTAATTCTCCTGATCGCCTTTCCCCTATGTAACAATTGTTATCACTTGTCTTTGCCTTATTATGGTTATGGAAAGAAGTACTATTTACTGCTTGAGTTTCATTTGTGGATACATTAATAGTGGATTGAACAACACTACTACTAGATTTATTCTATAATCAATCCAGAGCCAATCCCTATCTTGTGTTAGATTTTCAATCGTGTATCTGAATTGTTAGCGTTTTGTTTCTAAATATACTATGGTTTTCTCTTGCTAGATTCCTATCTTAACCACTTCATAGCTTCCTATCTTAACCACTTCATGGCTAGGCTGACAGGGTGGCAAAGGTAGTTAGAGATTCAGAGTTGAGGAGGAAAGGAAAAGAAGGTAAAGATGGCAGGTGCTAGTGTTGTTCAATTTATGTCAGATAAACTCTGTCCTGTTCTTGCGGAAAATCTAAAGGAAGAAGTTTCTGTTGTTGTGACGTTCAAACAGGAGTTTGAATCAATATATCAAGAGGTTCTTCGTATTAAATTCTTGCTGAATGATGCTGGGGAGTGGACAAACTACGAAACGATGGCCAATTGGCTGCAAAACCTGCGGGATGCTCTCACCGATGCTATGGACCTCGTAGAGGAGGGCAAAGATGATGACAACGCCCACAATTCAATTTCGAAGAATCCAATTTTCAACCATCCAATTGGCCATCAGATTATTTTCCTGGATCAAATGTGCGGTCAGCTTATTTTTAGGTATCAGAAAGGCCGTGAGATTAAGGAATTAAAAAACAGAGTCGACAAGATTGATCGCACTGGCAATCAATATCTCGAATATCTCAAATCTCTTGTCGATGTGAACACATTTTCAGAACAGGGGAAAGCAAATTCCAATTCTCCTCTTGTTAAAAATGATCAAATTGTGGGCATGCAAGTTGACATCGAGGTCATTACTAAAAAGCTATGATCCAACATGTGTTCGACAGTAAAGAGGTCCAGCGAAGATTCAAGCATCGGGTTTGGTTTCCAGTGGCTCTAGTTCTACCTGAGGCCTCCGCATAAGGAACACTCAGAAGATAAACTGTCCAACATCCAAAAGCACCATA